>ML681985.1:1299679-1676533 GCA_007922195.1 Podocnemis expansa | reverse complement strand
TATATATATATATCTTGAGAATCTCTCACGTATAAGTGCAGCTATTTATTTCATCAAGATCTCTGAATGAGGAGGAGATGGATACAAAGAGAAGTACACTGAAATGGAAAAAGTGTTTGCCTTTAAAATAGCACTTCCTAATCACCTTTTCAGCAATACTATCTGGGAAATAGAAAAAGCAACAGCTTGAGAGGTACATTTTCAATCATCGTGTAATGCCCCTTTACCCTAGTAATTTGCTTCCAGACAGTGCATGCATTTTAAATGAATACTTTGCTAAAAACCTGAAGATGTTAAAAAGTAAAATGAACACATCATGTACTAAAGAAGAATGGAGGAGGAAGTATAGAGGTCATTCAAATTATTTGTAACAGGTCCATAACTCATGATGATAAGAATGACAATGGAATAATGGTAGGCGAGCTAGCAAACAACAGTGGGCAAACTCTGACTCCAAAAGAGACCTCTTGCAAGTCTCTTACAGACAGAACTGCTCCATAAAGTCAGTTATCACTGATATTAGGAATGTTTTCTGTGGAGGGTCATGTTCTGCAGTTAGTTATAATAGATGCACAAAAATAGCATCTGTTGAGGCACTATGATCACTCCATTTGAGACCCTGTCTCATTAATGTATATGAATACAATCACTGGGTGATGTGGTTGTTAATGTTCAGTTTGTACAGGTACCCCTAAAATGTGTCACTTAAAAATGGTATAAAGTTTTAAAAACATGCTTTTCAGGATTCTATGGCAAAGTGAATTATACTCAACAAATAGCCCCACAGTTTGCAGAACTAACAGAAGAGAGCTATTTATTAAAATATAGCAAATCTAATTATTTTGGGGAACATATTTTTGCTTTAAGTGGTACTTAACGGGCATCTCACTACATTGAGACACTCTGGTAGTAAGACTCTTAGGAGTGTAATTCCACTCATCTTCTAAAATAAGTGGCTCTGAACTACTTACAAAGAGAAGCTAAATTAACAGTGCCCCCCATATCAAACAAGGAGTCTTGTGGCACTTCTAAAGATTAACAAGTTTATTTATTGCATGAGCTTTCACAGGCACAATCCCACTTCATCAAATGATAACATGAAAAATGTAGTAAGTTAGCTGTAAATAAATACATACAGAAAAGAGTGGGTCACAAGGTCAATTCAAACAGTTCCAGAGGGATAGACTGCTAGCCAGTCTCTGTGAAGTAAACAAGCTCTTCTGATACCCTTCTCGGCTCTTGCTTTCCCTCTTCACCACTTTTTGAATCAAAACAGCTCATTTACTTTGCAAAGATTGGCTAGCAGTCTGTTTCTCTGGAACTGTTTGAACTGACCTTGTGACCCACCCACGCTTCCCCATATGTATATACTTACAGCTAACATGCTTCGTTTTTCAAGTCATTCATCAGATGAAGTAGGAGTGTGCTCGTGAAAGTTCATGTGATAAATAAACTTGTTAGTCTTTAAAAATACCTCAGGACGCCTTGTTTGTTTTGCTGAACTAGACGAACATGGCCACTCCTCTGGAACCTATCCTCCCTGTATCAATTATATTAAGGGCCTTATAGAAAACTAGAGTGATGGATTCAGAAAGCATACTGAGCAACACTTGTCTTGTGATTAAGGCACCGGACTGAGGCTAAGGAGAGCTGGATTCAGGTCCATGCCCTTCCCTATTCTTTCTGTGCAACTTCAGGAAATTCAATAGCCTTTGGAACCAATGGGCGTCTTGGGATCGTCCATGAGGGTACCAATAGAATGCCTTCTATCTGATAATGTATTTGAATTAAATGGCCTCTAAGTAGAAATAAAACCAAAATCCTAGATTCAAATCAGGAGATGACTATTAAATAGGCCTTAACTTGTTTTTGCAGGAAAGGGAGGAAAGAGGAGGACCTTCATTTTAAATCTATTTGTCTGTTTTTTCCTTGTAGCATACAACAGTATTAATATAGTATACAGCCTGAATGTGCTTACTCAAGTAAGGAAGGTACAATAAGAGAGAATATTAAAATCCATCAGCATAGAAAAAGAGAATTCTAAAACTCTACAGTTAACATACCACAGGCTATTGTTCTCTGAAAAAGACTGCAAGAAACAAGGATCTGTCAGTGGGTTCTCACATGGGTCTGTCAACTTCAAAAACTGAGATGTTTGCTTTAAAGTGCTCTGGTGCTCACTGTGTTTAGGTCTGTAAGTAAGAACTGTTACCATAGAAATTGCCAGACTGGATCACACATATGGTTAATCTAGTCCAGTACCCTGTCTGACAGTGATCATCAGTACTCAGTGCTTTAGAGCAAGGGTGGCTTAACTGGCTTGGGAACTGCAGTGTTTCTTTTACAGTCAAAGTGCAGCTTACAGAGCTCCCTATACCCATGCTCTGCCTACCAGACTGGGAGAGGGAGTTCAGGACTTCCACCCTTTAGAAGGATGGTAGGGCTCGAGACTTCTGCCCCATGTATCATGCATTGCTGGGGCTTCAGTCTTGCAAGAAGAGGGTTCTCTGGGCTTCTTTCCTGTGGGGGACACCAACTGGGGCTTGGGTCTTCAGCAGGCACATCCTGTGAGGTAGAAGCCATAAGCCCCACCGCCCTACTACTGGGCTGAAGCCCCAAGGCCCAGCAGTCATGCCCCCATATACAGACTTCTGAAGATTGTGGTATGAGGCTTAGGAGATCAATAAGTTTAGCCAAGGAAGGCATAAGAACCCTGATGTTGCAAATGTCCTGCGACGTATTAGGCCTTATCTTGGTCTGTGATGATTAGAGAATGCCTTAAACTCCCTGAAGCTCAACATTTACTATTCCTTCCAAATTTTTGTTATAATTAGCGTTAACCTCAGATACTCATTTTCATCTAAATTCATCTCACGATTATCTAAGTTATACATGAAACTCCAGGCTCAGTTAAGGGTCTTAATCTGGAGTCCTACCTGCATAGATGGGTGAGGAAGCAGTGATTGAAGATATGCCTACAAGAGGCAGGAGTAGAAAAATACACTTCCCTGAGCATTAGGTGGAGAAAGCTTGCTAGTAAACTAGGAAAAATTTATTGGGCACGTAATGCCAGAGTCCTGGTACTTGCTGGTGTTCAGGTAACCAGGATCATGATCATGGACCCTAACTCATCAGTGTTAGCTGGGATGTTCAGTATGGCCTTTTTACTTTGCAGGCAGGGAAAAGTGGCTTCCCTATTAGGTGTGTCTTCTGGACAGGGGCCTCTAGGCTTCCTGTGTTTGAGGGCTTGCTCTGTACTCTGTTGTCTCCATCCCTAAATGCAGTTCTCCCCGGGGAATCATAGTGCCAGAGGGATATCTTACTCGCATTAACACTGATGACAAAACTTTAATTATTGCAGGATATGGCTTGTATATGCTCACAAATGCCAGTTCTGGACATTCTGTTTGACCAATGCATTTCTAAACCTGAGATGAGTACTCAAAGCCACAGTTTTTTCCAAGGGTAAAAGAAAAAATATTCTCTCACGGGATGAGCTCATACAACAATTTCATCCTTGCCATACTACAGTTCCTACCTTGAGAAGTATATTGGATGGAATAATCTCAACAAATGTACAGACTCATATGTTGAGGGTCATATCATTGGACCACTGCAGAAACTATTCTCAAATGTTATTGTTCAAGGTATACAGCTCCTTGGATTAGCTCCAAAAATGCTCTCTTACAGAGAAGTACATATCTTTGAAGCTATAAACATGATCTTGTATAATCTCAGCTGAAGACAGGATTTAAAAAAAAAAGTCCGCTGGAGACAATGGATGGAAAACCTTGCAGCATACTCTCTAAGTAGCTTGCAAAAGGTATAGAGTATAGTTTGATCCTTGACATTTAACTGATGTTTACACCTGTTTGAAAACAAGCATCACACTTCTTGTAATATTGTGTGAAAAAGGATGAATTAACTTAATCCTTTTGCTGCTGAGGTACTTTCAATCTCTCTGGGTTAAAAGAGGTGGTTTGCTATTTATCTCATGTGTACATCTATAATTGTTATCTCCAAAGCCCCTTGGTACATTATATACTGCATTATTCTGCAGACAATTAGACTTTCCCAATAAGATCTGAAACTTCTCCCTGGAATGTGTTCAAATGGGTGACTTTCCATACATATAACTCCCGTAGAATTTATAGAAAATTATAGTTGGTCCATCCTTCAAAAATTAATAGTATTGTAGACCTGTTGTAGGATGATTTGAAAGATCTGTAGAAATATGCTCCCTATTTAACCCATTGGGTACTACTTAATTCAACAGCCATCCAAGCTTCAATAGGACTGTGTATGAAATTGGGCAATACCCAATCTGAGTAAGCAGGCCCTATAATACACTCCAGTAATATAATGCACATTGTCTACGGTTCAGAATCCATCTACTAGGGCTGATTTGGAAATCCCACCCAATACATGGATAAAACTGACTTTTCATAAAAAAAGAAAATCTTTTTTTGCTGAAAAATAAGACTTTCAGCTTTTGGAGGGTTGTTGTCATTTTTATTTTTCCCCTCAATAAAAAAGCAAAAATGTTCACAGAAAGCAAATACTGTCTATTCCAAAATAGGGTCCCATGGGAGAAATGAATTGTTGAAAAACTTTCAACCAAACCTTCTTTCTACATGCTACAACACATGGAACTTACTTCACTGTAAGTGTAAGTATCACAAAGGCCTCTCTGTTTAAACAACAAAAAAATTCTATCGTAACCTTCTGTCCAGACTTTTGACTGGGGATTTTTTATTAAATGCATTGTTGCCCATTACAGCCATGAGTGATAAATTGTGTAGACCTAGCTGTTGGAAGTTGTATGCTATCTTAATCTCAAACTACCATTTATCATCACAGTTATCCCATCTCAAGAGAGAACTGGAGGCAGTTGAATCTGTTGCTCTACATGGCAGTACTGTCTGGCCAATAAAATGCCATTAGCTCTCTAGGCTAGAAGGGAGATGGAATAGGTTTAGAGAGAAAATCAGAAGGAAATTGCATTGTTATGCTAACAGCATTTTTGCTGAAGCATAGCTATCTTCTCCTACCACAGCTGCATAGCCAGAGAAAGCTATTCTGAATGTTTAAGATTTCCAGGTAAATAGGCTTTTCATTCATTTATTTTGTTTAATCTATCTGTGTTATCAATTATTTCATTTGGAGGCCAGATCAATAAATAATTATCAAGAGAAAATCAAGCCAAAATGATTTATGGCTAGCTTGCTATTGTTAGAAGCAATGAGGTCATTTAAACAATATAAAATAAAATTTAAAAGGTCAACTCTGAATTTTTCAGTTACCTGGAAGAAAAATACATCATCTGATTTCAAGCTAGTATGCATCTCGGTAAAATTATTCCATCATGTCTTTGCATCTTTGTCAACTAAGCCATATAAATAGGTTTGTTCTTCTATACATTTGTCCCATTTCATGTAGCTTTGTTTGTCACCTGAAATCTAATCTGAAACCTGAATCTATACAAAGGACTTACTCTTCAAATGTGCTGAGGTTGCTTTGTACCCCTCAACCAGAGCAAAGCAGCATTGAAGGATATAGGAAAAACTGCCCAGTATAAGAGATCCTCTAGCAGCATAGGTTCATTGTAATGACATCTACTCTTACCACCATCCCTTTTTCTGGCTTGGGAAGTTGGCAAGAAAAAAGTAGATACTGCCAGGAATTCCCCACGTTCTAGTAATCCCTGTCTTCTTTGGGTGTCTGGAAGGGTGCATAATTTACAGTAGGCTTCAGGCTGCTGTAATTTATTCTCGGGGACTACCATGGCTGATAGCAGTCCCCAGACTGTGGGAATATAAAAATGCTGTAAAGTCACCTTTGCATCCTCATTTCCTGAATCACACTGTGTGCTGCTTGGCTGCAGTCATCGATATGGATCAATATTTTGGAGCTTTATGTGTTTGCTTTACTCAGAGCATGATATTGTAAGAGAACCTGTAGAACCAGTCAATATGAGATACCACATATAGATGCTGATTTTATATAATCCACAACTTCACAAGTGTTTCATGGGCCCTTCTGCCCAATCTCTTTGGATTTGACAGCTAGACCACTCTGCTGTCTCACCCCACCTCTGGGCCAGCCCACCTTGCCTCTAGGGAGGAACTGCCAGCCTAGGGGAGGGGTGGAAGAGTGGAGCCCAGCCTCTGGGCTGGCCCACTTCACCCAGGCCAGTTGTTCCCCACCCTGTGGGCAAGGCAAGTCAGCCCGGAGTGGAAGCTGGGCTCTGACACACACACCCCCACTCGCAGGGCGGGTCATAAAATTGAAAACCCTGTGGAATAGCAGGCAATAGGGATACTGCTGATTTTCACTAGTGTAACTGTGAGCAGAATTTGCTCTGCTATGGCAAGTCTTGTGATGAAAATTCAAGCCATTTATCCCTACTATATTTATAGGCTAAATAGGTACTTGTAACTGTAGTTGAAAGAATGAGATGGAAAGCCATTTCTTAAAGGTTTCGGATATAACAAGAATGCCACAGGTTCATTTCTACTGAAATAAATGGGATGATATGATCCATATAACATAATTTTGGAATTGTAATACTCACTGGTCTGACAACTAGCATAAGAGCCAGAAAAAGCAGTCTCTCAAATTCCACTTGAAAAGAAGCCACATTAATTGAAAGAAACAACAGTAAAAATGAAAAATATAAAATCATTTTATCAATAAAATGGGGTATCTCAGGTGTACATGACCAAAACCACAGTCTGACAGCTGGGCAGTTTAATTTTTCTAGTGAAATTTATCATGTGAAGTCTTTTGGAATGGCCATAAAAGTAGTGTACTGTTTGCTAAGAAAGGAACACTGCCTTGGTTACTTATTAGGAGACAGACTACAGGACCGTTGAGGGGATTTGGGAAAAATTTGAGGTGATTCCCTCTCTCACACACATGATTCATAACTCTAAATCTGGAGGATTTTTGCAAGAGCTCAGAATCATTTTATTCTTTCTGTCCCTACTCTTATATTTCAATACCAGATAGTATAAAGGCTCAAGAGGTCAACTAAAAATATTAAGGAACCAAATCCTCATTTCCAAGTAGACAGGCTTGGTAGCTGTGCAGAGGATTTGTCTCACTGCTATAAAGTTGTGATGAAACAAGTCTACTACAGACTCAAGGCTGCGTTCCCTTTTCTGCTCTGCCTCTTCTACCCTCTTCCACGTTAGGGCATTTTCCATAGTATTGGGGATGAACCCCAGTGGATGCAGGAAGTGAATCTGTTAATGATGCTGTTTACATGATGATGATTAGTTTCCAGGAGTAGGAACCACTCAAATGAACAGAAAAACAGTCACACTTCTCCCTACATGAGCATATTTTCTTGAATGATGTAGATCCCTGTTGTGGGTTGGGTATGTCTGTGTACCATGGAGCACAACAGACACATGGATGTGAGCTAGAAACAAGCTAGGGAAAGGTAGTTAGGTATATCTTTTTTAGGTGAATCTGTAGGTAAAATCGGTCATATACTCAAGGAGGGGCACATGAACCATACAGTCATAACACTTGCTTTGACATTGCTGCTGCTCATCCCCTGAAGTTATTCCATACTGCTCAAATTCCTGATCATCCAACCCATTTGCTTAAGCAGTATGAAGAATTTGGCCCTAAGGAGTATACAGTTGATTGTCATTCTAGCTCTTACTCAAGACAATTCCTGTCATCTAGTCTTCCAGTATGTATCTTACCAACCAGAAGGGCTAAATCTTTTCTTAATGAAAGTTAAAACTGGGAAGAATCCACATAAAGAAGCCCTTATATATTCTGAAGATGCGGATCTTTCATGCCTCTGCATTTCTATTGACCCTGCTCATTAGAATGCTGGTTTTCTATTGCTAGTGGGAGCCTTACCTTGGCATTAACTTCAATGGCATATGTGCTGGAGAATATAGAGTGTGTCCCTACATCACCAAGATATTCCCAGTTACCTAATTAGTTGAATGCAACTTCATGATTTATATTAACTTTCCACTGGAGTTCTCATTTCTGGAATTCACTTTTGCATGGGTGTCATCCCTCTCATATACTTTTTAATTTTTAACACAAGTTAAAAATAAATGCCAGGAGATTTGTTAGGATTCCCTGAGTTAACAATTAAAGGAATACTTGAAGTGTGATATAAATGATATTCAAATGACTATATCTAATTACAAAGAAGAGTATAAATCACTAATTGTTTTAAAATGTATGATTTATAATAAAAAAAAGAATAATTCTCAATCAGACATGACATTGACATCTTGAGTGTCAGGAGGCAATTAAGTGGGGAAAAAACCACATTCTCAGTAATAGCCATTTGAAATTGGAGATTTTGAAAAGTAAGTTACATTTTGAAATCTGTATGTATTGTGAATTTTTTAAATGGTGACTATATCAATGGTTATATCAGCTGTTGCTGAAAATACTGAAAATTTACCTTAGAATAGCTGCTAAATGTATTATTTATATATCTGCAAAAATCTTCTGGCCCGTTTTGGGAGGTTGAGAAGCCAAAGTGTAGGGGCAAAATGCATGTTCGAATTTGGGCCACTTTTCCTGACACACTGAAAGTAGTTAACCTTGAGGGGCAGAAATAATTCATTCATATCAGTCTGGATAGATATGGTGAATCCTTATATTGCAAGGTTTGCCTTTGGTGGACTGGAGCTTCTGGAGCTTGACAACTAGTATATGTTGTGGAATCATGTTGTCTTGGAAACCTAGGATAACCAGCAATGGCTTCAGAACTTCTGAATGAGGCAATAGACTTTTGCAGAATTGTGTGAGGAGCTTGCACCAAATCTTTAGCACCAGCCTCCTTGATTTAGGGTAGCCACGCTGATTCAGAAGTCGATTGTTGTTGCCCTGTGGAAGTTGGCTACCTGTGACATCTATCTATCTGTTGCAAACAACTTCAGGTTAGAAAGTCCACTGTAAAGGTAATGGTTGTAAAGATTTGGGAAGAAATCTAATTAGTGTTTGTATGACTAGTTGGCATAAGAAATGTCTCAGAAATAATAGCTGGTTTCTAGAGGTTGATTTTCTAAACTGTTCAGGATCAACCAGTGGAAAATTCTTTGCCTGCCACAAGGGACAAGTGAATATATGAACCAAAAAAATGTTAATATTCCTTCATTCTACAAGGCTTAATGAGCCACAAAACACTAATAGCAGGAGTACTAGAAAGGTTCATGATGCTAGAATGCTGAGGTGATCAAAATAGTACTTGACATGGGAGACAGAGAGAAAGAGAGATGATATTGTCCTGTACAATGCAGCAATAATTATCTTGGGATACCCCATATATTTGTCCTGCCTACGCTCATGAAACCATAGTCCTGGAAAAGAGGACTCACTTTCAAGTTAAGTAACTCCAGAATGGTCATGGAATGTGCATTAGAATGGCTGAAGACTCATTGGCCTTGTCTACAAACTGTCTAGATGCCAGTGTGGCAAACGCCATTCATATGATTGTCTCCTGCTGTGTCCTGCAGAACGTTTGTCCAGGCAAAGGAGATTATTTCTGTCCCAAGCAAGTTCAGGACAGATCTGGTTCACAAACTCTCTACAGGCAGCCAAATCCTATGCATGCGCACACTGATCTTGGTTCCCAGCAGGCCGGGAAAATCAGGAATGCCATCTGTGCGCACAACTTGGCACAACAGGGAAGCAGAAGATGACACATTCATTGTGCTTGTGCCAAGAGACATCTTAACATTTCTGTGCAGCTGCTGTAAATGCATATGAAGGAAAGTACCTGCATACTTATAGGTTTGCATAGCTTTTGAAGGATTTTGTTCCTATTTGATATGCTACAGCTGAAGCTCATTATCCTTTTCAGTGTATCACATTGTACACATTATAGCCAATTACAGGGCACCTACATTGTGTTAAGAGCTTGGGGTTGGGTTTCTACTGTCAAGGGATACAGGCATGTTATACATTCATTGTTCAATGTGTTTGTTGACACCTGAATCTAAGTAGACTTTTCTATTGTGATTCATTTTAGACAGTTAGGAGGGTGGGTTTCATGACTGCAACTGTTTCAGATATCTTTATAGATTACTTTTTAAAAGAAAATATTTTTTATTTTCTTGATCTCATTTACATCAGTGTAGGAAGCCCCACTTCATGCTATTTACACAATGATGTTTGGTTATATACTGAGTGGGTGAAGGTATCATTTACACTTCTGTTATGAAATACTGGATTGAAAGGTACTTAACTACCTAGCACAATTCACTGATAAACCCCTAATGGTGACTCCTAATTTTAGCCTCCTGAAAACTGGTTAGAGTGTGGGTTTTTCTCCGTTATGAAAAGCAATGTTGTCATTGGATCTCTGCATAACTTTTTGGCCTTAAATTCTTTATACAGTTCACTCATCTTTTGAAACCCACTGTTAATAGAAGTACGTACGTAAATGTTTGTAACATGTCTCTGAGGAATTCGAAGAGAAGGGAAGAAATGCAGCCATTCTGTTAATGTAGTGATTTAGAATTGTCAGCACTGCCAAGTGCAATTCACAGCTGGTAGAGACCACTAATCCCTGGTGTGCTTAAAAGTGCTTAAGGTTGCCAGGGGAGAGTATTTTCAGTAGAGTGCTGGCAGATGCTTTGCAATTGCCAATATTTATTTATTTATCTATCATATTTCAACATGTTCATTAAAGACATTAAGAAACAAATTGATCTACCCTTTGTGGCCTATGTATAAGATATCTGAGTTGTTGAGTGTTTTCTACAGCACAGAAACATGTACTCCCCTCTCCTCCTCCCTCTTGTGTATCTTTGGATTTAAGATATTTGTGAACCTTGGTGGAAGACTCAAAACCATTTCCATACTTATGGCATCACAATTTTATACATCATATAATTATATGAGGCAAGAAGCATGGGAGTCCTTCCTGAACAAAAAAGCACTTTCAGTTCACAATAATCAGGAATGCATCCGGGTAACTAGCCCTCTGGTTTGTAACAAGATTCCTCCTCTCTTTTTTGTGTAGTCCTTATCTGCCTCAGAAAGTTACCATTGTTACTGGGAAGTAGAATACTTCACCATTAAAATGGTGCCCCCATTCAAAAAGACCACATTCCCATTTGCTGAATGAACTCCCTGGAGTGAAACAGCTATGATGTTGTGGCTTTTCTTGTTGTTCTTTTTGATACTGAATGATTTTTTTTTTTTATTGTGTAGTAGTGGGATGAACACTAGAAACTTATACTGGCATTCCAAAGTACTTTTTAGCATTAGTTGCTGAGAGGGCATCAATTTTTACTATAACATTCTGTTATCTGGAATAATTTAAGGATTTTAAACATGAAGGAATGACTTTCATTAAGTTGATGGGTTCATGCCGAAGCACATGGCTTTGCATATAAATGAAGCGATTAAGAAAGATTGCCCAACAACTATTGTCCTCTGCCAAATTTTCAAGGGGAATCAGCTTTTAAACATAGCCACTTGAACACCAGGTGTTAGATATTTTTATAGCAGAGTTATGAGTAACCATATCTTCTAGAGTTTTGGTATTTAAGAAGTTATTGAAAGGTTAAATAGCATAAGATATAAATAATGATGATCTGCCTGGACAACCAAGGTAAGACCGTGGTTATCAAAGGATGGTGAACAGATTTTGATTAACTGTGTGTCACGTTCATCCTTGATGTTTGCAGTCTTGTAACTGTGCTGGTCCCAGGATATGAAACACAAAGTCTGTTAGATAATCTTTTTATTCATCTCTGAAGAAAAGCCCTGTGGAGCTCTGAAAGTTTTTTTTTTTAACCAACAGAAGTTGGTGCAATAAAAGTTGTCACTTCACTTACCTTGTTTCATTCATCCTTGATGTAATTTCTTGGCTTTGGTGCATCTGTATGAGGAAGGGAATCAGTGTTATCAATTCTCATGACTTTATCATGAGTCTCATGATATTTTACTTAGGGTTTTAAAGCTCTTAGATGAGAATTTCTGGAGACAAATGATTAGAAGAAACTAATAACTTTAATTTAAAAATTAATTTTCTACCCCTGACAGTTTCAGAGAAAAGCTTGAAAATTCATCCTATTTGCCCCCTGAATGTTCAAAAACCAGAAAGTACACAAAAAAGACCTAAAATTTGTGAGGGGGGGAAAACAGTTATCTCCATGATTTTTAAGCCTATCTCATGATTTAGGGGGCCTGGATTAAAGTCTTGACAACAATTCTCATGGGACATCACAATTTCTCAGACTGATCCAGAAATTAGTATTGATGTGAAGCAAAATGTTTCAGTTTAAATTTTTTTTCTTTGATGTTTGGAGATGCTCTGTCCTTCTTTTGGGAGGAAAACAAATATTGGAAGTACAGACTGCATGGGGAAAAAATTAATCATCTCAATCATCAATCATATTATGCGTATCAAAACATTGGTTATGTCCCTACTGTGGCAGTGTTTAATTATTAGACCTGCAGGGATAGGGCAACATTTCTTTATTCTGTTTCTCATTCTGCCACTGAATTGTGTCACTTCAAGCAAGTCAGTTAACCTGTCTACATCTCAGCTTATCTCTTTGTAAAATAGGTGTAATAGTATCTCTGTCACTGTGGTATAGTGTAATTTTTGTAAAAACACTTGGTGATCCTCAGAGGATTATATAAGTGATAATTCTCCTTAAGAGGTGAGAAAGCAGATCAGGCAATATTTCTGTAAAATCTGTGTGTATATATATATAGCCAATCTACACAACGTACTGTTGGGAGTAACAATAGAAAGAAATATCAAAGGTGTCTGGCTTGGTGCTGCATTGAAGGTGTGAAGTGGGATCAGATGATAATCTTTATTCTGTCCCTTACTTGTTATAAATTCATTCTTAGCTGTCTCTCTCCCTGCTGAAGTATATACAAAACAAGAATTATGTGCTTACACCACCAAGAAAATGACCTGGTATAGGTGCAGCATGCAAGGCTGGAGAGCACATTCAATCAAGAGACAGACAAACTTGACATTTGCAGAGCATATCATATTTTATTGAGCTGTCATGTGTTGTTGCATATTTAATGAAATTGGGTCCTTTTATATACCAATTCTGCATTGCAAATATTTTTTCTGAGACTACTGGTGAGGATGGCTTGTGGCAATACATCTTCCGTGCAGCAAACAATCATGTATAATAGCGCAACCAAGTTATTGCCACAACTGTAAACAACTAATAAAAGTTACTGTGCCTTAGAGCTATTACAGTAATACTTTTTCCACTTTCAAGCCTATTGACTTGATGGAAGATTTTACATTAAGCTACTGCATCATATCTCCTAATTAGCTGTTTAAGCAATAAGCATGCTGCACTCAGTTGTACAGAATACCACTTCTAAAAGGAGATTCCCAGCACTATGGCCACACTAAGTAGACTTTCAAAGAGCTACAGTGCAAGGTGGACAAGAAGATGCGGTCTCTTTCATTTCAAGGTCACCAGTTCAAATCTTGTCAGTAGGGACAGAATATCAACACCATCTGTTTGATTTTGGTAAGCTATATGAAGAGTCCAGTGGGAACCAGTGTTCCCTACAGAGAAAAAACACCATCCCAATTGGATTTAATTGGTAACCTGGCACCCTTGTTGGCTATATTCATGAAGAAACTAGGGGGCTAAAGAAGCACCAAGAGGAAGGTTTTTAAGTTAAGGCCTAGACTAGACCCAAATTTGATTCCCAAGTCATTCACAGACTTTCTGCACTGCACAAGTCACTTAATCTCCTGGCAGTATTTCCCCATCTGCAAAATGAGGATAATAGCCATTTCATTTGTCTTGTCCACTTGGACAATAAGTTCTTCAGGGAAGGGAGTCTTTTACTAAGATACAGCATGTGGCTCAGTAGAAGCCTAGGGGCCCCTACACTACAGTAATTCAAATATAATCACCTTGATCAAAATCATAAAAAAAATAGGTGCCTTGTCTTGGACTTCTGTGCTCAAATGTGGATTGCTCTGGATGCAACTGCTGTGCTTACTTTGAACTTTCAGAAATCAAGACCTTTAATCAGGTGCCTAAAAAAATCCAGTGAGCTACACTTATGATTCACCTTTATTAAAAAGTTTTCAGCCCTTTTAGTTAAGCTACCTTTTCCACTATTGAGATGATTCCACCTGGTTACATTTAAAGAAGTCTGCAGTATTGCACATATAGTGGATAAACTATTTCATTTTGGCTTCTCTCACAAGGAATAAATGGAAAATTTGATCAAGATGATGAGGCTAATTTTATATCCAGATTTCCTTTCATACATCAGTCACAATAAAGCAGCCTTTTATGTAAAATATATATATATATATATACACACACACACACACACTGGGGATTCAGAACCCTGATTAACTGTGGCTGAGAAATCTTAAGTCCATCTTCTAACTAAGCTAGTGGCAAATTGAAAACTAATAAGATGCATTTTGCATATCAAATATTGCTTTGGGAACTGCCTAAACTAGGCAGCTAGTAGATTGTACTTAACTGCTCAGTGAAAAGAGAGAATAAAGAAAAGCATGATAGCTCATCATGTGAAAGAATAAAATCATTAACCAGAGCAGAAGAAATATTTTTTATTTTAAAATCAATGCAGGAATCTTTAAATGTTTTATTCCTTAAATACAAATTGCTTTCAGACACTATTTTTAATAAATCTTATTGTAATGGTATCAAGTGGTATAATATGTGTTAGTGCTGAGAAATATGCACAGAATCCAAAGCTATCATTGTTGCGTATGTACACATATCAATATCATGATGACTTTTTCTTTGTGCTATATCTTTCCATTTCTAAAGAATCTGCTTATCAGCAGGGGCCAGTAGCCATGTGTGAGGAAAATCTAATGCAAGATGTTATGTTATGCCCTCTCAGGGGCTATGTCTACACTATAGGACTTTTTAAAGTCAACTTAATAAGGTTGACTTAAAATCCCCATTTGTGTACGTTGACTTTATAAAGTCAACTTAAATGGGTCTGCTGGCTTAAGTCGACTTTATAAAGTTGACTTTAATGGCCAGATTGTGTTAAGTCGACTTTCTAAAGTCAACTTAACCCTTAAAGTTGACTTTAAGAGTGAGTGTTATTAAGTTGACTTAAGCAAGTGTTTAAGTTGACTTAATAAACTCTAGATGTGGTCATGTAGTAGCTTATGTTGACTTAAGCCTCCAGTGCAGACATAGCCAGGAAGCCTTTATTTGTGAAATTTTTTGTTTGATTTGCTTTTAGTTTGTATCTTTTATTCAGGCTGAAAGTATCTGAATGTTCCTTTAGTATGGAAAAATATGACGACAATCATATGTGAATCATTTATTTTCCAATGAGTTAAAACAGTCAGGTACAAAAGAGATTTTGGCTGTCTATGTTATGCTTTGTTCTTTCCCTGCATTCGTACATGGGGATTTCCCAGTATGGGAACGATTACTGTCACTGGACACAACATCCTGTTGCACTGATGAGAGAACATAAGCTAGTCCACACATAAATGCTTATTTCGAAATAAGTTGATTCAAAATAAGTTAATTTGAAATAAAATTGTTGTTTCAAATTAACTTAAATTGAAATAGGCAAAAAACCTCAAATCAAGATAGCAAGTCCAGACACAGGACTTGCTATTTCGAATCAGGAGAGGGGCAGCATGGGAGGTGTGGCAACATGGCCCCCTGGCAGGGCCATGTTGCCAGCCAATATATAAAAAAAAGAAGGCACCCTGGGAAGGAAAAGGGCAAAAGTGTTAAATTGAAATAATGGTTATTTTGAAATAACATGTCTGAATGGCGTTATTTTGAAACAACTGTTTCAAAATAACAGCTATTTCAATGTCAGCCTAGATTTTAATATTTCGAAAGAAGGTTTGTTATTTCAAAATGATGGGGCTTGTCATTTTGAAATAATGAAACGTTGTTCGGCCTTGACTTTTTTAAAATTGAAACAACAGTCATTGTTTCGATTTAAAAGCAACGTGTGTACATAGCCATGGTGTAGAAGTGATGAGGACATAATGTATAGTGAAAACTGAATGAGGTAAGTAAAAATAATGGTCAGTGAACCTCTGCAACTCCCTAAATACAAGAAGATCTATATTTTCAAATGAAGGTATCCAAATCACAATTGAACTTTTGCATTTGTGCATGTATGCTCAGAGCCTCAGCTTCCATGTGCAAACCCACATTTTGAGATGCACATGTAGGATTTTGAAAAACAATGAGTATAATCTCAAATTTTGCACGTGTGACTTAGTGTAATTTTTATATATGGATACCCAGTATTCATGTTTTCATTGTCCCTTGTATTATAAAACTTATATGATGGTGCAAGAAAAATAAATGGTGTAAGGTTTTATTGGCACTCTTTGGAATGGCTATATATTGCATGTATGAGAGAAAGCCATGACTTAGTTATGCAAGTCAATTCAAATAAGTGCCAATAAAATATTTCTATCAAACCACACCAACTACATCATAGAAATGTTGTTTTTCAAATATTTGAGAATTTAATACAATTTTGATATTCTTTTTTTAAAAGCCTCTCCAGCTGTAAAGCCATATGTTTTACTTACTATGTGTTCAATTGTGTAGAATATTCAAAGGGAAATATATAGTTAAAATGCTCCTTAGAAGGCAATTTTATATCTATTTCTTCTAGGTAACTTTCAAATTCTCATTTTGACATTTGGAGTCTAGACAAGTGTCAGTGCATTCCTGTAGAAGGTGGAAACTGTTTTCATGATATAAAATTCCCATTTGTTGCCCTCATTAATCACAAGATATTGGACTATAATGTGATACTGCTGAATAGAATATGGGCTATCCTGAGTGTCTGTCCTGTTATTTTGGCAGGGGTTATTTTATGCGTGAAATGAATTATATAGTTAAAGTCCAAATAGTTGAAAATATGAAGTATATTTTACATACAATTATGTTGAAAACTAGCCAATTTCATCATAACTTAAGTAGCATTTATAAAAGTGAGGAAAAGTTGGCATTTCTAATGAGGAACTCTTTAATGTTTAAATCCTGAGGTTTTTAAAGTGGTAATCGGGCTAGCCGTAAAATTTCAAGGTCTGTGATTTTAAAATTGAATTGATCTTTGACTTATGTAAAAGAATAGATAGCTAAGTGAGTGCCTCACAGAGGAGACAAGCTGTCTGTGATATTATGACTGGAATGAGCTTTTCAAAGGAATTCAGAATAGACAATCAATCCTCTGATCTTACTCACACACCAAAAAGATGACTCAATTATATTTAGTTAGCTGAAGCTGAGAATGTAGCTTTCGAAGAGTCAAAGAGTTCCACACATGAGGAAAAGCCATAAATTCCAACGTTAATGGGGACTCAAATTAAGGTATTTCCCAAACTGGAACCTCTATTTGATATTTTTAAAGGGTTTTTCTAGCCATAATTTTTGTGAAGTAACTTTCTGAATAGGATTTTATATTCTTGAATCAGATAGCTGGAAATGGAAACACAAAGAAAAGTGTGAGCTTATCACAACGGGTTGTTATTTTTAAAGCAGAGATCCTGAAAGCTCTTGAAACATGGCTTTCCAGGTTGTGAGTTTCCTGGCTCAGCCTGAGCAATGCTATCAAGCCTCCAAAGCTCCTCATTCTCCTTCAGCCAACCAGATGGATTTTTTTTCTTCCTAAATTATTAGATTTAAATTTTCAAAATGAAAAGTTTTAGGATTCCTTTTTATGCAGAATTTTGCAATCTTTGGAATTGAAGTGAAAACCAATTTTGAAATTCTGAAATTCTCCAAAAAAAAAAAATGGAATTCCTTTCTTCACAGAGTTCTATTAATTATGAACTTTTCAAAAGAACTAGATGTTCCCGCTTGTTAAATAACCTCCTTCTGGGGACTGATACAGTCCAGAATACATGATGGTACATATCCTCATACCTCAACTTGGGTTATAAAAATTTCATAGTTTTAATAGAACTAGAATTTGCCCAAATCTAAACAGTTCTTGCACTAGTTTGTCATATGGAGTCCAGACCAGACAGTGTTTCTGCATCAGCATTATGACTTGCTCCTATACCAGTGTTTCCCAACCAGTGTGCCATCAGGCCTCAGCAGGTATGACATGGAATTTTTTGAAAAACTACTGAAAGAGTTATGGACTGATCATGAATACTCATGAATTCATTTGGAGAATCTATGGTGGTGGGCCTCAAAATAATTAAAGGTATCAAGGTGTGCCATGGCAGAGAAGAGGTTGGGAACCACTGCCCTTTGCCATAGGCAATGGTTTGAGCTCGCCCTTTTTTCTCTCTACCTGTTAACATTTGATACTGTGCAGTGCCTAAAGAGAACTCTTATGATTACTTTTATTATTATTATTATTATTATTATTATTATTATTATTATTATTTATGGTTTCAACACGTTTGTAAGTTAAAACTTCAGGGATTTTCAGGAGTATTTTGCAACAATTTGCATCATTAAGTGGAATTAGCTTGTTTTAAATATTTTCAACTGCATCAGATGCTGCAGTTAGGAAAACATTGCGGCAGTCTCAAAACACTTCCCTCCTTATTTGAATGGAAAACCAGTAACAGAGACTCAAGCAGGACCTAAATTAAATAGGTGGGGTTTTAATTTAAAATCTATGGGTTTGTTTATGGGGCCCTGGTGTTTTAACAGTAGTAGAATGCTAAAGTTACCAATGCCAAATCCATAAGCAAGTCTGCACTGTAAATATTCCTAAAAAGCTTTGGCTGCTATAGCTCTAGCTTCTAGTATGCAATGTTGTAGTTATGTTGGTTCCTGGATTATTAGAGGGACAAGGTGGATGAAGTAATATCTTTTATTGAACCAGCATCTCTTGGTGAGAGAGACAAGCTTGTCTCTCTCACACCAACAAAGTTGGCCTAATAGAATGTATTGTTTCATCCACCTTCTCTCTGTAATAGCTCCACTATTTCACTGAGAAAAGCAAGTGAATTGGGGATCAGATAGGGTAGGCCTTCTATCATCAACTGACGAGGAATTTTTATGTTGCTGTTTGTGTCTGAGGAAACATAGCATGGGTTTTCAGCATTTGGAGGACTGCAAAGATCCGAAGTCTGTAACAGTTTCTGCAGATATAGTTGTTGTGATGGGGGAACTAGCTGTGAACAAATTTCATGGTATGGCATAGTCCATACCAGGAAAAGCATTGTGTTAGAAAACATGAACTAATGCAAGTTCTTCTTTTTCAGGATAAGGATAGTACACTTTAAAAACATGTTAGCTGGTTATAGTTAACTATGTGGGGATCATAAAGTTAACCACACTAAAATCTCTGAAGTTAAACACAACTAAACCTATATCGGTAACTGTGACCAGTTAACACATTTTAAAACACAACTGTTCTTATCCAAACTAAGCCCTAATCTACACTGCATATCTCTTGCAGTCAGCTTTCCTCTATGCCCCATGACCCACAGGACTTCCAGGGCTGCTGAGCTGATGGCGTAGAATTTCCTGCCATCAGTACAGACATACCCTAAGACTATGCCTGTGCTTAGAGTGACTTGTGGAGTACCTACACTGCATGCTTCCCAGCACATGTAAACAGCAGCACAGATGGTGACTCACTGCTTAGGTGAGTAGAGGACAGATACAGCCTAACCAGAGGGTATGTACTCTATACAGTTCTCTACATGCCCAACAGCACCTCCCACATCTACATTGCTAATTTGCATCAAAGTAGTGTCCTGATGCCTCCCTGCGATGAGAGCCTTTCCTCATTCCTTCCTGCCACTGAAGCTTTCACTGCTCCTATAGCTGCAAGCTGTGGTGTGGACACAGCCTATTTTTCACTGTGGCCTGTAGCTATATGTATGCTACACACTGGCACCAGTGTAAACAAGATGTAAAGGGCAAACTCATATGGAGCATCATCCTAGTTAACATGTTTTCTTACACAATGCTTCTGTCCCAATATAGACAAGGCCTGTGTGGCCTACCTAGTCTGTATGCTCAGAGGGAGAACAGAGAAGTGAACCTATTTGGTTTTTTGGTTCCGCCCTCCTGCCCGCCCCCAGACAGCCACCTTTCTCTCTAGGAAAGCTCAGGAAAAGGCGCTATCATAGCTGAGTGTCTTTGCAGAAAAGTGAAAGGCGTTGTGAAGAACAGGCTACACCACTGAATAATATACTTCTGGGGATTCTTCTAACAGTGTATCTTATACCTGATATCTATGTGCATGCAGATATGCTTTCCTTTTTGTTAAAGTTGAATAAAGGCAATGATGTGAGAAGAGATCAGGGACAGGGTAGAAAATACAGCAGCATTTTTATTCTAAATCTGTTATAAAGGATTTTTCTTTGTTACTGGAGGCAGAGCTCTCTAATGTTTGATGGATTAAGACTACAGGGATCCTGTCACTTACATCTCTTTGTATGTATCTCCCTTTATAGTATGTTTTACCATCACCTGTTGTTACACAGTGATATTGATAAGTATTTGGATCTTGCTCCCTATCATGCTAAAAAGGCGGAAACACCTAGGCCTTATCTACACTGAAATGTCTGATTGATACAGCAGGATCGATTGAGCAGCCACTAGAGACCTGCGCAATTGATCCTAGAAGTGTTCTCCATGTGACGCGGTAACCCCACCCCCAAAAAAGAGTAACGTTGTGTCAGACAGAGAGCATTTCCCATTGGTGCAGCCCCATGAAGATGACATTGTAAGGGATGTTTAGTAAGTTGATGTGAGATACATAATCTACGTACTAAAGAATGCATATCTCCCATTGAACCAATTCAGCTGTGTAAACTATGCTTTAGGACAGGGTTGGAAACATTTTATGGACTATAACAAAGAAATATTGTTGTGTTCCCGAAACTGGGCCTTTATTGCTGTTGAAAGTACCCACGTTAAACAATGTATTTGTCTACCTTTAATGTAAACATCTTAGCTGTTTTGTGATCATTAGATCCTAAAACTGACCGCTGCATAAGCCAACAGCTGCTTTACTATATTGCAATTAATAAATCATTTTTCTGGTTCCAAGAGAACTATACCTAGAAAATAAAACTTTCCTAATGAGTGTTTGTTATTTTAGCATCAGCTAATTCTCTGCTGAGAGAAGGAAAATATGATTCAGGCAATGAAAAACATATGTTATGGGAAGACAGGCTGCTATCAAACTGCAGCAACAATTTAACTGACTAAAATGAAATCCTTTCTTCCCTACCTCCTGCATGTCAGAAAATGATCAATCAAAATTTGCTCCCATTCCTTTTCTTTTCTTTTACACACATCTGTTAATTCTATGCCACAATTTTTGGAGGCTTTAAAATAAAATGTCATGACTTATTACAGATACAACTGGAAAATATTTTCTTTCTGTGTGACACATTAAATAATAGAGGGTTTGTTTCAAAGACCTAGCTCTGTGAAGTTAATCAAATTTTTTTTCTTCCCTTTTTAATGAAGAATCAACTCCAGGGAGTGCTAAAATCACCATTGTGTTTATTTTAACTGAGCGACTGGATGATTCCTTAGCTTCTTTGGTGGAAAGGAAGCAAAACCTTGTTTAGAGGTCATCTCTAATTAGAGATCAAAACATAACTTCAGATAATTTCATCAAAAAAAGTATAAATAGCTAATCAGTACGAGTCCAATAGCTTTGTTTTATAATTAGTACCACACAAAGGCTCCTTGAAGTATGAAGACAGTTGGGTCTCCTGCCTCAAACTTCACAACCCAACCAATAGTTTCAAGCTGATGTTCCCTTTGAACTACTCTCCCAGGATAAATTACTGATGGCCTAAATGTTACATTTACATTTATTATTCTCTATCCTGATAACATGTGAAGCTGCAGAAGATTAAAGCAGCAATAATTGAAGTTATAACTCTGGAAATGAAATTCAAGCATTAGAAATGAGTGTTTAGAAAACAGAAGATATGTATACTTGAGGCTACATTTAAGTAAAATAAAATCTTTTCTGCACTATAGAAGAAAACAGCATATTTTCCTTCTGTTGTTGAATTTGGGACCTAGTGCATCTTTGCGTGTCTGCATTTTTAGATCTATAGATTTGGATTTTTTAAAAAAGAAAGTAGTTAAGATGTTGTCTTCAAAAACCTAGCATCAGACATAATCTAACTTAGCTCACGTGGAGTCATTGTCTGGGGGCATGAAAAACTACTTGGGGAGGAAGTAGAATTACAAAGATCTAGCTTAATAAAGCATTGTTGGAAATCATCGCCTGCGTGCAACTGTATGACAGTGCAAAGCAGTGCTAAATGTGGCTTACTTGGCCACCAAAGGATTTTCTTGTATAAGGTGGAGTAGAGCCGAGCCACCATTGCAGTTCTTCATCCATCTCTCTTACTTGAGGCTGGCATGGGAAAAAAAGGTGTGGCTGAGTCATCCCTATAATGCAGCAATCTCCAGATCCTGTCACAGCTCCTTGGGCATATTGGCAGCTACCACAAATAAAAGCAACTTTAGGCAGAAACAATAGTGGCTTACAGCCATTTTTGCACCCCTCTCTCATGATGAATGCTTTTTGGGCAGATCTGAGGATCTATCTGGCCCTACATCTCCACTTCTTACAACGAAATTTAAGAATAACTGTGAGACCTTTGATTTTCTGAGGGCGAAAAAACTATAAAAGATACAATTTTTTTCTTTTGTAACAACTGTTACCCCAAAGCTTCATTACTGGTTACGCATCAGAATTCAAAAAGTAATTTCCTAGCAAAGAAATTAGAATCTGCAGCTTTCTAAAGTCTTCCTGGAAGCCAAGAATCCACTGTGTTGTGTGCAACAAGGCTTGGTATGGAAATATACCATCAGACCTGACCATTAATGAAGCAGCATATCTTGCCTCGTTAAACTTTCTCATGTTTGTTTGTTTTTGAGAGGAGGGAGGTGGGCAAAATAAATCTTAATTACAAAGCTGTACCTAAAATCCCATCAAAACAATTGTCATCTCTAGAAGATCCAGAAAATCCATTACCTTCAATCAGCATGTTTCTATTGTTAAAGGAAGAAGAAACATCAGAGAAGAGGCTTGTAAAACTGTGATTAGTTCCTTCATTTTTGCCATTATATGGCATATTAAGTTGAATAGTGTTGTACTTTCATTCTGAATAAGAAAAGGCCCATTCTGCTACCATAAAAGATAATGGGAATTTTGTAGTTGTATCTCCGGTGATAGAAAGGTGAATGGTGATGTTTCTAATGTTTGATTGGCCAAATATGATTAGAACATATTCAATAAGAGGTCCTTTTCCTCAGAATGTCCTGAACCATAACAATTAGTTTTTTCCCTAGACCACCTTCTACTCAGTTAGTCTTAGTCGGAACTTACAAGGTCCAGAAGTACACCAGTCCTAAGCCTTCCTCATTTTCCCGATATCTGGTGTCCCCACAAAGATTTGTGGACAGGAAAGAAGTTGACTTAACTATCACCAGTGGACCCTAATTTACAAACTCTCCCTCAGATACTAAAGGAAACTGAGTAGCAGCTACAGTTCTCCCTATGTCCTGGAGAAGGAGGTCCACGACCAACTCATTTCCTAACACACACAATTGCTTAGGAATTTGATCAGAGGCATGTCAATATTATAACTATTTGTGTAATTGTGGTTCTTGAGGAGCCTCTACTGTAATGATTGTGCTAGGCAGTGAATACAAACTTAGTAAGAAATTGTTCCTGCACTGAAGAGCTAAATAGAGAGGACAGACAAAGGGTCTGAGAGAAGGGAAACAAAGCCAAGGAGAAGTAAATTAACCAGTGCCACAAAGCATATCAGTGGCAAAGTTGGGAATAAAACTCAGGGCTCCTGGCTCATTCTCAATCCAGTAGATAACATAGCCACTGTAAATTTTGTCTACCTTTATAGACTTGTCCTTGTCCCAAGTCTGATTTCCAGAAGGATTTAAGCTGTGGTGAATGCTTTTAATCGTTTTAGATCAAAAACACCCAAATGAGAGTGCTGATGAAGTTTGGAATATAATTTCTCATGGATGTAAATTCATTGTTTTAGCATAATGACGGGCCCAACATTTTCTAGGCAATATGGTATATTTTGAGGTCTTGCCAAGACACTTATTTATACAGTTGCATGTCTTCCTGTAATTCTGGAGAGGAAACAAATCTGCTACACTGTATCTAAATCTTCTGGACAACATATTCCTTTCTCAATCCTGTCTATTCTCATCACATCCTTACATTAAACAATATATCCAGTATAAGGCTTTAACTGTAGTTTGGGTTTTATTCCTGAAACTTCTATTATGTCTAGCTATTCAGGGAAAGTGTCAGTTTTAAAATCCAATGGAGATATGTTTGTTACTTGACCTTTCCATTTGTACTCAAGACACTGTACTGGCCTCTGAAATTCCTGTCAATGTTAATGTGAGGGATCAAAAGCTACCTAAAACCAACTGATATCTGAGAATTTTAAACCTCTGTCTTCCATCAGAGAAAATAACTTCTACTTCTTTGGCTTTGATTTAAGCTTTGCCCAAGTGCATACTGATTTTTGCTTTATCTATCCTTGAGAAAACCTTGCCCACTTCAGGAAAGCAGGCTTTCACATTGATTTAAATGAACACCCACTCTTCTCCTCCAAGGTGTTGTAAGTCCTGAGAGTGGGGATCTAAAGATTCATTTCTTCAGGGAGAAGAGCTACTTAACTGAAACTGGAATTCACTAAATATATTGTCTCCACAGATATGCCCTTTTCTCCCCCCCCCCCCCGAGTATCCTGAACTGATGGAAAGGAAATAATAGAAGTTACTAAAGGGGGCAGAAATGAATATATATGGAAATATTTCAAGGTTTATAGATTGCTGTAATGACCATACTCTCTACAAGCTACTTGATCAACACAGATGATTCAGGAAGTTAGTCCTGAACCCTATATGCTTTTAGTGTCTGACACAGGGATGATTTTGATGGTAGTTTTTAAAACAACTAATTTTTCCTTTAAATGACCCAGTCAGATTCTTTCTGTACAGACTAGAGTTGGGAGTCAGCAGGAGCTCACCTTAACACTTTTTGGGATGTCTTAGAACTTTGAAAAATACCCTTCTCAAATGGCGAATGGACCCTTCTCAATTGGAGAGTATGAAAATCTACACCATGAATGTCTAATGACACTAAAATTTTCTTTTTTAAAAAAAATATATATATATTTCTAGCCTTTATCATTAATGCTTAAATCTTTCAAATGTGAAGAGAGTGACCAGATGTAATTATATCCAACTGATCAGAGTGTTTCCTGTGCCCCTGAACAGAGGGAGTAGCATAGCCAAGCCCTTGCAGAATAAACTGAACAAGATTTTGGTCAGTTTTATTAATGCTACCAGAAGTCCTGTGGTCAGCAATGAAACTGTGAAAAACTGTTTGTTTCATGAAGAATTTCATGATGCTTGTTTTTGTTGGCAAAGACATTGCAATTAATCCTCTGAAGAGGTGAAGAGACTGTGAGGCCAGGCAAGAGAATACTGGAGAAACTTCTCTCTCCTATTCTTGCATCGTCTGGGATGATGGTAGAAGACAAGCGTAATGAAGACCTACCACACCTGCAGCAACCATAAAGCTGTGAAGAAAAGACAGAAAGTTCATTTCCCTTTCAACAGCTAGGGGGGTTGAGTGTCAAACTTTTCAGACATGTACTAGCCTTTTACGTTACAGATGAAGCCGTTTCATCCCTCTACCCCGCAAAAAGAAGCTAGGAAGTGGGTCTTGCAGCAAAGCATCTTCCTTTACCCAACAGCTGTGGATAGCAGGATGGTTGAAATTTTCATTAGGTCTGAATATCCCAGCTGCTGCCTTCTTCTTTAACATCTTCCTCTGGCTGGTAGTTTTTTTGGGTAAAGCTCTTCTCCTCTTTGTAAGAGTAACCCTTTCCTCTAGCTGTCCCCAGATAAAACAACCTAGAGATCTGGAACAACTGGGGAAGGATAATATAATAATGCATGCAGAATCTTCAGCCTTGCTGAGGAAGGGGGCCAGTAGTTCAGTGACTTATCAAGAAGCTCCAGATCTTTTGAACTAGTCTGCTGTCAACTTGTTAATACGCTGTCTGTATTGTACCAAAGAGGTGGTACAAGAGTCTTTGATTAGCCTCTATAAATACTAGTAAATGTATTTCTTGAACCTTCATCACATCTGTCCTTCTTTCTTCACATTACTCTTTCCTTTTAATATAATTGTTTACATCATTCCCATTTCAGATTATGAATTCCCACTCAGAGGTGTGTTTCGCTTGTTTAATTGTAACTGTAAATTTCCCATTATACAATACTAAGCTAAGTGTATACAACAGATGTGATACATGGGTTGCTTGCTGTAGTACTACAAATCAAGTATGACATGTGTCTAGTGTTTATAGAAAGGAAAACAAACATTCCAAATATCATGAAATAATTTTACCTTGAACTTGCATTTGTAAAAACTACAAATGGTTAGCTTAGAATAAATTGACTAAAATGAGTTAAGAGATCATAGAACCACCCACAGGCTGTGCATAGATTTTTAAATCTCCATAGAAATATGGATCTTTATATACTGAGGGAATGCAAAGTATGTGTAGGTTATATTTTGAGATAGATTGAACTTCCATGGATGTAAAAGAAGCAACGTAGTTGAAACATAATGGAACAAAGGAGAAAAAAAAAACAAACTACTGGCTTGTAAATCCAATAGCTACTCCTTAAATCCCATTTTACATGGAAATGTCAAAAGTAGCCCCCAGGTATGCTTCATTGTTGCTCAAACCTGCATGTACAACCTGGTACATTTTACTTTGAGTAAAATTAGCATTCAGCATTCATGCACTCATTTTGACTTATAAATTCTACAGCTTGGGCCATGCAATGCCTTTTATTACTTACATGTTAAGCAGTATCAGAAGCAGCCAGTTTTTGACTGGAGACCACTGAGGAAAACCCAGCTATTGAAGGTGGTTGTGCAACTTACTCAGTAGGTGGCACTCTTTCCTTTGACTCAGTGGTGAACCAGCACCTCTTGTGCTAAGAGGTAATGTGAACCCAATCGTTTGACCTTCAGCATACTACAAGGAAACAGGCCCCTTCCAGTTTTCGAGCCAAAAAAAATGAGAGGTTAAAAGTAGATTCAGTGAATCTGAATACTCTGGTTCTACTTTCCCTGAAATGTAATTTAGACAGATATAGTTCTTCAGACATTTTTTCTGCCATAGAAGACTTCATAGAAGTTTGAGTAATGAATAAGTGTTGTGAACTACAGCTATTTATGTCATGGAACTTAATAATCCAAATGTACTTATCTTATTCAAAATTTGCTTGACACCTGATACAGAAATTACAATGGCAGTAATTTTATCACTCATACTTACAATGTATTTGTGCATTAACTAAACAGCTCCTTATGAGTAAAACAAGGTTGATGGGACCATTTTTGCTGGGCTACACTGAAGTCTTTATGGGGTTGCTGAAAATAATGAGAAATGGGGAAGAATAGAAGAGAGTTGAACTTTCTGAACATTGTTCTAAAGTACCAAGATTCTGAGGTGTATTGTCTAAAGAACCTTAATTCTCCATTGTGCTCCAGCCCAGCGGGGGAGGGAGGATCTGACAGGAAACCAGGCATGGCACCCTGACCATGCTTCCCCCAGTTCTCACATGACTTAAAACTCTAGAGTGCCCACTTTGAGTTACACTGCTGGTGGAGGAACTTCTGTCAGCAGAGAATCAGATGTAGTGAAGTGTCCCTATTACTTTCTTTTCAGCTTCCTTTACTTGCCTCTGTCTTTCTTGTTGAGCATAGCAATAAGTGATGGAAGAAGGAGATCTGAGTTACACTTGCTCAGAAGCACAAATTACATGACGAAGTTCTAGAGTTGGTTAGTTAGTGTCCATACCCTCATTCCTATTGCTGAGCCCTTGGTGTGGACACCAAACAAAGTCCCTCCTGAAACTCAGCCCTCTCTGAGGCCCAATGTATTTAATTATCATACACCTTTTCAACTGAAGAAATGGAAAAAGACCCACATCAAGCTATCCCCTGAGTCCAATGAAAAGGCACTTTCTTGACAAGTGAGAGCCCCTTGCTCCCCACACTGTTTTATGGGGAGTTAGTAGCAGGCCCCACAGACAAAGGAAGGCCTAGTTTGAAGATCGGCACCTACTGAGGTGGCAGTCTGCATGCCCAGAAGCAGAAATTTATCATCTAGAAGACTTCTACAGAAGGAATTGATGCATCTCCAGAGTTAGCCAGCAGCTGAGCAGGGTTTTGTTTAATGCCACAGGTCCCCCAACAGGATGTTAGGCACCCAAGGTTTTGGGAACCTGCACCTAATTGCAATTTTGGAGATGGGGGTGGAGTTCTGCTCAGCAAAAGAATTCTCTCGATGTTGGATTGTTTACCTGCAATACAGTATCAAGGTGACCATGTACCCCATAGGAGAACTTTGCTGTTAAATGCTCCTGAATCAATGGAACAACTATCTAATTTCTGTCTCAATATCTGTATATGGTCTTTTGGTCTCGAGACTAACATCAGTAATAGAACTATGTATATGTTTTGTGAACAATGATCTTGTTAACATATGGGGGCTGTCAGAGGCAGATTGGCAATATCTCTGCAAATTGTATTTAATGCATGCCTGTACCCTCCTGACAAGCATTTTGATCCTGTGGGACAGGAGAGTGGTAATCTATGGTATTGTTCTAGTTGCAGTATGTCCACAGGCTGATTGTGGTTGCAGGAAAGAGGTAGCACTTGAAAATTCTCAAATGTCAACTTTTTAAAACAAATTGCAATAAATTGTTCTCCTTGCTACCAAACCATGTTTAAGCCTAAATGTGAACACCACTTTTGCCTTCAGACTTTCAAGTGTCAGTTTTTCTGAATAATCAAGATCAATGTTCCAAGGAGTCAGCCTTGCTAGTAATCTTATTCTTTTCGCATAAAAGATTGTCAGGAGGTGGCAGGTGTGTCTAGGCACACTGGAGAAGCATGATAACGAGCTGTTTCTGGTTCAATGATCAACAGGGGGCAGTTAGTACTGGAAGCTTCTGTATGAATAGTGCATTGAAATGAATGAGGGAAGTCTGCATTTCTCTAAATATTACCCATTCTGTTATTTTATTTCAATTACACTATTCAGAGCTCTGAGCACCATCCAGAATTTTAAACTCACCATTATAAAATTTAAACTTTGTTTACAAATAAGCTTTCTGCATACAGGTTTTCTAGTTAATAGATTGTCCCATAAAGCTTAAAGATACTTTAGGTAGTCATTTCAAAAGATCCTGCCAGAAACTATTTCTCAGGCTCTCTTTCATACCTCCTCTTAACTTCCCTAAATGCCTCAGGGCATTGATTTTTCTAGTAAGCCCAGAAAATGAACAGATCTGGGCTCTTGTGGACCAAGCAGGAAAGCTCATTGTTAAGTCAAGGAAGGCTCATTGAACGTGCCCTGTCTGCAGCTCCCTTTCATATCAACAGATCATTTGTGCAGGTGCCTTTGCTGATATTAATCAAGTCACCATTGCACAAGGAAAGACATGGTTTCTTGGTGAAGCAGGTCCCCAGAGACTGGGTCACCTGAGGTTAAAACCAGCACCTGGAAACATGTCAGGATCCAGTACGGCTCTTGAAATAACTGTGCTAGGTGCTTTCTCTGGCACTGAGCACTCAACAGGAGGGCACCTGCATTCTGCACAAGCTTGAGCCTCCAATGCAATCTGCAGCCGTATGCAGAGAGCATGGCAATGGTGATGTCTCCATGTGACAAAGACACGAATGACAGTAGGAAGAGCCCCCACAGAAAAAAAAAAGCTCACATTCTCATGCCTAAACAAAGACAGTAAATGTCCTTGTCCACACGTCAGAGCTGAGCATGCAGACTGGCTGTTTCCATCTCTTTTGCATGTTCAGGCAAAGGAGTTCCCTGGCAAAATTTGCAGTGAGAATTTACCTAAAGCAAGATAGCCATGTGACTTTACTGCCAATTAGGGCTGTACTCAGACATTTATTGTAAATTTTTTTCCACCTAGATTAATGTGCAATGCGGCTTGCCTTAGTTTCTTTTATGAACTCTTATTGCATTTCCTGGGTCGATGTCCCATGTCTCTGAAGTCCTGGAGGAAAACAATGGGATGGCTAATGTGCACACTAGAAATATTTTAATTCTACTGGTTATTCTAGATGCTACAGTTAAATAGTCACAGAAAAAGACACATTCACCAGTTACATGCAGACCAGCAGATGGGATCCTGTTTTCCCTAGCTTGACTGTTTATGTGAGGAGTCGTCCCCAGAAAAAAAAATTGTCAAATGATGTCAGTTATGTGTAGAGTTGCGCTCCTGTGGCAGACGAACTGATTGTGGCAGAAAAACTTAAGCATCCACACTTCTTTTGTTTCAAATGTGTCATTTAAAAATGAGACATGGAGAAAGAATTGGAGGGTGATCCTTAGGATTCATTCCACTTTACTGCTGAGAAGTAAGGCTAACTCTGTATTTAGCCAGCAGTAAATGAAAGGCAGGTATTTGCTGGTACAGAAAGGAACAGCTTCAATCACCAAGGTCCCTTCTTCAAGAAATTCTTATTTATAATAGCGAAATAAAGTACAAGCCTTATGGCCAAAAGCTCCATGGAATAAGCTCTCTGTGCCCTCTACTAATGAAAAGAGGGAAATGCTGCTATAGAGAGCTTCATTTTCATAGACTGCCTACCCACAGTTCCTCTAGAATCGCCTTAACTATAAATGAACTTGAATTTGGGAATAGTGAGCTCTCACAGAGGCTCAAATACAGAATCTTATTTATTAGCTATCACGTGTCCACTGAAAGGTTTAAAATGATTTTGACTTCCTTCCTATGGGAATTTTGTGGGAAGAGATCTTGCAAACTGTGGGCTTTGTTGTAAAGATAGCAGTAATATCCCAACTTTAAAAAGCTGAATAATTAAGTTTGATTGTGAGGCGGGAGCTGGCAAGCAGGTTTTTAGGACAAGAGCCTACTCTCTGAAGAAATACTTAGACTATTGCTACTCACTGCTCCAAACCGTGAGTGGGTACATTTGGTATAGCTAATAGGCCATGGGATGAGATTACCCAGAGGATGTTCTCACTAGCAACTGTGATGGGAATTAGGCTGACTACTGCCAAAGCTCATGAAGAGAAAGAAATATTTTACATTTCATGAGCAATTTTGTTTTGTTTTGTTTGTTTTGTTTTTTTGGTGCTAGGTTTCTCATGTTTGACTACATACCTGCTACCATAATGAAGCTCTCCTTGTTTGTAAGGTATGAGTGCTTGTAGGTGGGGAAGCTCTGCCTATTAAAAGTAGTCAGGGAGGATATGTTTAGTTTTCTCAGTTTCGGGTGAGTAGGGGGGAGAAGTGTTTGTTTATAATATCCCTAGATATGTTGAAAACAGCTATTTTGTCTGCTATTAAGTGGCTACGAAAGTTCAAATAATCAGAGAACTCCTCAGTTTGAAGTTCAGCACCCTGATGGCCTTTGAGATAAAATCCTGGTTCCACTGATGCCAGTGGACCACTGATATCAATAAGACAAGCCTTTCACTGTGGGTGTGCAATCCAACTTTCCCAAAAGCATTCTTCGCCTCACTGTCTCCCAGGCTGCCGCTGTTATAGCCCTTCTGTTCTGGGAAATTTTTATATGGATTGGGACCCTTCCACCTGAGGTGTCTATCAGCCTCTGGCACCTAGTCACAGCAGCAGTAAAAGGCCAGGCAAATCAAGTTAACAACAGAACTTTATTTAGAATACCCTATAAACCCCCATATAGTGACCCCAATATCAATAGTACCCACAAGAACCCCAAAGAATAAACCCCAATTATAAGAGGTTTAAATGATTTAAACAGTAAAAACTCATGGAAAACAACTCCCAGGACCCCTCAGACTGCCCTCCAGTGGGATTGAACCCAGTACCCCACTGAGGAGACTCCTCACACTGAGTCAGGTCACAAACAAATACAACCCTGACACCTTCACGGTTTTTCTTCACCAACACCCTTGGCGCTGAACCCCGACTCCCGTGGTGACTGAAGTGGTCCCTCGTCGTCCTCTGGGTACAGCCTCCAAACTTGGACCATCTACTTCAGGCCTCTGGCAGCCTGGGGGTCCCTTAATCAATATTCCTTTCACCCCTAATCAATGTCCATGAACAGAGCCGCTCCTACTCAAGGCCTCTGTCTCTTCGGGGACTTGGTTCCAGTTGGTCCATTGAAGTCCTTTTCAGAGCCCTCCTGGAGGCACCCAGGCTCCCTGATCATAGAAGACCAGACACTCAGTCCCAACGTCCCTCCACCCTCAGGCTCCCGATCTCCGGCTCTCCCTCAAGTGTCCACAGAACACCAACCCAGGACCGCTCTCTAGCAAGCTCTCTCCAGAGACCGCTCTCTCCTCACAGGTCTCCCCTTAAATACGTGGGCTCAGTGGCCAATCATCAAGTGTCCTTTTTCATGCCGAAACCGGGCTCCATAAGGCAATATGGAGAGAGTTCCAGAAGGTCTGCGCCCGGCCCTCTCCTGTTGCACACAGCCGTGTCGCTGAGCAGAGTTCAGCCTGCTGGCTGCCTACCAGTGTCTCTGTCAATCTCTCCATGAGGTTTATGTCGTCATTTGCCAGGCAGGCCTGCTCACTAGTCCCCAGCAGTACAACAGTGTTACAGAATCATACAGAACAGTACAGAATAACACTCCCACTTCTGGGGAGGAGAAAACTCAAATAAACACAAACCATTATAACATGCCAAATTTTTCCTTACACTTCCCCCACACACCTGTGCAAATGGGAAGGGAAGGTCAAACTACAGATAGCCCTTTGCCCACAAAGACAAGTCAGTGCACTTGTCCCTTGGTGCAGCAAATGTGTTCATTTTGGCTTATTCTTTTTTTTAAATAACCACCATGTCTCTACTAGCCAGGTGAAAATAACAACACTGATAAGGAAGGTATTTGTTAGTGATTTTTCATAGATGCCTAGGGCACGAGGCTGCCTAGTGAATGGGAACTGGGTGTTCAAATACCTTAGACATCTTGAAATCATCCGACATTTTATCCAAACCCTTCCTAGGTAATTCGGTGCAAAAGGCAGAGAATTTGCTATGCAGCTTGCTGAAAATGCAGATCAAATCTGGCTGGAAGATGGGAAATTCATCTTTGACATATCTGTGTCTGTTCCTGCTACTATGGAAGAGAGCCGGTCAACATTTGGAATTTTTGGTGTGTGGCCAGGAGCCTTGAAGTCTAGGATCTCTGGCCCTAGCACAGTCTGCACAGCACAGCTGTCCTGGATCAATGAAGCCTGGGAAGTTCAGCAACCCTCAAAGTGGACTGTCGGGAACCTGACTTTTTGTCAAAAGCCATCAGTTTGTCAGAAGGCTATTAAACCTGAAATGTTTTTGCCAAACATTTTGGCTTCAACTAATCAGTATTTTCCCACTAAATCCTCTTTTACTGGAAAATTTCTGACCAGCTCCATGTTGGAAGCACATACCGAGCTGAGCTCCAAGCTTTAAGAAGACTTTGTGTAACAGAACCCAAGGGAAGTCAATGAGGATTCTATGGCTATGTCGCCACTACAGGGCTTTATTAAGCTGTCTTAATAAGGTCTACTTTGAGCTGGCTTAAAATAAACCTTATTAATCCAGCTTAGAGTGTTCACACTCAAAATGCCCGGAGACTGCTCACATCTACACTGGCAGCTGCTAAGTCTCCCTAGGAGTGGCGCCTTGTGGGTAGCTGGCCCACAGTGCACCACAACAGAAGTGCACCTCTCTCCTGGCCATTCCTTTACTACAGGAAGTGACTGAACACACCACCCTCCATACTGTGCGTGACAACAGGGAGCCCAAGGAGGTCAGGAAGCCTGACATGCCCAGCAGTGTGCCAGCACAGCACTCCACAGTCTCTGCAGATTGCCCAGATTCCTCCAGCTCTGGATCAGGTGCTGCAGGGCAACTGCCAGCGCAGGGGCAGGGCGCAGCAATTGTTAAGATTCAAACACAGGGAAACAGCACATAGAGAGAAGTGAAGTCAAATCACCTGTTGTCATGGGAAAAGAATCCCTAGTCTCCATTTAATCCTACTTTCACACAATCTAATCTGAAAGAAATAGCAACTGACGGCAGACGCCCAGGGGTTCAGCCACCCACAGGTGGGGGGGGGCTATATTTTGATACGAAAAACAACAGCGGAGCTCACCATCCTCTGCCTCTCAGGAACCAGTAGATGTTGTTTTTAAAAAAAAAAAAAAAAATCTAGCACAAAGCAATTCTTATAATTAGCATATTAAAAGACCAGCTAAAACTGCTCTGGTCTTCTTAGCCTCCCCCACACCACTCCTGGGGGTTCTTTGCGGGGACAGGAACCCCTACGCTATTAAGAGGCATCAGCCAGCTGGTTGCACATCCCCTCTCATGGCCAGTGCCACTGGCCGACTGGAAATTGTTGTGAAACAGGAGCCATCGGTACGGTTGCTCCAGCAGCCCTACCCTACTGTGCCTGTGAAAGGAAGCTAAACCCAATCACGCAGGTGGATTGTTTCAGGGCTGCAAACCCTGCTCATGAGCATGGTGAGATACTCGAAGGATGCCCCAAATACAGCAGACTCCCCATTGCACTGAATCCTGTCCTGACAGATCCTTAATGTAAACCTTGGTTCACACCTCGAAGAAAATGTTGCTTCGCTAAAGATGGGGTTTCCTTCTTAATTGCTGTGGAAAGAGCCAGCACTGACCCTGGCCTTGGATTTCTGAAAGTGAAAATGATCCATGGTGGCTCTCTGGTGTGTTTGTGTGTCAACATCCCAGCGCTGGGGAAATAGGTGTCTGCTCCAGGCCAGAGGAAATCTCACAGCTAAAGCAGATCAGTTAATGAGATTGGTGTTTGCAAAGGAGAGTGCAGAAGTCTGCGCTGTGCCCAGATCCCAGATGCATCCCTTTTCCCCCCCAGTCTGGATCCCCCATATGTCTGTCTTCTCCTCAGCCCCAATCCCCGCCACGTCCCTTTACTCCACAGCCCCAGTCCCTGCCGCATCTCCCTTTTCTCCCCAGCCCCGATCCCTGCCATGTGTCCCTTCCCCCCAGCCCCAATCCCTGCCACATCCCTTCTCTCTAGCCCCTGATCCCCATGTTTCAGATGGCTAGGAAGCCAATTAAGTCAACTTAAGCCAACTTCTGGTCTACATTGGCTTACGTCAACTTAATAAAGTCAACTTAACTGTTGAGTTGACTTTTCAAATGAGAGTTATTAAGTCGACTTAAGCAAATGCTTAAGTCAACTTAATACCTTCCCAGTGTGGCCAGGGCTTTGTTTAAGTCAACTTATGGGAGTATAAGTCAACTTAAACCTATAGTATAGACATAGCCAATGTGTGCTCAAGGGGCTGCTCACATAGAGCTCATTACAGGACTGTTGCTCCTGGTTTTTACCATGTGCTTGGAAAACACAGATTTTGAGTTTGATAGCTGACCAAGGGCCTGATCTTGCTCTCATCCCATTCAGTGACAAAATTCCCCATTGATATCAATGGGAACAGGACTGGACCAGTAATCACACTCCACAAAACAGGTCACTTGAAATCTATTTAAATACAGTTCTTTATTCTGGCTTCATGCATGTCTCTCTCATTTGTGTACAAAGTTATTAGAAATATTTTGAATAGACTTTGGTATTGTGATTAATTTGTATTCCCCATATTCAGTTATGTCCAGCATCAGTGGTTTATTGGGATACACATTTAAAATGGGAATAATTGGGTTCCAGTCAAATCATCTGCAAGGTCTTTGGCATGAAGTGTTCTTAGAAATTTGGGAGATATAGTGCTACTTAAAACTGAAGTTTTAATACAGCTGTTTGTTTCTTATTTCATTGTTCTCCTTTATCCTTTCATTAATCAGTTCTTCAGTATCATCAGTTACATTATTTAAGGTTTTAGAAATCCAAGCCTTGTAGGTGCTGTTTCAGAAGTTTGCCTTTGGCTTTCATTTAACTGAAAACTAAATGCAATATTGGTGAAATCCGAAGTAAATTAAAGCACACATTACATGATGTATAGTGAGATGCAGTATCTGCCTACAGAGGAATTTTGTGCTTGATATTCTTTCTATTTTTAGGGGGTTGGGGGTTCTTTGATTTGTTTGGGGGTTTGTTTTATATTTAAATCAAGGTTGAAAAACCTGGGTAAAATAATGCAAGAGCAATTTTAAGTTTTGGAATGGTGAGGGAAAAATCAAGAAGTCCAGTTCTGTAAGTTCCAAGGGATAGCTGTGTTAGTTTAGTTCAGCAAAACAAACAAGGAGTCCTATGGCACTTTGATTAATAAATTTTTATATCACGTGAGCTTTTGTGGGATAAAATCCCACTGTATCAGACACATTGAAGATGGGGAGCTCAAAGAAAGGAAGGAAAATAAATGCAGGGAAGGGTAAGTCACAGGAACAGTTCTCACTGTAACAACAAATCAAAGCAGTTGTTAAGATTCAAACCCTGGGGAACAGCTTATAGAGCAGGGGTCTCAAACTCAAATCACCATGAGGGCTGCATGAGGACTGGTGGAAGGCTGCATGAGGACTAGTACCTTAGCCCAAGGGGTGCATCATTGAAACATTTCCGTACAACAGTATTGCAAATATTGGTAACAATAGTGTTGTTGTGGGCCACAGGAAATAAATTTAGGGGCCACATGTGGCCCATGGGCCACATGTTTGAGTCCCCTGTTATAGAGGAAGATAAGGTCAAATCACCTGTTGTCATGAGGAAAAAAAATCCAAAGTACTTACTTACTCCTGAAGAGACAGAGTCAAATTTGCAAATGAATTCCAATTCTGCAGTATCTCTTTGAAGACTTGGTATGTTATTCAGTTGTTTGAGCACAGCTATTAGCAAACCATCAATGGAGTGATGAAGAAGATTGAAGTACTCACCTGCTGGTTTTTTAAAGTTGTGATTTCTGATGTCAGTTTTGTGCCCATCTATTCATTGCATAGAGACTGTCCTGTTTGTCCAATATGTAATCCAGGGGGGCATTTCTGGCACATGATGGCATAAATCACACTGGTGGATAGCAGATGAATGAGCCTTTGATGGAGGAGCTGGTTTGATTTGGTCCTGTGATGACATCTTTTGTGCAGAAATGTGGGCAAAGTTGGCAGTGTGGTTTGTTGTCAGGATATGTGCCTGCTTCAATGGTTCTGTTGTTAGGTTTATAGTTGCTGGTGATTATCTGTGTAAGGTTGGGTGACTGTCTGCAAGCGAGGAGAAGTCTGCCTCCAAGGCTTGAGAGAGTTAGGGATCATCTTGTAGAATAGGCTATAGATCCTTGATGATGTGCTGTAGAGGTCTGACTTGCCAAATTTGCCCGCATATCTTCACAAAAGACACCAATGTGAAAGTCTCTGAACTATTCTAGCTCTGTGTTGGGCAAGTTGTTTAGGGCCAGATTTTCAAAGGCATTTGGGTAACTCCTGGGATTTTCAGGACCACCTAAACAGGTTAGACCTCTTACTTCCATTGAAGTAAATCTGGCTCTTATTGTCTGTTTTACTCAAGATTCACCATTTGTAAAATGCGGGTGATAATATTTCCCTGCCTCAAAAGGTAGCAATTTTAATCAATATTAATACAGAGCTTTGAGATCTTTAAATGAGAGGCACAATAGAAGCATAAAAAGGATTAATCAGAGCTCTACAAATATTTGAGATTAAGAACACTTGGAATTTGTCCTTGCTAGTTTCACTGCATCTCCTCAAACAATACATTTCCTGCAGAATATTTTGCATGAGTAAAACTTTCAGTGAAGTTGAACTCCATCTATGAGAAAATGTCAGTACAGTTGTTTGTGATACAATTTCAAGTTTGAAGCTGGTTAATTGTTTTAATATGTTACTAAAGTCATCAGGTGTTTCTTCAGCATGGTGCTAGGAGTCTATCTTTTATGCTTGGTAGGATTGTAAGAAATTATTTTGATTTATCTACATACTTATTTATATATACTAATATAGTTCAGTATTTACCTGAGCTGGGACTTTGGAGTTAGAGGTACCATAGACCAAGGATGGGCAACTTTAAGGTAGTAGAGGGCCAGAAAATCCACTAAAAATCTTGGTCGGGTGTGTGTGACACTGGTGGAGGGAAGAGGTCTTGTCCTTTCCCTACAGGGTTGGCCTTGCAAGGTTCTGCCCCGCCCACAGAGAGTGAGAAGTCTTGGGTGGTGGCTGGAATACAAGCCTGCCTTGTACACACGCTACAGCAAGAGGTCCTATCCCACAGGGCTGGGCTTACCTACCCACTTCAGCCCATTGACATTTGCCACAGTGTCACATGACACATTTTTGTCTGGGCACAGGCAGTCCTCGTCCTCTTCCTGGCCTCAAGCCCACCATATCACTTGCCCCAACTGGGTTGTGGTGGGCCAAGTAAAATTATATGGTAGGCCACCGGTTGGACATCCCTGCCATGGGCACTCTGAAGATATCAAACTGGGTAGGCTGGCCATACATCAGAGACTCTAGATAGGAGTAGTTGCCACAAACCCTCCTACCTCCCAAGACAGCACCACCAAGTAATGTGACAAGATTGTCCATCAGTGAAGGGTCCCTTGCTGTGCCTCTCAGAAGATGGGATGATCAGAGTCTAATGTGGGATTCCTCAGGTTTGGCTATTTTGAAGACAGTAAGATAAACACTAACCCATGTGTGAAGCCAGCATTCTCATTGCAAAATACAAAGCATAAGTCAAGGTAGCGCTCTCCCTCACTACACAGACCTTCCATTACAAAAGCTAGTTTCTACTAAAAGATGAGATTTGGGAAGCTATTACCAATACACAACAATTGTATTGAATATTCTAATTTCTGAAAAAATGCTAAATATTCTTACATGCCAGTAGACGGCACACTTTAAACTAAAAAAAAAAAACAAGAAGTCATGTGGCACTTTAAGACTAACAGATTTATTTTTCGCATGAGCTTTCATGGGAGAAAATCCCACTTCATCAGATGCTTCGAAGATGGGTGAACTTACAGAAAGGAATGAAAATAAATGCAAGGGAGTGTAAAACATAGGATCAGGTCATACAGTAACAGCAAATCAGAGCAGTTGTTAGGTTCAAACCCTGGGAAGCCTGAAGTCAAATTACCTTTTGTAATGGGAAAAGAACCCATAGTCTTGATTCAGTCCTGCTTTCACAGAATTCAGCTTCCATATTAATTCGAGTTCAGCTGTTTCTCTTTGAAGTCTTGATGTCCCAGCCACATCCATGATGACAGTTGTTAACAAATCATTCATCGAGCGATTAGAAAGATGGAAGTGCTCAGCAACTGGTTTCTTTGTTCTTCGATTTCTGATATCAGCTCTGTGCTCATTCAGCCTCTTACGCAGCGATCTTCCTGTTTGTCCAATGTATAAGGTGTTGGGGCATTTCTTGCACATGATGGCATAGACCACATTAGTAGATGAGCAGGTAAATGAGCCCTTGATGGAGTAGCAGGCTTGATTAGGACCTATGATGGTATCTGTTGTGCAGATATGTGGGCAGACTTGGCAGCATGGTTTGTTGCAGGGGTGTGTGCCTGCTTCAATGGTTCTGTTGTTAAATCTGTAGTTGCTGGTGAGTATCTGTTTAAGATTGGGTGGCTGTCTGTAGGCAAGGAGAGGTCTGTCTCCCAAGGCTTGAGAGAGAGAGGGATCATCTTTTAGAATAGGCTGTAGGTCCTTAATAATCTGTTGCAGAGGTCCGACTTGAGGTTTATATGTGGTGACTAGTGGTGTTCTGTTGTTTTCTTTCTTGGGCCTCTCCTGTAGTAGATGACTTCGGGGAATCCGTCTAGCTCTCTGTTTGTTTTCTTACTTCCCAGGTGGGTACTGTAGTTTCAAGAATGCTTGATAGAGATCCTCAAGATGTCTGTCTCTGTCTGAGGGATCAGAGCAGATGTGGTTATATCTTAGGGCTTGGCTGTAGGCAATGGATCATGTGATGTGTTTAGGATGGAAGCTCGAGACAGAGATCTTGAGGATCTCTAGCAAGCATTCTTGAACCTACATATATACAGTTACCTCACTTTTAAATAGCACTGCGAGAACATTCACCTCATAATCAAATCTATAAAAATTAACTTGTAACATTTTGAAAAATTTGACTCTTCTTGCCCCTCACCCCCAACTCAGGGGTCTGTTGTTATTTTGTTACTAGTGTTTGTTATATTTATTAGGGTACTGCCTATAGGTCAATGAAGATCGAGGCCCCATTGTGCTTGGCAGAGACACAGAGTGCAGCTGCTCCACTTATTTAGTTATTGGATGTCCCTCAAACAGAACAGTAGAAATGGTCATGTGATACTCATTATCTTGACTCTTCAGCACACCTACATAATGGGAACCTCTCAACTCTTCGGTTAATTCAGGGTTGGGGAGAGGGAGTTTTTACATCAGTGCTGATGCTTCTCTGGACCTCATGGGAACAATACAAACCACTTTGCTCTACAAAGCTGGGATGAGAGCCTCATAAATATTTTCTCAAGAGAGTTCTGGAACTCTCTTTGCCAATCTGCAGCAGCCAATACATCCTGTGTCATGCTATTTGAGATTTCATTTCCAGACCCTATCTGAAACACAAATTATAAAGGCCTACAAAAATGGAAAATAATGAGGGCAAAAATAATGAAACTTTTTGAAACCTTTCAAAAGTGTTCTGTGTTATTTAGGGGGAAGGTTAGAGCTAATGTTCATTTAATATGACCTGGATCCCCCATTTTCAGCTGGGGGTAGGTACTAGTATCCAAAAGATCTCAGAATGCTATAACTTTCTGTAACACTGTTATAGGAGCCAGTGTTTAACCAACTAATTGTTACTAAACACTTTCTTCACAATAAGTTCAGAACAATAAACATCTTCAAGGTTAAAGACATCAGAGGTGTAATGGACTTGTCAAACTCTATAAGGAATTTGTATAGTACAGTGCATAATCTATCTCATCAGATTACTGACTTGTAACAAATCTGCCAGTTCCGCTGTGTGGAGTTTATTGGACTGGATTGAAAGTCTAAGCTATCATGAATTTCAAAATTTCATTGTATGGTTATTTTTTTTGTTTTCAATAAATCAATAAAGTCAAACAGTAGATTTTGTATATTCAATGGAAGTGGTGGAGAAACTGGATTTTTGATCTGTGAAAATGTTTGACATTTGGGGCATTGTTTTTGCTCCAAATCAGGTTGAAGGAGAACTAGGAGCATAAGAGAACTGGCTCTGCCACAACCCTCCTTGTGAGCTGCTGAGAAGCAAGGAGCTGGGACCTTGGGAACCAGAGCTCCACAAGCTGGCAAATTCCCAGGAGTCAGGAGGCCTGGGGAGTTTGGAAGCCTGGTGGACTTCAGCTCTAATGCAGATTACTTGGTAGGCTGCCCCTGAGCCTTGAAACCTGAAAGCCTAGTTCCTCAGGACCCCACCAGACAGGCTACAGAGCAAGCATGAAACTAGGCAGACTTTGGATGGAAATTCATCAAATCTCAGTGAAATGTTTTGATATCAATGAATCACCGAATTCTGATGAGAGTTAGTTTGAATTTTTCCAAGCAGCTCTAAAATTGAAATGACTTATCTCCTTGCTGACCAAGAAGATAAAGACATTTTTCTCAGGGATCCCTTGACTTCAGATCAATGTTTTCTGTTAATTTGATCACTTTTCCCTCTCTTTGCATGCCTGTTTCATATTTCCTTATTCAGCTTTCCAAACTCTTTGAGTGAAACTCGTATGGGAATTGAAGGCCTCTCACTTCTAACCTGCATACTATTTCATCCCCTGTCATTTAGAGCTTTTCTTCATTTGTAATTATAGCCATAGACCCTCCTTAGTCTCACAGAAGGTATCTAGCCATGAATCTGCTCCTCTCTAGGCCTGCCCCCCACCCTGCCAGTAGTACTTACACTAAGCTATTCAGTGCAGGCATGAGCCTAGCTATGAAGATGGAGGTTGAAGAGACCCCACTTGGGGTGGGGATCCACTTGTTTCTTTATTACCTTGCATAGGCACTTCCATACTGTGCTGAATGTCATAGTAGTGATGCATATATTACATGGAACTGCCAAACTTCCTAATTCAGAATATTTGCATAAAGATCTAAATCTGGCATCACTGAGGGCCCGATTCAGCCATCTGCACTCCGTCAGTATTCTCAAGATTGACCCACAAATAATAGTAGAATTGGCACAGGAAGTTGAAGGTGTACATAATGTAAGTGCCCAGCACCCTCAAATGAGATGAGATTTCAAAGCAGCTGAACTTTAGCTACTTATAACAGTCAGGTTTCCAGCATGCAGCAGTTCCTGTTTTCCCAAGGGGAGCCTTTGTGTGATGAACTCCCTTGAGAGCATGGCCCTAAATTTCTAATGGAAGTAGCAAGAAGCATGAGATGATGTTCTAATGGGATAAAACAACTTTTCAAGCCTTCTTTATACGTCATATAAAGGCCAAATGGGTAATTTCTCCCCCTTTTAATCATCCATGTCTGCATCTAAGTATTGAATTTCTTTGCTGTTGTGACTTCAATTCAGAGCCAATACTGCATATTCAGTACAGTGATGGTTTCCTTTATGATTCATTTTTGGTTTTGTTCAGCTTTCCAAAACTGTTTCGTATTTTGATTTCATACGGCCAGCATCCAGAGATATTAATTCTTCTTGTGCTCTTCAAAAATGTAGATGGGAGCTTCATTCTTCCTTTCAGAGTCTCTACATTGTGTCAGGTGGTCAATTCAGAAGTGGATAGATACTTACCTGACTGTGGAAGCAGCCCTCACAATTCATGCATTTACTGGCAGCTGAAGCGGAGAACCTGAAACCTAAATAGGACTGGGGACTCACCTGCCATCTCTCTATTAAATATGGTCCCTTCAGGCAAATTGCAGATGTGGCAGGAGGAAACTAGCAGTCCTAGTGCCAGCACTACACATGTGCAGTGTAAAATGCTTCAATCCCCAGGGCTCTCAGTCAGACCCTTTTCACAATTTTTTTTAAGGTGGGAGGGAAATAAATCACATTCTTTTGCATTTGTAAGTTCTCTTATCACTGTATCAATTACTGCCTGGGCCAGTGGGAAAAACAGATGTTTCCAAAAGAGAGAGTATTTTCTTCTGAGAGACCTCATTTTGGGAGAGAATAGACAAGCATTTCAAGCAGAGAAACTTTTTTTCTTGTTTTCCCCACATAAAAGCTTCTTGAGTTCGTAGGCATTCTCAGAATTGTTTCATGTAACCTTTGGGAGAACAATAGTGTGAACCAAGTTCAGATATAAACAATGTTTTCTCCATACAGTTTTACTTACAATTTAATGAGAAACTCTGTTCCTGACTGAGCCTTGAGTAGGAGATGGAAACGGTTCCTAATGAGAGTTTTGTTACTTGGTCAGCAACTTGAATTCAAAAGGATAGAATTCACAAGCAGATTCACCCTTTCCTTCCTTTGTTGCCTGACGGAGTGGATCAAAATATATCCTGCTGTAGTAGGAGTCCATCAGCCAGCAAAAAGCTACTGGTTTGGTTTTTTTTTTCATTTGTTTATTTAAGTACTGTCAGTCACTATGTGCTACATTTGGGATTGGCAAGCAATAGCACGCATGCCAAAGATGACTCGTGCACCTATTTTGAGCAGCACAGAGGGCTCACGGCTCCTCTCAGCGCCATGGCTCCTCTCCCATGCTGACCCTGCTCCCCCCAGCAGGGCCTTGAAATGCAAAAGCCAGCATGTGCGCAGCAGCTCTTTCCCCTGCTGCCCAGCCACCCGCACTTGCTAGTCCCTGATCCAGGCCCCTGCCAAGGGTTGGGGAACAGGTGCCAGCAAAGGTTGCTGACCCCTGTACTACATTTTCAGTTCACCTCTTACTAGCCTCTAAGGTTATGTCTACAGTAAAATTAAACACCCATGGAGGCCTGTGTCAGCTGACTCAGGGGCTGTCTTCACTGATGGCAGCAAATTCACGACTGTCAGATTGATCTGACAAATCGACTGATTGGGTTTGTGAAGGCCCACTCAGCAGATCAGGAAATCAATCTCTAAAGACCAGCCCAGTAATTAGAGTAGTGCTGAGTCAAAGGGAGAGCATTTCCCTTCAGTTCAGAACATTGGAGACACTGTTGTAAGGAGGTGGTAGGCAATTAGAGGGAGCAAGTTATTTTAAGTACTTTGCATATCTCCCTTTCATCTGCCACCAAAATCTTGCTGCCATGTAGACCTGCCTTCTGGCTTGCATTGCTCGTATTGCAGGGCTGTGAAATCCTGGTGTAGGTATTCCAGAATGGGTTGGAGCCTGAGCTCTGAGACCCCATAAGGGGGGCCAGTACTAGAGCTAGGGCTCCAGCCCAAGCCCAGACATCTACACCACAATTTCAGAGTCCCACAGCCTGAGTCCTGTGAGCCCAAGTCAGCTGACTCAGGCCAACCACAGGTGTCTAACTGCAGAGTAGGTATGTCTTCACTGCAGAGTTAACTTGGGTGTTGAGAACTCAGGTTAGCCGAGTCCTGAAGTGAGCAGCCACACTGCAAAGCCACAACTAACTGTGTTTTCATTATTTCTGTGCTCAACCCAGTGTGCGATAAATCTAATGAGGGTGCATCCCCTGGTTCTTAGTGCTGCAGAAATGTGAGCTCCTCTGTGATCCTTTCCCAGCGAATTGTGGGGGAACGTTTCTGTCTGGGTGACACAGGGGAGTTCTGAGAAGGCTTTAGATGATGATTATGACTCAAGTGGGTTAACCTGCATGCTCGCTGCAAAGTGAGTGAGTTACCAGCCTGAGTAAAAGCAGTACTAGAACTTTAGCATGTATCCCAGGATAGACCAGCTAGATGGGGTGTAACGTATCACCACATTCAAGGGAAGGTTTGTGTGTGTGGTGGGAGGGGGTTGGGGATGACTCCTGAGAGCATGAATTAACTCTGCCCTGAAGACATGCACATAGAAATAAGAGACCAGCACTGTTCCCAGTGATGCTAAGAGAGCTTTCCCTTGGCTTTAATGTGACTGGCATTGGACACTTTATTAGTGAATGAGTTGCAGTGTCTGCACTTCAATAGTTCCATACAAAATTAATTATTGATCCTTATTTTAGGTGCAATTCCCAGTTTGTCAAATGCCAGTTTGTCTGCACAAAAATTCCATGCCCAGCTAGTCATAAATGTTATGAGGGAATACTGGGCAGTTGGGGGAGGGGATGCCACTTGATAACAATCAGAAAACATTGTGGAAACATGTCAGTATCATTGAATCTTCCATGGAGAACCTGCCTTTGTGGGTTGTTGCAGAGCTGGGACCCTGGACGATATAGGAGTTCTGGGTCCAGCAGGACTTTCAGGACTCAAAGACCCTCCTAGAAGTTATAAAAATGACACCTTTCCTGTGCAGTCTTCATGCACTCTCTCATTCCCTATAACATTCTTCTTGCTGGGACAGAACAGAATGAAAGAAGCCCAGAACAGGGCAGTTGCAGGTTGCAGCTGCTCAGAATAGTGGGAAGTTTACCTTATTTTTGGACTAGTTCCTTTGATAATAAAGAATTTTTTGCTGGGCACATCACCAGTAAGAGACTACCAGGCTTGCAGACTCCCTGACACAAAGCTGGGAGAACTTGTTTTGAGACAGGACCATCAGGGATCCTGGGATCCTGCGATCTTGTTAGCCACAAAGCAATCAGCTGGTGGAGCCAAGGGGGGACCTGTCAGTTTCATCCTGAAAAACTTGAATGTTTTTGGTTTCTGAAGCAATGCTGGACTCTTCCTCCCCCACCTTTCCCTCACCCCCATTCCATGGTTGATTTCTACATTGTGCAGTTTTGCTCCAATGCAGACTTTTTTAAAATCAAATTTCACATAGAAGAGGGATTCTGGGTTCCCATCAGCACTACTTCCCTGTATAATTTCTGAATGCAAAACTAAAGGCTACTCATAAAAACATGGCCAAAACCATTACATCTTCGTCACTTTTTTTTTTATTTTTACTTTTTCCCCTTTGTGTTTGGAAAAGCCCTTGGATTAATATTGACTCACTCTGCTCTCTTGCTGCCCTTCTTTTTTTTTCCTCTCTCTCTCTCTTTGAAAGCTTTAACTGGTTCTCAATAACATTGCCTAATAAAAATGCTTCTTGTAGATAGCATTTCTCATCAGTAGATCTCAAGTTGCTTCATGATCTTTTAATGCAGGGGTTCTCAACCATATCTGTGTCATAACACAGTTGGCAGTGTAGCCAGTCGTGCCCAAAACAGAAGCCCAGAAGCCCCCTTCCATCAATAAAAACCACAGCATCCACAAGCATTTTTGGCAACAGCAGAGACTGCACAGCTGCCCTTCCCTTCCTCTCCCCCATTCCCCCGTCATAAGATGCCACCACCTCTTTTGGTGGTGCTAAATCTAACCCAAGCCCCCACTGCTGATGAAAGCCACTGCCAATAGCAGTTTCAGAAGCAGCAGAAAACTCATGGCCCAAAGAAACTCCAGTCTGCTGGGAAATAACCTCATGAGGAGGAGTGGGCTTCTTTCAGCCAAGGAGAGGGGGGTTCTTTTGGTGGTGGGGTGAGTTGTGGTGACACAATGAGACACAGCAGTGGAGAACTGCTGTTTTAATGTATTTATCCTCACAGTACCCCTATGAGGCAGGGTTAGTGCCATTATCTCCATTTTACAGATGATTAACTGAGGCACAGAAGGACAAAGTGACTTTTCCCACTTTACATAAAGATGTCTGTGGAATGAAAAGGAATCTGAACCTTGGTCTCCCAAGTCTTCAGTCACTTCCCTAAACACTTGATCATCCCTTATCCATTTCCAGTGCAAATTTTCTCCTTGTCCAGTTTTTCACATGAACTGTGTCTCAATTGCAGTGGGTGAGAAAGAGGATCATTTTCCAAAGGGATAGCCGTGTTAGTCTAGTCCAGGAAAAAAAAAAAAAACCAAGGAATCGTGTGGCACTTTAAGACTAACAGATTTCTTTTTCGCATGAGCTTTCATGGGAGAAAAGTGGGATTTTCTCCCACGAAAGCTCATGCGAAAAATAAATCTGTTAGTCTTAAAGTGCCACACAACTCCCTGGGGTTTTTTTTAGAGAGGATCATGCCACCAGATTTACACACACAAGAGACTTTCCACATGTGGATTTCCCTGTCCTTTGTGGATGCCAGGTTCTGTTATCTCCATGGCACTATCACCACCATCACCTGGCCATTCTGAGATTACCCCCACTCCCAACCCCCCCGCACACAGACACACACTGTATTGAGAAAGTGCAAGGAACTGTTAGGCTGAAGACACGCTAAGGAGGACAATGAGCTTATGGGGGGGGGAAGCCTGTAGTCTTTGATGATGATTGGTGGATACCTAGTTTTTTGAAGACTCCAATAGAGTTCTGTTTAAATGGCTATAAATTAATGCTTTTTAAAAAGGTCTGCCAGCATATTTTTATGTGCTATGCTACTCTCCCTTACCTTCCTGAATTTGCCCACCATCAGTTGCAAACTAATGGACCTCTGATTAGGAACAGTTTCTTTGGGAAACTGCTTCAGCCAATGTACTTCAAGAACTACATTACGAAGGCCTGATCCCAAACCCGTTGAAGCCAATTGAAAGATCGCTATTAACTTCAGTGGGCTTTGGATCAGGTCCTAATTTCTTGAAGAAACTAAGTCCACTTCCCTAGTATGAATTTTTTGTATTTCCTGGGCCTATTTTTCAACCCAAATTCAGTTATCAGAGCTTTCAGATCAATACCATTAAAACGTCATTTGAAGGTAAACTGTTTTAAGAGGCTGGTCTGCTGTAATCTGCAATTATATAATGTGCTAAGTGAGTAGAACTTTCAAAGATATTAAAGGATTCTTTTTTTTTTCCATTTCACTAGATGACATCCAATGATAATGGCCTTAACATGATGGGAAATTAATTGAGAGCGCATTTCTACACTACCATAATTTTATCATCCATCCTATTGCTGCTATTAGCAGGAATCCATAATCCCATGGGTGTTGCGAGTGAATCTCTTTGAGCAGAAGTTAGTCTAGAGGTCATATTGTTAGCTCCTTCCATCAGCCGGGTGTCAAATCATTGTCAAAAATAAATTACTGGCGTATTCTTTTTTTTTTTCTTTAAAGCTTCTAGCCTTGTGCTGTGGTGTACAAGATGATTTGTAGCTAGCCATTGGGGATAGAAGAGTGCTGGTGGCCATTTAAGGTCTATTTCACCTAGGTACTTAGTGGAATCATTACATGTTAACTCAGATGTGTGGAGCAGCACTTGTGATTTAATGTCCGTTATAAAGTGGCATTAGGAAATCATGAATTCTGACTCATCAACAGCCATCCTGCTAAAACATCCATATTTTGATGAATCTGCCTAGGTTTATTGAATTGCATCACACAATAAATAAATAAAATCAAAGTTATCTCTGTAGACTGCCCAGTCACAAAGCAGGATTTCTCCGTACCATTTTTAAAGCTGCAAGTAACCATCCTAGCAAAAGAATTATAAAGCACTTCATCATCAAGACCTGATTGCTTCGCTCTTCTGGATGATGATTAATACATTTTAAATGATTATAAAAAGATTCTTATCGTAAAAATGGTTTTGGGGAGAAATTGCAGTTGTTCCCTATTTATAGTTTCATTGTGATTTCCATACCAAACTTGCTCATTCCCTTCCTGCTGCCAACACAGCAAACTGAGAATAAATCAAGACAAGTTTGTTCTTGTCCATCATTGTTAGCAAACCAGGTTATGCCTACAATTCTCTGCGTTAAACCTCACTGTCTTATTATACCTCTGACACATGTGTGAGCCCATTAGAACATAAAGGAATCCTGTGGCACTTAAAGACTAAGGAATTTATTTATTGCATGAGCTTTGGTAGGAGAAAATCCCACTTCATCAGATGCTTTGAAGACAGGGGAATTATAGAGTGGGAGCTCCTATTCTGTAAGTTTTCCCATCTTCAAAGCATCTGATGAAGTGGGATTTTCTTCCACAAAACCTGATGAAATACATGAATTTGTTAGTCTGTAAGTGCCACAGGACTCCTTGCTTGTCTTGCTGAAGTAAACTAACACAGCAACCTTTTTGGAACATTAGAGCAGTGATTCCCAACCTTTTCCTTTATGCAGATCACTACTACATCATCATCGAAAGCTTTTGAGGACCACCGCATGAGCAAGCCATTTTAAACATTTTTAACATAGCCTATGGCTTATGGGAATCAAAGCTGTATATCAAGGGGTATTAAAAGTGTGGCAATTTCTAAAAATTTATTATGTTCGCTCACAAATATATTGCACTAGTCACAGTACATTTACCTGCAACGTGTTTACCTGCATTAATTATCTCCCCCCCCCCCCCCCATGGACCACCTGCAGTACCCTCACAGACCACCAGTTGTCCATGGACCACAGGTTGGGAACCCCTGCATTAGAGCACATGACTAAAAGGGGAAAATTTCTCAAATCATTTGTGTTTCGTTCAAAATTACATGAAAAATGGAGGGGGAAAAAGAAATCCTTTTTGCATGTTTTACCATATTTCTCTTCCTTGCTTCTTTTTCCCAACTTGCCACTGAAAAAAAGAGGAAAAGAAGCAGGGGCAGTGGATCGTGTATTTTAAATTAGCATACAGTAGAATAAATTCTGTCTTCAGATGGATGTGCCCAGCTCCTAAACTAATAACTTCCTAATTCTGCAATATTGATATTAATTTTTATTAATTTTACAAGTTTGTGCAAAAATGCCTTTAATTAAAACATGGTGAAGATTTTTTTCATCATGATTGTGTTAGTAATAGTGCAGAGGGATCATGCTATAGGCCCCAATTCAGAGAACTGCTGACTGCACATTTCCATAGAAGTTAACAAGCATCAAAAGACTCCCCAAGTCTTGCAGAATCAGATCAATACAACAGAACATCCGCACTATCATATGGCTTTGTAGTAACCACAATTACAAAGGTGAACTTGCAAATAAATGTTTTGGGGTGAAATCCTCGCTTCTTTTGAAATCAGTGACAAATTTTGCATTGACTTCAATAAGGCCAGGATTTCACTTGATTTTTTCACTCTAATGCACTGAGACCCAGTTCAACAAAACACTTAAACAGGCACTTAATTCACTTTGAAATCAATGGGACTTAAGTGCTTTTCTCAATTCAGATGGACTGCTGAATCAGGGCCCATGAGCAGTTCAAATACATCAGAATTAACTATGTGCTCAAAGCTGCAAACACTTACCAGAAGTGCCTAAGGTAATTTCTCTCATGCTGAAATAACTATAGGACGGGACTTTATAAAGAGGTTAGGTTGACTTTACTGTAGGCCAGAAAAACTCGAGGATATGAAATTTGGCAACACACCAACACCACAAAGTGCCCCCCATTATTCCATGTTGTCTGAGTAGCACATTTGCACTAAGATGAGTTCTTTGAAAGGAAGGCAAACTTATGTTTTGATTTAGGTATTTAAAATGACTTAATTCCCAGGTTTATTATTTGCATCCTAGTTATTAGATTTTTTTTTCATTTGTTATTTTCAAATTGTGTCGCGGTCTGTCAACTGTTTGTTACACAATTTCCCTAGAGGGGAAATTGTACTTCATATCCATGCTCACAGATCACAGTATGCATAAGACTTGCTACACTCCAGTTGGCAGGTGGGGAATATCAGCGAATAACACTGGAATATAATTGGCTTTAGAGTCTCATGTTTTGTCACTAGAAATTGCTTTATTCTTATAGACCCTGACCTAAGAAACAAGGACATATTTTAAATCCCAGATGGCTTAAATCACTATATTAAGGAATTTTGATAGAATTAAAGTGTTATTACTAAGGCTAAACTGCTTGTTTTTCAAAGTAATCTGTGCTTTTAGATGGGGGGGGTGTATTCCTGGTTTCTGCTTTGATACATTAAAATGCTGATGCTCCTAATAAGGACATCTGGCCTGCAAATAATAGACATTGAGTTTTATGTCTATTTGTCTCTGAGCTACACATGGTAGTTACTACAATTATTAAAAAGATTAAATTGTTCTTGTGGTACTGCTTTAATAGTAGCATCTTATTGCTTTTATTGTTGTTGTGTTAAACATATGTTTGAATACGATCCTCTTCCAAATTTCATAGCTAGTGGGTTAAGAACACAAAGAACATGCCCCAGTCCTGATTAGCTAGTCCTGTGCACTACTACTAAAAGCAGCAATGGTAATTTCTCAGCTCATTAGGTGCATATTCATCTTAATGGGGCATCAAAGTTTAAAACTATAATGCATTCCTCTCATTTAATACTCCAGAGAACACGCACAGTAACCACATGAAAGCAAAAACAATTTTGGTGCTGGGACTGCACAAGCAGGTGTCTTCATTCCCTTCAGGCAAAAGAGAAGACAAAACTTGATTTAGTCTGATCCTGGCTAAATAATCTTGTTTTGCTACTCACTGATCATTCCGAATGGATAGTTGCAAGGCTCCTTATGTGGAAAAACAAATTTGTGATTTCAGCCAAACTCTCTAGTAGGCTAAATATAAATCTGTGCACAACAAATGTTGCTAAGTGTGGTCCAAATAACAAAATGCAATAAAATAACCAGTGAAGGTTGATGATAATCTATGGAGTGGTTGGAACTGAGGCTTCATATACAATGGAAAACCATCAATACCGTGAGACAATTTAAAAAATAATTGTAAAAAATCTTTTAAGTATTTTCACCTAAGAACATTTTCAACCAGTACCTATAATTTAGAAGGTACACAGTATTTTCTAATGCTCTCTAGCTGGACACCAAGCTATAATAATTCTCAAACCATGTTTTCCAGAACAGTATTGCTGAAACTGCACCCCCCCCCCATCACACTTCCACCACCCAAATCAGAGTATATGTAATTCCCAACACTAATTTTTCTGGACTTTCCCAGGTTTAAAGGAAACATGTACTGTATGAATTCAGTGTTTTTCATTTAATCCAGCTAGTTTCATGGGGCCAAACCTAGCCCTGGAGTAAGCAGCTGTTACTCAATTTACTTCTAGCAATGTAGAGTCACACCTGTTTATGTAGCTGAATTTAATCCATATTATAAACCTTTCAGCTTCTCTCTGGTTTGGGATGTTGACTTTCTAGCAGTGTCAGTTCTGTAGGATGGAGTATAGTGTGCATTTTACAGTCAGCCAGATGGGATAAAGTATACTAAAATTACACATTGTGGCAGCTATCTCACAAAACCCCAGCTCGGTTGCTTTTCTTTTCTTTTTTTTTTTTAATTTTATATGCCCGAAGTCATAAAGTAACATGCTGCATAGAGTTGCTACTAATTATCTGTGATCTGGGCCAAGGGTACAAACAAGTATCTCTGACTAATCAGCTCTTCTTTTTTTCTTACACTGGGGGCACAGGGCTGGGGGGCACTAATTGCATTGCTGCTATATTAAGGGCACACATATATTATGAGCCAATTTAGAAAAGCACTTAAGCACATGTCCTTTTGTTATGCTTATATGTTTTCCAAAATACTGATATCTTCTGAATCAGGACCTAAAAGAGGGCATTTTGGTGAGAGATATACTAAAAACACTTTTACTATAAGGGATATTTTCTGCAAAGATATGTGCAAAACTGAATATTTGTACAGAATTATACAGTTGCAGAATGAAATTAAATAAGGAATAATAGATAACACATTATACAGTGGCTAAATTATATGATTTTGACAGATTAGCAGAGTAGGAAAGAAATTAAGAAGGCTAGGCTGAGGGGATTTGAAAGGAGATGGAAAGTCAGTGAGGCAGAAATGCTGGAAAGCTTGCCCAAACAGTAGGAACTACAGAAGAGAAGATTATGTCTGTAATGGAGGGTAGATATGAGATGAGAGTAAAGAGGCAGAGAGCAGAGGCCAGATTCTTAGCTGCTATAGATTGACAAAGCTCTGTTGACTTCAGTGGAGCTGTCTGGATTTAGTCCAGCTGAGGATCCCCCTCCCCAGCAGGGAGGGGAACATAGAGAAGGTAGGTCATGGAGCAAGAACATGGAGCATTAAAAACAAGGCAGTAATGTGCAACGTGGGCTGGCTTTGGACCTGGTGAAGTTGTTTGAGAGAGCTGTATTTTTGATGAGTATTAACTCGAGGCACAAGCATCCTGCTCTTGCTGCAATAAAGAGAGCTGGGCCTTGATTGAGCAGATTCAATTTTATGGTCTTCCTCTCTTTATTTTCCCCCACTCTCCTCAGTTGTGGGGGTCTCAATTTGCATTGAACTAATATCTGGGGGACAGAACAGTGCTGTCTCTAGAAGGCAATAATAGAACATACATTACAGAAATACAGGGGAACCTATTTTTCTGTTCAAATGATGCAACTGTGCTGCTATGAACAAATCTGATCCATTATAACCCAGAGCAGAATTTGGCTGGTTATGTACTGCCTGTTCTGTTTTTTCTTTTCTCATTTTGGCGGCTCAGTTTATTGCCTAGTTTAAGTGTTTATTTCATTCCTCCTGCAGTACAGCTTTTATTAGGAAAAACGCAAAATGTCCTGTTTAAGTGATGAACCAGTATGCAGCTGTGAAATTCAATATATCCAGCTACATACTGCCTTTGATCAACATATGCACCATCCATCAGCATCACAGCAAGTTTTGTCTCAGTCCGTTCTTAGTATAAGCTTGAAAAGAGAGAGCCTGCCTATGCAAAGGGGCACTGCTACAAGAAAATTTATTCATATTATTTTAAAACCTCATGTTTGTGCTCACAGAACAGTCACTTTACAAAATCACACTGATGTGTTAAATAATAATACTTTTCTCTGGCTACATTAGAAATGCTGGGGCCAGATCTCTGTGGGTTACTTACAGGTTTCAAGGTGCAAGTTGCTGGGGGTGAGCCTATGGTCTAAATCAGGGGTCTCAAACATGCAGCCCGCGGGCCACATGCGGCCCCTAAAGCTATGTTCTGTGGCCCGCAATGACACTATCATTACTGATATTTGCAATATCATTGTATGAAAAGGTCTCCGTGGTGTGGCCCTTGGGCTAACATACTACTCCTCACGTGGCCCTCTACTAGCCTTCATGCAGTCTTTGTGGTGATTTGAGTTTCAGACCCCTGGTCTAAATTATGAAACAGGCCAGACTGGATGATCATATTGACCCCTTTTGCTCTTAAAATACGTAATTTCTCAGCTGGCTTGAACAGATGTAGCTCCTCTCAAGTCAATGAGGCCAAGCCCATTTACAGTGTCTGAAGAGATGGCCCTTTTGAATGGGTTTTTAACTGAACTCCACTATCCAATCAAAATAAGAACTGGGCTCAGATGTATAGTTTTCTAGTAACAATGACTGTGGCCTCCCAGCCACAGATGCTAACTGTGTGGAGAGCTGAGCTATCAAAGGAAAAGCTATCCTTGCTGCACAAGATGAGGAACAGACATGTACATGCACATACCACCTCATCTGAGGTACCCCTAAGTAGGGAAGAGAGCCAGGCAAATAAGATCTGTGCTTTTGGGAGCCATCAGTTTCTGTTCTAAAATATTTTCTCTTCATTAGTACCTAATACAATTCCCTGTGACCTGCAGGAAATATTTCAGAACAAAAATCCTCCAACAAACTCCCTTGTACTACCTTAAGAAGGAGGCACGTGAGGACCTGTGTCACAACTTCTTTGTTAGTTGGAGACTTCCCTCCACCAATACCTGTATAAGTGAGAGAGTAAGAGAGTCTGCTAAAAAGTCACCAAAGGCAGACGTGCCACACCACCACAATTATTTTTGTACAAGTGCCACCTTTCTCTATCACCACATTTGGTTTGGGTGGAGATTTTTTCCTGATTGTCCCACTCCCTTCTCCTGGCTGAGCTCTGATCTGGAGCTGTAACAAAAAAGCCTTATCCTTCAGAATTTGCAGTTTCTTTCAAATCGTTCCTTTACACAGTGTTCCTGGTGTTAGGATGTTCAATGATGCATTTTTCCCAGTATTGACAAAAGAGTATATAGCAGTCAAGCTGAGATTTAAAGGCTTCCCCTTCTTTCCCTTCCAGGCCCCTCATCCTCCTGATGAGACATGACCCAGTAGTGTCAAACACAAAAAAAAAAAAAAAGAGTGTTACCCATTATCTTCCAAGTCAAATGTGCATCCCTGGAAATTGGGAGCAGTCTCTGTGACAGTAACCCAACAAGCCTGAAGAGCTTCAGTGTGTCACCATTGTCATTAAGCACATCTAAGGACTGCTGTGCCATCCTGAGTGACCACAGTTGATGGTATTGCATCAGGCATTGCATTAGTCATTTTCCAAGATCTGACTCAATCCTGCAAGTCCACAAATCTCTGGGGAAGCCCCATGGGTGGGGCCAGGTAGAGTCAGAGCAGGCACACCTTTGTGTACCTATAGTGAGTTTAAGGCATGGCGTCTTAGGGAGATTTCGTCCATCCTGGTGACAGGACTGATTAGCATGCGGTGCCTCCTTTGAATGTAATGAGGGACTGAAGGAAGATCAGATCTCTGTGAGATGGTGAGATCTCACACAAAGTACTAGCACGTATATAATGACTGTAGTTGTTCCAACTAGGCCTGTAAGTGGGTCCGGATTTCTGACCTGCATAGCAGTATAGGTAGTATGTGGATTTGATAGATCCTGAACTTAATGTCAACACAAAAAAAATTTTTGTGATGCCAATAAGCAATACATGAACTTCATGTAGGAGGTAGCAGGACCTGTTCACTGAGGAGCATTCACTTTGCTGTGATGAGTTGACCTCTGCTTCAAAGCCCCAGGAGTTCTGGTGGCCTAGATCCAAGATTCTGAACCTTCTATTGCAAAGAGACAATCAGCCCTAGAATGTGGGCAATGTATTAGAGGGCAAGGGTGAAATCCACGGTTCAGTGGCTACAACATTGCTTTCCCTTTGCTTAAGCTGAATGTAATACAGTGCTTGTAAGAGGTTCTTTTAGGCACTAGAATGATTAACTACTACTTTGTACAAATCCATAATATAAGTGAGTGAATAGCTGTATTTTTAGTAAAGAAGTGACCAAGAAGGTATAGCAAATTAATAAAGCAATCCATTTGTCAGACAAGGGAAAAAATATTCCCTGCCTGCTTTCATCAAATTCTGGAGGTGAATTTTGGGTTCACTAGGTGTTTAAAATGAACCTATCCCAGTATCTGGCAGACAGAAGACTTCATTTGTCAGTTTATTACAACTGAGGTGCCAGTTAATTTGAACCTGAATTTTATGTTCACTAGGTATAACTGCTGTAGAACTACCAAAATAACTCTATTTTTTCCATTCCTTCAAAATCATATATGGCTCTTATGTTTAGAGCTCCAAGCGGATCTTTTATCCATATCTGAGTCAGGATCAATGGCTATAAACCAGATATCTGTGGATTTGCTGGGCTCTACTTATGGTCTCAGTAGCACATTTTGTTCCATTAATGGTTGCTGAGATCCTTGGATGGCAGAAAAGAATCTGAAAAAGCGTAGCAGTACTAATTAAAAATATGGGAGGAGGAAGAAATACTGAAGCTTGCTTTATGTTCCAGGCTGAAAATTCATAAAGTATTCTTCCTACTGAGGAAAAAAATCCTCTTTTTTTGTGGACACATTTAGTATAGCAGTTCAAGTGGCATGCTGCTGGCTGCACAGTTGGCACAAGAGTCATCATGGCAAGGGCCATAAGGGCTCTGTTGGTTACTTTGTCTATTAACAGAAGTAATTTCTGACTGCTTCTATGTTGGCCAGTGCTTGTTGATGGCAGCACACATAGTTTCAGACAGCCATCAGTACTTTTAAACAACCTATTATTTTTATACTCCTGGCATTATGGAAACAGCAGAGCTGAAGTGAAGCAAATGGGCTGTACTGAGCATTTCTCAGGATCGGGCCCTCAAAGAGAGACTGCATATTGAGTGATATTTAGACCTTAGCTGCAATGAAAAGTCTTTCTCAAAAAATTGAAAGTGCGCCCAACCATCAAAAGAGGACAAATGCCTTGTTAAATTCTGGGGGTGGGTTTTTTGGTCTTTTTGGGGGGGGGGGTTCCCCTAAAGCAAAGCAAAATGCATAAAAAACAATTATTCCAGATCTTGGCATCCTTGTTTAGCTAGCACCAATCTTCTATACAATTTGTTTGTTGTTGGTCATTTATTATGCAGTAGTACCTCCTCCAGAAGGTTAAGCATGTCCCAAGCCCCAAGAGGGCCGGTCTATGTTTCAAGGAGCTTCTAATCTGTTTCTTCCTTGCTGCTTTATTTTCACTTCTCTGAGAAGGCAGCTAGTTGCTATTCAGCCACCCAATTGAACAACTTGTAACTTTATGTTTTAAAAAGTGGGCTTTACTTTAGATCCATATTTGATTTGTATGGATCTTACACTCGGTAAATATATACAGAGGTTTTCTTGACTGTTATGTTGCCACAAGGCAGATTATGATGGTCTTCTGTTTGCTTTTGTGTCACATGCCCAAGGAGCACAAAACTTGAGTGCTCTTCCATGACTTTATTTAAACTATATTAATTATGTATTGTCTGAATCAATATGCTCTCAACAGAGTGTTGTGTTCTCTCTCTTCCCACACTGTTTAATAAATCAGGAGCTAGTCCTCTAGCTTTGCATGTCTATGTGTGATGCCATGATGGAGAGGTAAATACTTTGGCTAGATACCTCCTATACCTCTGTATAAATCCTCAAAAATTGATACCTATTGAAGAAAGCGTCTTAGTCTGTAAAGGGGAGGAGATTTCTGTATCTCTCAAATCTACCTTGCTCCCTACCTAAGACATGTCAAGCATTCTATTAAATGGGTGACGTAAGGACTCCTCAAGCAGCCCAATCCAAAGCTGGAGCAGCAGCTGGTTCTGGTTCCCAACTGGGAATTTCTGGGAGCCCAATCTTTCTGGCAGGAGATGGTATAGCACAACAGCACTAGAGGAAAAAGGAAGTATGTCTCAGCTAGCGTCCCTTATTTATTGTTTCTCCTCAAAAATACTTTGCCCCTTTCTTCCATGCTCCCCTCTCACACACACCCAGATTCCTCTCTCTTTCAAGAAGACAGGGAAGGAGGAGACTTACAGCTTCCAGTTCCCTCTCCTCTCTGGAAAAGAAGACTTTAGTAAACAATCCAAACATGTTACATACATAATCTATCTTCAGAAATGTCTTAATCTCCTAGACGTCTGGAAGTTCCATCATGATATTGATTTTGAAAGAAAGCCAAATACAAGTCTCTGTCCTGCATAGGTCTAAGCAGTGACTTTTTTGGAAATGAGTACAGAGCACTGGGCATCTGTGTTGGGAGGGGTATAGCTGCATAAATAACATACTCAAACACACTGACAGTCTGTTTTTCTGACTATAGCCCTGCTTAGGAACATGAACTCCTCTCAGATACTATATCTTTTTCTTTCCTCCTTTCTCTTCCCCTTTTTACTGCCATTCACCTCAAGCTGATATGATACCCCATCACCTCTAGCATCGCAAACTGTGACAATATATACCCTAATGTCTGATTACCCCTTCTAGCTTGTTATACATTATCCACAAGGGAGGATAGGACAGCTATGCCAGAGAAAGTGCTGTTTTGCAAGAGGTTTGTTGGAGACCAGAAAGCATTTTGTGGGGGGAAATATGTAGGGAAGATGTTAGTTCGTGCCAGAACACCTGAGAGAGAAACATCTTGCAAGGAAGGGGAAAAAAAAGATCACTTCAGTGTACAAGTTCCACATGCACGCATTAGATGCTTTCATAAAGCTCTTCTCCAAAAGAACATTTTTACTTAGTATCTATCCTTCATTATCACTCTGGATGCATTAAATTAATTTGCAGTGAAAAGAATGGAAATGCATTCATCAGAATTTTCTTTAGCTAGTCTTAGGCAGGCCTTTGTTTCCTTCTTTAGTTTTAATTTCATCATAGTAATCTCTCCTAATTAAAATTCATTTTATTTTCCCCAGGTTGTTAAAGACAAAAGATAACCTTTCCCATTCTATAAACTAAATTGGATTAAAAGCACAGAACACCTGACTTTTTTTTTTGTCTAATAGGATTTATCGTATTATTTTGTATAATCATCCCCATTATGACACATGATTTATAGCATTAAGAGCTTCCCATCAGACAACTTAGAAATCTTAAGGTTTTTATTAGGCTTCATTCATAACAAATATTAATTAGGTACATGATGGTATGTATATTTTGCTGCAACCTTTATATACATAAACTGTTCAGTAAAGGTATATCCACAATGGTGACTGTAACACACGTATGTGCATGGTTGTGTCATAACCCCCTTATTGTCTCGACTTAAAGCCCAGGAGCATGTGTCTGAGGGCAAGCACAAGGCAAGTGCCACTAATACATCCATTCTTATTCCCACAATGAAATGAAACTTTCCTCACCCTGACCCAATTTATGAAGCTCCACGTCTCCCATTTATCCCACATCAGAGCAGCTTTCTGCTCCACCCTTTGTTGAGCAATTCAGATGACAATGGCTTCTATACCAAGAACAGCCACTTGGCCCACTGACCAAACCTAGGTGCTGATCAGCATGTGCTTGGAGTACATCATCCTTCTACAACTACACAGTGAACAGCAGAAATGTTCACCTATACCATGAAATTTCACAGAGGCTGGAGCAAGTGCACATTCAGCATGCTTGGGGCCAATGCCAGGAAAGCATCAAGCACTTGAGGCTCCTATACCGGAGGGCAAAAAACTTAAACAGTCATTCTGGGTGGGCTCATCAGACATGCTGCTACTTCGAGGTGCTTGAGCAGGTGCTCTCAAGAGCTCCCAGTACAGAGCCTGAAGCAGTATCTGAGCCCTTTCTGAACTCTGCCAGCCTCATTGTCTGATGATATACGATGGAGGCCACGTCAAGGAAGCAGTAGAGAACATAAAAGATGCCATGGAAGACCTGGAGGACAAAAAGCATGCAGTTCAGCACTGTAGCAGGGTAGAGCAGTTGTCCTCGGGCTGGGAGGTGGTTGGTTGCCAGCACTCCCCCTGCTGGTCTGAGGAGGTTCAGCCCAAAAGCTCTGCCCAGAACCAAAAAAGGCGGGTCAAGGGAAAGGGAGGACTGTTTAAAGGAGTGGACCAGACAGTCAAGCGAGAGACAGAAGAGAAGAGGTGTGGCTGAGCCAGGGGATCTCCCTCCCCAGGAGAGCCAAGGAGGTGACCACTGGCATGATTCCCCTCTATATTCATCTTCCCCAGATGAGGACCTGGAGGACCTTCCCTCAGCACAGAGTCTGGATGAAGGAAACAAGGGGGATGCCCATGAGGACTTTGAGAAACTTCCTTCCACGGAGAATGCCGACAAGCAGGCAGCACCAAACTCCTGTGATCTAGAGGAGCTGCCACTGGTGGACGGACCAGAGGGGTTGCCAGAGCTGCCAACGCATCGACAGTGAAGACCTGACCAGGATCCCACTGGGCACTTATCCGGAAGACCTGGAGGACTGTGGGCTTCAGGTAACCCGCCAGGGGAAAATTGGAGGAAGTAGCCCAGGGACAGCTGGTGAATAGCCAGCTGCTTTGGGGGTCAGTGTTTTGGCTGGAGCCCACTGACTCAGTGGCACTGTTTGGCCACTGATAGGGCCCTGGGCTGGAATGCAGTGGAGTGGGCGGGCCTGCATTACCCTCCTAACACCGCCTGACTGTGGGTGCTTTGCCTTACCCTGCCCAAGGGGATTGAAGGCTACAGACTTCTGGTGTTCTTCCTTGCCCTACCTGAGCACTGAAGGCCTGAAATTTAGACACTCTGCCTTGCCCTACTTGAGGGCTAGAAGGCTGTGAAACAAGGAGAGTTCTGCCCAAGCCAGGTGAGGGCCAGGAACTCCACACCCAGAGGCAGTTCGGCTGAGGACTGAGCCAATTAAATGGCACCTATACCCAAATGAGTCATTTGAGGACATGCCCCATGCCTCCCACTAGTGAACTTAAAGAAGATCTTGAGCTGCAGCCAGAACCAAAATCCAAGACTGATGAGTTGCAATTGACCTCCATTCTCCCTGACAATATCCCCTATTCCTCTGGTGTTAAATTCCTAACTTAAAGGACAGGGGTGTTAAAAATTCTGTGCAGTCACTGGTCTTCCCTGGATAATATGCCAGGCATTGCTACGTCTCTGACTTTGAACTACAGGGCTGGAGCCATTGCACTGTCATGCTACATCCCCTTACAAAACGCCTTCAATATTCTCCGATGCCACCAAGACTTCTTGCTGGTTCACATCAAAATGGACCCTAGAGATAGCAGAGGCAGACAGAAAAGGACATTGGAGAACCTGCTTATAGGGCTCAGTACACCAGGAACCAGGAATAGTTTGGTTTCCTATGGGGACAGAGAAGCTAGCTCTTCATCAGGAAGAGACTTTGATGAACCAAGTCTTGGAGCAGGAAGCATGCTTGCCTTAAGAAACTGGAGCATTCCCTCACATAGAGGCTCATTGAAATGGTGTATGAATAATTTTGAGATCTCTCTGCTGCTGAGGCCATTGATCCAAACCAGCAGCAGCCACCACTGCCTTTTCCTCCTCCAACTGCCATCCAGGATGCTGCTCAGTCAGATACGCCCTGTCTCAAAGATCATCCCCCCACCTCCAAGTGACCAAAAGGAGAACATGGAGCCTTCAGAACCCCCACGAACTCACCCTCCATCAGCACCTGAAGTGACTCACGGAAGGACTCCAAGTGACCAAGCAGGAGACGATGAGCCTGTAACAGTTGCTGAACCACACCAACTAGCTGTACTTCCACAAACCTCTCACAGGCAAGGTCCCCAGTAATTTTTCAACACATTTGCCAGTTGTTAAAAGAGGGTAATGAGGTGGGTGCAGAGACATTGATGTTTGGGCAGCATTCCCAATTGCAGTCACTTATTTTAATGACATGTTATATCTCATAAGTTTTAATAGATGTTACACTTGTGGGTGGCACTCCTACTTACTGATGATGAACTGGTGTTGTTTTAAGAGTTGGGATTGGACCCCACAATTCTTACACAATTAAATTGAATAATGTATAAATGTGCGATGCCATGACACTGCAAATAATTTTCTGTTTGTCTCCATCTCACCCAATCCAGGTTTAAAAATATCCAAAGGTCATAGAATCATAGGGTTGGAAGGGACCTCATAGGTCATCTAGTCCAACCCCCTGCCAGAGGCAGGATCACTCCCACTAAACCATCCCAGTCATGATTTTGTCCAGCCGGGCCTTAAACACCTCCAAAGATGGAGACTCCACCACCTCCCTAGGCAGCTCCATTTCAATGCTTCACCACTCGCCTAGTAAAAAAGTTTTTCCTAATATCCAGCCTTGACGTCCCTAACTGCAACTTGAGACCATTGCTCCTCGTTCTGTCCTCTGTTACTACTGAGAACAGTCGAGCTCCATCTTCCTTGGAGCATCCCTTCAAGTAGTTGACGGTTGCTATCAAATCCCCCCTCAATCTTCTCTTCTGCAGATTAAATAAGCCTAATGCTTTCAGTCTTTCCTCATAGGGCTTGTGCTCCAGCCCTTTGATCATTTTGGTTGCCCTCCTCTGGACACTCTCTAGCATGTTTGGGGTAGAGTTTCATGAGGCACACGGGACCGGATATTCAGGGTACCCCAAAATGAGAATTGTCAAAAATCGCTTCCTCCCCTTTCAAGGACAGTTCTGATCTGTTCAGCACCCTGACATCATGACCCTTCCCAGTATTTCCCACATTTGTGATGATGAATCTGTCTTTGTGGTCTGTTGTAGAATAATCTAATAGTAAATTTTCAGTTCACATGCTCTATTGTCTATTATAGTGGGCAAACAAATGGGAGATGAATGCCATCAGTGGTCCCTGCACAGTTCAACAACCCCATTCTCTCAACTCCAGGTATTATTTCTGGACACTTTCTCCAGGCAATGACCCAGAAGTTAAATCACAGTGTTAATTGCCTCACACACTTGACAGCCACAACTGATCCTGTGGGTTTTCAAACTCAAAAGTGGCTTGCAGTGGATCTATAGCAGCCTGGGGTAACCAGCTTCTACAAGGCAACAGCAGTTTTCTTCTGAACTGGTATGGCTTCTCTGACTGAAGGACTTAGGTGCTGAAGACTGAGCCCTACTCTACACTCGGGCTGGTTTTCAGCAGCAGTTGACCAGCATTCACGCAAGGCATGTAAAATGCCTTGTGTAAATGCTGGCGACTTTCTTAGCCACCAGGACACACTCAGGAAAGTCGACCGCAAATGCCTTGTGGTTGGCTTTCCAGTATGCCTCCTGGCCTTCAGGACATACGGAGCCAACTTCTGGGAGCTCAGCACAATCATCATCCTATCACTATGGCTGTCTACACTACAAAAGTTAGTTTGAATTAAAGTCAAAGTTATTAATTCAAATTAAGGAGTCTTCACTTAAAGCAGGAGTTAATAATTTGAGGTAAAGAGTCTACATTAGACTCTCTAACTCAAACTGTAAAGCCACAGCTCCCAGGCTAGGGCTAGTGGCATTTCCCTTCTTTCCAGGACCCATGGCTCCCTGGCAAGAAGGAAGCTGCAGTTCCCCAGGAGAAGGGAGCCCTGGGGAAGCAACTGCTGGGCTTCCTAGTCTGGGGAGCCCAACCCTTGGACAGGAGAGCCCCAGAGAAGTAGCCCCCAGGCTTCCCTGTCTGGGAAATACCCCCTGCATAGGGAAGCCTGGAGAAGCAGCTGCTGGTGCTCTCCAGACAGGGTTGCCTCCGGGGCTCCCAGGGAAGCGAGCCCTTGGCGCTCTCTTCTCCAGGGCTCCCCTGTCACAGGAGCCGGTGGGAGGGTCTCTTCCCTAGGAGCCCTGGCATCTCCCTTCTTCAGTGGAGCTATGGCTTCCTGGCAGAAGAGAGCTGTGCTCCCTTCTCCCCTGGACCAATGCAGTCCCTTTGTGCCAGAGCTAAGGGTCTGAGGAGAAGGGAGCCGCAGGACCTGTGTATGGCTTCCCAGCGAAAGGGAGCCACGCACAGCTCCCTTCTGCCTGGGAACCAGCCGGGGCTCCCTTGTCCCCAGCCAGGAAGCCCATTTAATTCAAAGTAACACTACTCTCTGGCTAAAATAGGATTCCTTTGAATTACTAACTTTGAATTAAGAATTAATTTGAAGTAAAAGGAGGCTTTATTAAGTCAAATTAGCACTTCCTTATTTTGAATTAAGGAAATGCTTAATACAACTCAATGAAATGCCTCCATGGCTGACGAGTACCGTATATCATCGCGCATAAGCCAAAAATTTTGTGCCTGAAAATTGGCTTCAAAACAGGCTCTCAGCTTATACTCAAGGGAATACAGTAAACAGCCCCAGCCCAGGAGTTTCCCAGACCATGTGACAAGCCGGAGCCCCAGTGTTGCTGGGTGGCCATCTTGGGCAGTTGGCTGGGGTTGGGGCTGGAGTGAGGAGGGGACCCCGGCATCTGGAGTGGCCATGTAAGGGTGCCCTGGGGGGGGTCAGCCTGGACATTGAGGGGGGGATTCAGGGAGGCCAGGGAAGCGGCAGCAGGGACCGGGGGTTGGGGAGGGGGTCGGGGAGTTGGGGAAGAGTGATGGGACAGCCAGGAGGGTTTGGTGGGGGGAGTTCAGGGAGGCCAAGGAAGGGGCGGCAGGGCTTGGGCACTGGGGGTGGGGTTGGGGAGTCTGGGAAAATGGCAGGAGGATCCAGGGTTTTTGGGGAGCTCAGGGAAGCAGCGACAGAGACTGGGGATTGGGGGGGTGCCTGGCAGGCTGGGAAGAGCAGCAGCAGGGTTGTGCGGTGACAGGGAAAGTGTGTTGGGGAACAGGGGAGCAACAGCAGGGAACTGAGAAGGAAGTAGGGGGGCGGCAGTGAAGAGCCAGGGGGTAGCAGTGAGGAAAGGGCAGAGCAGGGGAGGAGCAGGGGGGCAGCAGTGGGGAAGTGGCAGAGTGGGGGGCAGTAGGTAGCAGTGAGGGAAGGGCGGAGTAGGGGGGGCAGTAAGAAGAGCAGAGAGCAGCAGTGAGAAAGGGGTAGAGCAGGGGGCAGCAGGAGGAAACTGAGAAGTGAGCGGGGGTGTAGCAGTGAGGAAAGGGCAGAGCAGGAGAGCAGGAGTGAGGAATGGACAGCAAGGGGACAAGGGAAAAGCAGCAGTAGAGTTTTTGGGGTAGGGAAGCTGTCAGAAACTCCAGAGGAAGCCAGCAGCAGTGGGTGGGTGGTTAGGGGCCAAGGCCAAAAGGGGACCTCGGCTTATACCCAGGTCACCAATTTTAGCTTCTTTTTGGGGCTCAGAATTGGGGGTTCGGCTTGTGCCCGGATTGGCTTATACCCAATTATATACGGCAGGTAATTTCACAGGGCTCCTTAATTCAAAATAACTACTAAGTGTAGACACATCCTGTATGTCTTCTACCAGAGTTTTCAGGGAATAAAAATGAGCAGAGGTGGTCTTAGTAGTTTTGGGGCCCTGGGCAAGAATCAGGGATGGCTCCCCCACTGCATGAGGGGCCCCAACCTTGACCCTTTCCCCCAGCCTTGCTTTCTCCCCCCCCCCAAGGCTCCAGTGTCATGTGAGCTGTCGTCACTAGCCCCTTTCAACTCCCCCCTACAGCCTCACCACCCACCCCACACTTGGCTGCCACCTCACTGCTCTCCAGCACTGCCTTCCCTACTCTGTCCTTGCCGGGGCCCCTTTCCTGTATACCTCCTCATGTCCCTCCCTCCCGCCTAGCCCCTTCTACCTCACCTGGATTGCTGGAATCTGAGACTGCCTATGAAAATGAGGGACAACATGCTTAGAGAGTGCCATCCACAAATGTGCAAAGATGGGAGACGGTAACTGCAGCACTCAGGATGGTTCCTGTAGCATGCCCCAATGATGCACAGAACTCTGAAATACCACCAGAAATAGTATTGTTAATGTCAAGTAACAGTGGCAGCCTGGATGTGGACACATACTTGTACATAGCATTATATCCTTGTCCAGCGCAACATAATGAGGACACTGATCATGCATAGGGGAAGTGTGCATGAACATGTTCACAGTCCAGTATTCAAGTGCATGTCAGTGTAGACATAGCCTAAGTTTGCCACATTTGTAGTGGATTCAGAGCTAAAAAAGCCTTCTTTGTTATATGCGGTGCTAGTAATTTTTTACGTAAACAGATCCTCAGAGAAAAGACCCCCCCCCTTTTAAATATTTAAGTCAAGGTCTGTTGTATTTATTGAAATGAATGAAAGCACAAAGCATGGCATGTGCACTACAGGTTTGGTGCAGTTCTGTCATCTTTAACAAACATGTCAACCAGCAATCACAGTCAGTTGTATTCTCTAGTGACAGGGGTATGATCCTAAGCTCACTGAAGTCACTGTGTGCCTTTCCCTTGATTTCAGTGGGCTTTCAGTAAGGCTTTAGCACATGAAAAAAAAATCCCTTACCATGTAATACACAATAAACCAGTCTATGCAGAAATCTATGAACTTGGACAGCAAAGGAGAAGTGAAAAATATTGTTTTAAGGGACTTCAGAGGGAAAATTTATGATTATCATTTCAAATTAGAAAAAAAGTGATTACTTTTCTTGTGTTCTTCTACAATTGGTTCCTGAATTCTTCCTAAAAAGGTGTTTTAAAAAAGCATTGAGTGAGCCACAACTAAACTATAAAAATGAATTAGTGCAGCAGTATTTCAGTGTACATGTTCATGAAAATGAAGGGATTTTAATGAGTATATCTTTACCAATAGAGCTCAGAACAGTATTCATTGTGTTTGGATTTGTCATCAGAAAGGAGACCACTTTTGATCATGACTCCAGTGGATGTATGTGCCCCACTTTTCAAAAAGCTGGCCCAAGGCCTCTATACATAAAACCATGCTTATTCAAATGTATTTACGTGAACAAATTGTTTACACATGCATTAATTCTCATTGTACATACAAGTGCGTGTGCACATCTACCTTTTTTAGATACAGCTTAGGTGCCAATGTTAAAAAATTGGCTCATTATGTTAAAGATTCACAGCTCTCCTAGGGTATGTCTACACTGGAGCTTTAGGTCGACTTATCCTTCTTTAAGTTGACCTAAGGAACACTCTAGCTACATTTGGAATTTATCAAGTCAACGTAAGGGCTTCCTTAAGTTGATGTAACAACACTACCTGTTAAGGTCAACTTAATGGTTAAGTCAACTTTATTAAGTTGATTTAAGTCAGTGTTGAGCTTAAGTTGACTTTATTAAGTCGATTTAAGCTAGTATGTACCAGTGGGGCTGCAGGCATTTGGGACTATGTAAGTAGACTTAACAGGAATGTGAATGCTCTAAGTCAACTTAACAAGGTCAACTTTAAGTCAACTTAAAGTCGACCTTGTTAAATTGACTTACCTGAGCCTCCAGTGTAGACATACCCATGGATACTAGATTTTATATTTGAATCTCTGATTTAGTAAATAGAAGTAGAAAATTTTATAAGCTAGTATGAATACTATCAGCTCACTAACTAAATAGTGACGTGTAATGAGATGTGTAACTCATCTGGCACTTACTATGCCAGAGAGGCTGTACCCATTCTCTTCAGACCAGCATTCTGAAATTTCAAAAGATAAGAGGCTCTTTGAAACATGGGAAGACTCTAAGAATTTACATATAGCAATTGCTTCAGTATCTCATATTTCTGGAATATGCAAAAGTGATACAGTTGACTTTTATCTTCTTTAACAGAATGTGTAAGTGAATTTAAAAGACTAGAAACTTGTTATCCAAAATAACTTGTCTGAAGCATATGGTGGCAAATAACATTCATATTACTAAAATGAAAGACATGTTGCACATCCATATCCACGTGCTTTCTGGTGGTGCTATGCCACCTTGGCTATTTTATGGAAAGGGATGGTTTGTTTCCTCCTGCAGGAGCTGAATATTACAGTTCATGTATATAATACATTGCCCCATATGCTACTTAACAGTCTAACCACATCCTATGATTTATACTTCCCTGCATTTATTTTGCTCCCGTTCTGTAAGTATCCCATCTTCAAGTGCCTGAAAAAGTGGGATTCTCTCCCATGAAAGCTCATGTGATAAATAAATTTGTTAGTCTTTAAAAGTGCCACCAGATTCCTTGCTTGATTTTGCCAGACTAGACTAACACGGCTACCCTTTTGGAAGAAGACTTTATCATTGGTAGCTATACAGGAATAAACACTTGCAGTCTCATATCAATTGCAAAGCTTTCTTAGATTTCAGTGGTGAAGGATCTTTGATGGGAGGTAGAGTCTTGCCCTGATAATACCAAATGTGAAACATGTACTCTTTGTATTGGAGGGAGTTAAACACTGTCATCACATGCAAAATCTCTATAATGGGTTCCTTATTTACGTAGAAATGTATAGCAATATATAGTCTCACTTTGTACTAGCAAGATACACAATGCACTGATTTTCATGAAATGTAGAATACATGTAGATCTTCTTCATAGATTAATGAACACAACTTATCTCTAAAGGAAGATTATACTTCATAATGAATGAAAGCATAGATTCAAGTGTCCTCACGAGTACCTCTTCGTTGTTATGAACACCATGTTTACTGTAATGAATGAAGACTGCTTTACATTTCAAAGGTTTTGATTTCAAAGTATATTGAGGTTAATTTTTTATACATTTTTAGTGTTTGTTACATTGTTAGATAGATAACCAAAATGGTTTGACCTGCACCTACTATCATATTTTGTGCTCAGTGCCATGAGCACCCTTAGTGAAGCCACTCACTTTCAGTCTCTCCAACTGAATAGAAATTCCATTCTGGATATGAAAGAGATCAAGTGTACACCTTTCACCCCAAAATACCTAGTAGCTGGGACACATGACTTAGCTGTTCGAGATCTATTCTGCATTAACTTTGAACTTCCCTATCCCAGGAGAGAGTCTTAACACCAGACTAAGCTGTTTGGGGATGGTTGGTGCACATTTCCTTGTTGTGGGGGTGGGGAGAGAAGAAGAAGAAGAAGAAGAAGAAGAAGAAGAAGAAGAAGAAGAAAAATTGGTTTTAAGGTCTGCTGAATTTGGAACATGAATAATAATTTTGAAATGTCAAAAATATTTATGGAACAGGATAACCATCTCTTAGCCATTTCTAGATGGGGATAACTGTACAGTAGCAAATTTGTTGACCAGAAGGACTTTTTCCATCTCAACATTCTAGTATGTAATTCAACTTCTTAGAAAAAAGATGGAAAGTGAAGCCTCAAATTAATATGAATTTACATACATATAAATATTGTTTAAAGGTCAACTTTCATATAACTATGTCTTGAAGATGATAAGAGCGGGTGCCTTTCTTCCTATTTTTTTCCCTTCATCATTGTGGTGTTAACACACACAGCTATTCTGCCAAGCAAGCAAGGAGTCCTGTGGCACTTTTAAAGACTAAAAAATTTCTTTATCACATGGGTAAAATCCAAGGTCATCGGACATGTGAAATGAAAACTACAGTATGTAGGTGAATATATAAATGCAAAGAAGGGTAATTACAAGGTCTGTTCAGACATTTTTCAGCAAACTTAGCAAATTGTCTTCATTCAAACAGTGCAGAACAATAGATTAGGAGGCGGGAATGGGAATCATCTTTGGTAATGAGTTAAGCATTCCAGATCCCTATCAAACCTAGTCTGATGGTATCAAAATCTGCATATGAATTATAGTTCTGCAATTTCTCATTGGAGCCTGGTTTTAAAGTTTTGCTATTGAAGCATTGTAACTGTCATCTCTTTTACAGAATGTCCACAGAGGTTGAAGTGCTACCTTATTGGTTTTTGAATGTTACCATTGTTGATGTCTGATTGGTGTCCATTTATTCTTTTGCACAGAGACAGTCCAGTTTGGCCAATGTATAAGACAAATGGGTGTTGTTGGCACATGATGGCATATATCACAATGGGAAATGGGCACGTGAATAAGTCCGTGATGTAGTGGCTGATTCAGTTAGGTCCTATAATGGTGTCACTTGAGTAGATATACAGGCAGATCGGCAGTAGGGTTTGTTGCAGAGATAGGAAACTGCCTTAGTGTTTCCGTTGTACAGTATGTAGTTGCTGATGAATATTTATTTGAGGTTAGGGGGCTGCCTGTAAGCAAGGACTCATCTACCTCCCAGGCTTGAGAAAGTGAGGGATCTTCTTGTAAGACAGACCGTAGATCCTTAATGATATACTGGAGAGGTTTGTCTTGGGAGCAGTAGGTAATGACCAGTGGCATTCTGTTGGTTTCCTTTTTGGGTTTGTCCTCCAGTAGTAAGTTTCTGGGTACATGTGATAATTAAATTTGTTAGTCTTTAAAAGTGCCACAGGACTCTTTGTTTGTTTGCTGAAGTATATTAATACATCTGCCCCTCTGGAACTTGTTTTCTGCCAAGGGAATTTTTCATAATGATCCCTACAGTGGAAGGAATGCAAAAATATCGAGTAAGCATACAAAATTGGAAGGAGCAAAAAACACGATTCATGCATAACATAGCTACCATTTCATCTCTGGTAATTTAATATTGCAAGAAATTCTTCTGTTTCCATTCAGAAGTAATCAATATATATCTATGATAGACTTAAGGGTATTATTTTTATGCTACAAATTCCTGTTCTACAAAAAAAATAGAATATTAGGAGGTGTGGCAGAAGGAAGGAAACTCATACCTTAATTAGAAAGCTTACTTACCTAATTGCTTACCAATAATACCTATCTACATCATTCTTTGGAAAATAATTTTACCATGCATCTCAAGTACAAAATTACATGGTCTTTATTTTCAAACTTTAAAATGCAAAAGCAAGCAATTTTTTTTGTCCTCAATGCTACTTAGCAAGTGAAAATACATTTAATTACAAAGCCAATTTCCTTCAATAGCATAAAAAATTAATTTTATGTAACTTTAAAATGTATGTCTGCTGCGCTAAGTCCCAGGGCAGTACAGTGTTGAAAAGTATGAAGCAGGCTTATTCCTTCCCATGAGGGAGTAGATTGTGCAAACTTCCTAGAGCACTTACTGCTATAAGCAATATAAAATGTTTATGGAGATGTCATGAAGAGTTTTTCTTTCAGACAGATGCATTATACACCATTAATTGTTAAGAGTTTGTAAGGATATGTGTACTATTTCTTTAAATTTTCAGTAAGAAGCCAGGCAGACAGGAGACTGGATAAGTTATAGAAAGAGGCTCTGCATTAAAGCAAAGAAATAAAATAATATTTGGGGGTGGGGGGGGTGAAATACTACATTCCTTGTTCAGTGTTAAAAAAAAGTGATCATTCTCTGATTCTTTATAGTTACCATACTATTACAAAAAAGAGAACAAGAGAAACACAATCCAGGAGAAATTTACACCCCCTTGCAGGAGATTTTCAATTTAAATGACCTGAGTGGAATGAGCAATTTACCAGATTCTAGAATATAATTAAGATTAACAAACAAAGTAGCAAGATGGTCAGCTCTTCAGTTTATGCAATGGGGAATGAATCTGAAAATATTTAGACAGTTTCTCCTCACTGAAGGAGGAGATAAGGATAACTAAAACATTCTTAAATATTTGAGCATTTATTTAAAAAAGGAATGAAATACATATGCACTTAAGCTTTCACCAAAGTATACAAAGGCTTGGGGGAAAAGGTGTGGCAGCCTTTAAAAAGATCCTCTGTGAAGCACGGGGAATGTGGAAGTAGGGAGGAAGAACACAAAAGGTGATCTAGTATGTGAGAGTTGAAACAAGAAACTTCCTGAAAACTGACACCTAATGTTTAAGCCAGACATCACCAAACTGTTACCCCAAACCATTTATTCTCCTTCAAGCACTGCTCGGATACATTCAGAAATAGGTATCTCCATGCCAGAGCGCTGGATTGGTTGGAACTTTTTGCTCTAGCCTGTCAGAAGAGGACAGGTGGCCACCGCCCCCCGCGCTACCCTATGGCTATATAGGTGGCCACTGCCCGGCCCCTCCCCAGTTTCATTTCTTCCACCTTAGCGTCAGTGGTAGAACTGCCTGCTTCTTGCTTCACAAGCAGCCTGTCCTTGATCGTGAATGAGCCTTTTGCCTGACTGAGAGAACCTATTTGTGGACTTGGTCCCTCCAAAGAAGGTCTCCCTTTCTGGGCCAGAACATCGCGCTCCAGCGCTGTCCGCCATGCTGGGGTTTAAGCCCTGTGCCAAGTGCAGCAAGGCCTTCATGCAGGACGATCCCCACGAGAAGTGCCTCCAGTGCCTTGGCAAAAGCCATGAGGTAACCGCGTGCTCCCTCTGCCTGTCCTTTAAACCCAGGACCATCAAGGACAGGGAGCAGAGGCATCGTGCCCTGGCCTCTTAGCAGACCCGGCACTTCTTCTCCAAGGCTTCGGGGCCTCCTGTGGCACTGTGTGCCAGCTCAGCACAGAGCCCACCGCCTGGCACTGCACCAATCAGTGCCACAGGACTAGCTCGGTGCCTTTAGTACTGCGGCACCAAAGCAGCCCTGCCTCCTCGGCACAGGGCTCTCCCTGGGACTGGTCAACCTCAATGCCAACCCCGTCGACCCTGGATGCAGTGGAGGCAGCGAGGGTGCTCCTCCTATTGCCTACGCCCCCTTCTCCAGCACTGCCCAGAATGGGGAAGTTGGCCTTCCTTTCAAAGGCCTGGGTGCCACGCATGCGGCATCGTTTGCCCTCTCCATTGCCGGCCCTGGGGCCCCAAACACGAGAGCCCCCTAGAAATCCTAGTACTGTGGAGCCATCCCCATGGAGCCATACCACTCTCCCATCTCCAGTGCTGCCCCAGGAATCCCAAGAGGTTTCCCCCTGTTCCAGCCCAGGGAAAGGGGCTTCAAGGGGTTCCAAGTGGCCTCGATGCCAACTCTCAGCACCATCACCCTTCCAGTATCACCCCCAGGACTGGTCCCCACAAGAGGTCCCTCGAACCTTGCCAGCACCAGCCCCATCAGGTACCATCTTCCTATACCGGTGATTTGTCGGTGCATTTCAACCTCCTGTGCCGTGTCTCTGCCCACATGGGTGTGGAGGTTCAATCCTTTAAGTCACCCTCAGACACTCTTTTCAGGCCACTCTTTTCATTGGCGGCACTGGTCACAGTGCCCCTCCACCCCAACTTTTGGGACTTGGCCTCCTCCTGCTGGCAGAGTCCTGGTTCCATCTCCCTGGTTTCGGATACGGCTGGTCTCAAATATAGAGTCCTGTGGCTTGAATTCCACTCAATTACCCACTATCCAGCCCCTCCTCATGTAATGGTGGAGGTGGCCTTAGGGCCGGGGCAAGTCCCTCCCGATCTCCTCCCGACACTGAGGGACGCTAAGGAGCTCGACTTACTAGGCCACAAAGTTTACTCCTCTTCAGCCTTCCAATTGAGGGTCACGAACAAACAGGCTCTCATTAGCCGATACATGTTGGATGTGTGGGAGTCACTCCATAAATTTAGACACCTACTTCTACTGAAGGAGAGGCACGAGTACGAGGCTTTCCTGGAGGAGGGTAAAATAGCCTCCCAAGACTTCCTCCTTTCATCCTGGGATGCTGTGGATACAGCAGCCCGAACTATGGCCTCCACCGTAACCCTGCATCGCACAGCCTGGCTGCAGGAAGCCAGAGTCCCTCAGGCCTCACGGCAGGTCGCTCTCATCTTGCCATTTGGGGTAGATGCCTTCTTCCCCGGGGAGACTTCGTCCGTCCTGGGCACTGCCTGTGACCCCAGGGGAGAGCTAAAGTATTTTGGCCTCCTCCAACCAGGGCCATTTACACACCCTCCAGCCCCATAAGGCTGATAATAGGCTGTGTTTACCCCTTCTCCTCCTTATCTGTTACTGGTGAGGACTCGTGCTCACCACCATAACTTCAGTTCAAACCCCTCCGGGGAACTCTCCTAACAAAACCCCCTCCAGGATGGCTTCAGGAGAGCTCTCAACCCTGGTTGTCAACTTGGTTATAACCACCCTGATCGCTGCCAGGCCCCCTCAGTGGCCTAGTAGGTGACATCCAGCACTTCCTACGCTGCAGCGGGTGCTCAACTCCCGGTGGTGGGACTCTCCCCTGCTGAAACAACAACTAACCCTTCTCACCCTTCCTCACCCCCCTCCCTAGGTGAGGATGGGTGATTCACACATGAGACAACCTCCCTCCAGGTAGGACTGGGATGGTCCCTAGGCCTTGTGGGGACTTTCCCCCTTGTTATTCAAAATTCCTCTCCCTCAATGGAGGGTATCATGGAAGCCTGCTGTCTAAACCCAGCCAGGCAATTGATGGCCACTGGCCCTAGCCCAAAGAGGCTACCATGACTGCATATGCTCTGTTAGGGGAAGAGCTCCCTCCTTCCTCTTCCGGCTTCCTCTGCGGTGACCTTCTTACCAGAGGGGGTGTATATGGCACTCTTAGAACACACTTCCAACATCAGAGAGTGCATTACCCACTGTTGTCCACCCAACCTGTGGTGCGAAGAAGCTCCTACTATTGGTTCCATGCCCTGACCACGAGATGAATGAGCTCGCCACCACGCTCACCCCTACCACTCTGTCACCAGTGTTCAACCATGGTCTCCAATCGACCCTCTTGAGATTGCAAGCATACGTTCACAATTGGAACCCTTCCCTACACAGGGGTCAGATAATTTGACCCACCCCCTGTGTATCAGACATAAACGTCAAGACCCAGCAACCACACGCAACCATGGCTAACTCGCTCACAGCCCTTGTGAAGTATGAACCCTCAAACCTACCTCAGCCTAAAGCTGAAAGTAGCTGTAGAATGGGGCCACTGCCCGTTCTTCTCCCATCCTCCAAAATATACAGATGGAAGGAGGTTAAGCGAGCAAGCAGTGGACTCATTCCTCCAGAATTCTCCCAACCTCAGCTTTTTATCACCACTAGCGGCATGTACCCAGGCTCCAAGCCGGTACATGGGGCTCTTGCCCCTCACGAGAGGGACCCAAGAAATCTTCCTCCCTATTCCTAAAGGGACTGTTTCCATTACATCCCAATTGGGAGCCCCTCGGGCCCAAAACTCAGAGGAAATATCCAGATAATAGTTGCAAAACCAACTAGACTTCCTCTTTGCCACTCAGTCATACATAGGAAGGCTCATCCTTCCATCTTTCAATACGCCCATGAATACAGCTCGTCTTTCCCTGCATCGGTCTGGGAACTATCATCACAGATGGTTGCTTCTCCGGGACCAATTTTCGCCCTTCAGGGCGTCAACCAGCTCTGTCTCTCACGTAGTCACCTTCCCTGGGTATGGCCTTAGTACTGTGATTATCCCGGCTTCGCCACAGGAGACCCTAATTCAAGAGTCTGGTGGTTACAATCCCCTCCCTCCCATAAGACCTAGAGCTCTCAGTAGGCGTGTCTTAGAAGACATACCCTGCCCTAACTGTTGCTCTAATGTTCACTCTTCACAAACCTGAAGTTACTCTCATTGTACGGGTATTTGGGAACAGGCTCACTCCTGTTAGCGCCCACCTTCTGGTGGGACCTATTCCTTCACTACCATACCTGTGGAGGACATTCCAGGTATACTAAAAAAAAAAAAAAAAAAGACAGAGGAGAGGGCGGGATGCACCCTCACGGGTGGCATCCCACTCCCCTGCCACTGTGGAGGAGCCTGCCTCCTCTCTACGTTCCTTGGGCTCCTTCTTGGAGGGAGCTTCAGTGCTAACCTAACGGCCACCCCGATGCAGTCCTCAATGGGCTCAGTCCCTCTCCCGCATTGGTCCTGCCCCCCCCACCCCCCGGCAGGGTGAGACCATCTGGCTGAAGCATGTCAATTCTTAGGCCACAGGTACTAGCCACCAGACCTACTGGACTTATGAGCCATTAACAAAACCCACAGCCCAGTATGTCTGAGTCCCTCACCATAGCATCCCTATAGCTGCTTTCCTCTTGAAGAGACTCTAAAGAAAAGGGAAGGGAAGGGCATAGATAGTAGTACTACTACCTCCTTGGCATGTAAGAATTCACTTTTGGACATTGCCCCAGTGGGGTTTCATCACAACACTACCTGTGCTTCTCTTATTTACTTCCATGGGATAGACCAGGCACCAGGGCCCCAAGTTGGTCCCGTCATCTAGTTATGACTGTGCCTGTCGGGATATCGATCATTGTCGTCAACGTGCTAATACCTTCTTGAACTAGCTCGCTGCACCTTCTCTAGATTCTTCCCTCCCACCTCAGCTGCCCACCCCCTGTGGGATACTGAGGACGCCAGATTATTATACCTGAAACCCTCTGGCGGGCTTGTCAGGGCCGCAGGTTCCGAGGGAACACCATCTCCCTGTTCAAGTCTCCGGCCTGACCCCTTGACCCATAGGTGCCCTACAATATCAAACGGAGGGAAGAGACTCCCCTCCTCTCAGGGTTTTTTCTCAGTACTGATGACCATCACTGCCAGCCCAGCAAATCCTGGGCTCCAGGAGCTTCCCTGTAAGCTTCAGGCCAACTTCCATCATGGCCAGAATAATAAACTCCTGGTCTCCACAAAGTGGCTGCCAACATCCCTTGAGAAGAGTGGTTAAAGATGCATTCCTTAACTATGATCCGTGGGCACCTTGTACGTGTATGGTGATCTTAGGCTGTCACACCTAGGCATACTGTGTGTTCTTGAGCAGTTCGGGCCTAATTTTCTCCCCTGGGTTACACCCTACATCTACAGGTTTCCCTCCTGGGATGAAGGTCCTTGGGTCATTTGCTTAGACCCCTGAGAACCTGATTGCTGGTCCTTTACCCACGTCGGAGTTCTGCTGTGCTGAGGGCAGAAGTGCCAACTCCACCTGCCATCCATCAGCATGGCTAACAGTCACCTATTTCTGAATGTATCCAAGCAGTGCTCAAAGGAGAACGGTGGGTTACTTACCAGTTACCGTTCTTCGAGATGAGCTGCTCGGATTCATTCAGAGCCCTCCCCCCATCCCTGCATTTGGAGTTGGCAACTCTTAGGAACTGGGGAGGGGCCAGGTGGTGGCCACCTATACAGCCACGAGGTGGTGGGGGGGGGCGGTGGCTGCCTGCCCTCTTCTGACAGGCTAGGACAAAAAGTTCCGACCAATCCGGTGCTCCAGCATGGAGACACTTATTTCTGAATGAATCTGAGAAGCCCATCTCGAAGGAGGACAGTAACTGGTAAGTAACCCACTGTTCTGAAGTCTACAAATTATGGCCGTCTTAGCTAGTTTTCATTAAAAAGAAAAACTGTGTTTGATTGTATATGGAGAATGTGGTCTCTAAACAGTATCTTGGAGTTTCTCAACTTGTCAAAACTTCGAAGTGTTTTAATTGGTCTCTTCCTGAAGGAGAGGCATAAGGGGTGCCCCCCAACTGCAGCTTGAGAGGTAGAAGAGCTTCTCTAAGCAGTCTCCCTTCCTTCCTGTAGCTGCTTCAGGCAGAGCCAACTGAGAAATTAGGACTTTCCAATTTTCTGTCCTGGTGCAACTTAAAGCAACCACAAGCATCTCTGACTTGCCAGTGGTAGAAGTACAATGTGAACCAGCCATCCTTCCTTCCCTATCTTCAATGTGATCCTTCCACTAGGAATCAGGAGGAAAGCACATGAGCTAAATACTTTGCTTCTAAAGCACGTGGACACTCCCCAGCACCGATGGTGTTTCTAGCAAGGGATATGCAGCTGATTCTGCTCCCCTTGCAGTATCCAAGTGGCACAGATGAAGCAGACTGTGTCTGAGAATTTGATTCATAGTATTGACAGTGGCTGTTTCTGTTTTTCTTGCTGGAAACAATGTATTTGGCCCTTAAGCTGAAAAGGTTGGATGTCACTGACCTAGCTAGAAGCTCTGAAGAGGCAAAGAGAGAGAGAGCACATATAGGGATGATAAAGTTCCTTGTCCAGTATTACAAGAAAGCAGCTCTCTGTGATTAGCAAAGCCTCCCCCCAAAACACAGCCCTGACAGGACACTTTCTAAACTTACTGAGTAAAGAAGCTATATGTTGAACCCCGGGTTCACGATGTAACTGCGATGGACCGATGACACCCACCAATGAGGTGGACACCAGTTCAAGTAAACAAAAAAAACCCCTACTTTTATAGCGATACCATAAACACCTATGACCAACTAACAATATGGAGCAAGGAAGTTTATATAAAACACTTATAATCAACTAACAGTATGGAACAAGAAAGTCTATGTAAAACACTTATAACCAAATAACAGTATGGAGCAATAACCTACACGAGAGTGGCCATAATAAGTCAAGGACTTTTCTGGCCTTTTACTGCCTGAACATCGGTATAGGCACTGATCAGCCCACCCGACGTGTATTTACCAATGGCTGAAAGCCATTCTTCCTTGCTGGCCAAGAAGGGTGGGCAGCAGAATGAAGGAGTCAGATGAGAGAAACTACACTCCCCCCGTGTATGCTGGGGGAATTTGGGGACAGCAGTTTAGAGCAGAAGTGGAGCAATAAACAACTTTACAGTAAAAATGCAAAATACAAATGGCTAATAAACATATGATGAAATAACAATCTATGCTAGGCAATGAACATCTATATCATAAAAGGATTATGCAGGATACAGGGGGAATAATAAACAGCTACACAAACTATACAAAACTCAAATAAGGAAGCTACAATAACAGACTATACATGAATAGTAGCAAGGAGAAGAATTAAGAGAAGTAGGAGGCTTGTATCGATTTATAATACCTGTTCAAGCACCATAGTGGAACCCAAAGCGAGGAGTCAGACCAGCTGCAACATCCCAGTACTTAATCGTTCGGCTGGCAATTCGTGCACACACCCCCAAAAAAAAGGTCTTGGGGGTGGGTGCTCCCTGTCTCAGTCGGGAGATCAGTCCGACCGGGTCGTGACATGCCCTTTAGCATTCGAGGGTGGGAGAACAACCAGCTAGCTGAGACAGCGGGTTTAAATAGAATTTTGCACAGCCAGAGTAAAAATAGCCAATTGGGAGTGGGATTCTGGTCAAGACCAATGATGGAACTGAGACCGCAGACAATGACCCCTCCTTTGTGGTGACAGGGGGGCTGAGAAACTGTTCAGGGGGGATAGGAACTCACCCCCCTTCTTGTTGACACAAAGCTAGGGAGGAAGAAACTCACACAGGAGATTGAGGGCCATCAGGGGAGGCTGATACTTAATATTCTTCCCCTTGAGCTGGATGGCCCAGAGATGGGGCCTATCAGGGAGATCGATACTTAACATTCCTCCCTGAGAGCAGCATAATCCAGGGGGCTACATGTGGGGCGTGGTGGCCATCATGGCTGCCACCTCCATTGACACTATACACTGCTTTAGAGAGAAATTTCTAATAGATGGTGTGTGTAACTGTCATAAGAAAGAATGGTATCCCCAGGTTACAAATAGCAAATAGTTGTCGATTGTTGCAATGAGAATTATTTGAAACTATGTTTTGTTATATTAAGGGACAGTTTGGAGATTTTCTGTCATTGCTTTTTGTGTGTTTATAGAATATCTTGAATTTGTTCAGAAGCATGGTGCTAGTAAGATTTGTGAAATGGTGTTATAAGGGGCAATAAAAAAATTATAGTAAAGTCATTCCTGCAACAATAAAGCAACTGCTCTTATAAAAGCACCAGTAACCAAAATTTTGACATTCTGTCAGAGATCTTCAGCTGATCTATATATGTACTGCAGTCCATGTAGCTTTTGCTGATTTACACCACCTGAAGAGTTGGCCCTCAGTATGTGTGAGACAAATGAAAAAATAACTTTGATCAGAATTCTTTACAAAATGCTTCCGTTTTCCAATACATCTAATTATTCTTGTTCCATTTGAATTCCTCAGTGCTATGCAGAGCAGTTTCTTTGTCTGGGGGGGGGGTGATTTGCATGAGTTGTCTTTGTACAGCGTCTGTCCATATGAATAGCGGATGTCACTAATTATTGATGGTTAATAGTGAGAAAACCATTATGGCAGACAATAGGCTTTCTAGTCACATTGTTAATTGTGTGATGAATTTACTTGGGCAGTAAATTGTCACATCTGCTGGGGAGTGAGATTACACTTATGGAAATAGAATAAATACAGTTGCAATTCTCTGTCTCTCTCTCTCCCCCCCCCCCTTTTTTCCCCTCCCTTCTAAATGGTTTTTGAGTCACTTTGCAAAAGAGCAGAGAAAACTTAGCAGTCAGAATATTTTTGTTCAGTAAAGATTTTTAGTTGCTTTAAACATGAGTTTCTGTTAAAACCCAATCATATGAAACCTTCTAGAATTTTCATGGCTCTGTTCTCCTTAGGGTGAGGAGAGGAAAAAAGTTTTTAAAAGTTCCAGGAAATGCCACATTTATTTACAGTCTTAATGTTCTGTTACCAGTGATTGGCTTAAATTAATACATCTAAAATTATCTCTACATTCCAATAAATATTCACTTGTATCTGCTTTGAGAACATTTCTTATTACTCACTTCTTTTTGCTTCCCTTCATCTCCATTTAAGTGGTCAGTAATTATTCTTCATTTGTTCACTAACAGAGATCAATAATACTGTGAGAGAACAAAGCCTGTCAAAAGGACGGACAGAAATTTATACTTCAGATGAACTTTGAAGTAATCTATGAAAATGTAAATAAGAAACTTTTGAGAATGGAGACTTTGTAAATTACTTTGGCCCTAGGACAACCGTACCTTACATGCTGACAATTTACTGTATGTGGATAGTATGCTCTTATTCGTTTAGCTGTTAAAAGGGGAAAATGTTGTTGCCACAGCAACTGCCATATCATGTAGAATGTGGATACCAGATGGATCTTCTAAAGAAAAGGCACAAATTAATATATAAAGTGCATTTTTCAACTTTTCAAAAGAAACATACAGGGAGGGCCATAACTGAGGTGCAGCGAATGGGACAATGTCCCAGGTGCCGAATTTTAGAGGGCACTGGCTGCACTGCACAGCTGCAGACCCTACCTGGCCCCAGAGGCACATTCTTCCAGGCGCCAGGCTGGGGCTAGGGCTGCGGAAGATTTTGTCTCCAGCCCTGCCCCTGAGCAGGCTCAGATGCATGCTCGGGGGAATGGAGGGAGAAGAGAAGCCTATGGCCAGTGCAACTCCAGCCCAGGGACGGTGCCACGGCCAGGTACGGAAGAAGGTAGCAGGTGCCCTGGGGTGGTCAGTGACCACCACAGCTGGTGGCCAGGCAGGGCCCATCTCCGGCTGCCTGCCGCTGGCTGGGGACAGATCCAGCTCCCCAGCACCTGCCAGTGGTGGCTGGGGCTCCCTGCCGCCTTCCAGCATTGAGTGGGGACAGATCCAGCTCCTCAGACTCCCCACCACCTGCTGGCCGCATTGGGAGTTGTATCGTACTCCCTTTCATCAACACAAATCAGTCCCTGGGCTGGATTGGGGCCTACATCAGAGGAGGGAGCCTTTTGGGCTGCTTGCCCCAGGCACCAAAACAGCAAGTTCCAGCCCTGCATAAGGGGGAAAAAAATTAAATTCTGATTTTTGCAAATTTGTTTTAGGTCAAATCTCACAGTCCTTAGTCTGGCAAAACTGCAGCTGAAGTAAAAGGAAGCTTTGCCCAGGAACTGGATTCCTGAGTGCTCTTTTTCTCCATGCAGTGGGATGCAGAGGCCAAGATTCTCAAATGAGCCTAGTGATATTATGCATCCTGTTTCACGTGCCTTTAAGGAACCTGATTTTCAGAAGGTGGATGCTCGGCGCCCAAAATCAAAATCACTTTTGAAAGTCATTTACATTATGGACCAGCCAGAAAGATTAGGCAAATGTTTCATCAGCTGTTGTGTAGTTGAAGATTGCCGCTCACAACCACTTTCCCAGTACTGATCTCCCTCTCACATTTCAGGACTAGTCACTTGGAGTCCTTCTCAACCCCAAATGATAGTTTTACTTCACATAACACTATACTCTGCTGTTGTTATTTCAGCTGAGACTGGGTTGAATGCAGAAAATGGGAGTGGGACGCAGTATTCGAGGCCAGCTCAAGGGGTTGTGGTACCCCAAGCCTGGAGCACACTTCCAGGGCAGGATGGGTGGGGCTGGGCCAGCAGTCGCATGGTGGCAGGGCTGGACCGGCACCCCTAAGTTTCGACACCCTGAGCTGGTGCCACACTGGCTCATCCTTTAAGCTGGCCCTGACAGTATTGTTACATCATAATACAGTATCATGATGTTGCTTCAGGGTATTGCATCAAAGTGTAATCAATCACGGCACAATGCAGTGTTGAAATGCAATTGCCTTGGAAGTGATTTTAAGGATCCGTGAACGTTGCATGATCCCAAAACCAAAGCCAGCTCTTTTGAATTGTTCATTCAGCTACTCCTAATTTCTTGTCTTGAACTCCTTAGTCTTTCTCTGAGGCCTCCTGAAGTCACTTCTGTGCAAACTTGGGGGTCTTGAGAGCACTGCAAGCAAATGTTACCACGTGACCTTTATCTTGGCAGGCACACCTTGTCACACTCTCTCACTCTTGTTTGCAATCTACTTTCTGCTGCAAAAATGACTCAATCAAAAAGTATTTTCATACTCCCTCTCTGTCTACTGCCATTACCCTTTGTATCCCCTGTCTGGATCCTCCATTCTGCCAACTGCAGTCTCCTTCAGTCCACTGCCCCCTACTCTCTGTTTGATGTTTATTCTTTGAGGCGAATGCCCCAGTTATCTACAATAGTCTCCCTCCAAAGATAGTATGTCCAGCTCTCTGAGTCACTATCCAATTTAAATATATATCACAAAAGTTAAAATCTCCCTCTTCTCCTAAGCTGTCTACAAATGGTAGCTGCCAGTTGGGCCCCTTAAATCACCAGTCGCTATTAACATACCAAACCTTCTGCCTTAATCATTTAATCATCTGTCTCCATTTATGCTTCCTTCTTCCTATTGTAACATTTTACAATGTAATCCACTGGTATAACATGACTTCTGTGCATAGTGAGCTATTTGTATGAAGGATGCATTATAAAATTAAATTGTATTGCATTGTACAGGAGTAATAAAATGGTAACTACTGGAGCTAGCAATTATTTGCACAATAACTTCCATAATATCCTGCTCTTCAGTTTACAGGCTGCCCTTGCAAGGGCAGAAGAGAGCATTTCTTGGTAGAATTATTTAATTTCCATTCAGAATTCCAATTTCCTCCAAAGCTGCCTGCTGTTTAAAAGTGCATGACAGCATTCCCATAATGATCATAAGAAATACAGACTTTTCTCATTTAATTCATTTGAAACAAATATAGTGTTTCCTGCTTCTCTTTTAAATGCCTAAATAAATTGAGCAGCTTTCTCTCTGAATTGCATATTCCACCTAGGGCTGAAAGAACATGAGCTGTAGAAGTAATTTTGGTTTCATGAAAGTAAGGGAATAGGAGACGCTGGTAGTATATATTGATAGAGTCCAAGGCTAGAAAGGACCATTGTGATCAAGTCTGACCTCCTGGATAACACAGATCATAGAAGATCCTCAGAATAATTCTAGAACACAGAAGAAGTAATGGACTTAATGTGGAGTAAGGAATATTTAGTTTAGACAGTGGAAAAAGCTTTTTAACTACAAGAGTAGGGAAGCTGTGGAACAGGCTACCCAGGAAGGTCATGGAGTCCCCACCATTGGAAGGTTTTAAAAGCAAGTACAACAAACACCTGTTAGAGGTGGTCTAAGTATCCTTTGTCCTGCCCCTGTGTGGGTGGCTAGACTGGATGATTTCTTGAGGTCACTTCCAGCCCTATTTTTCCATGATCTTTTAAATAAACACACAATTTTAATCTAAAAATTAATAGTGATGGAGAACACTTGGTAAGTTGTTCCAATTAGTAGTTATCCTCAGTGTTAAAAATGTATACCTTATTTCCAGTCTGAAATTGTCTAACTTCAATTTCCGGGCATTGGATTGTGTTATGCCTTTCTCTGTTAGACTGAGGAGTTCATTATGAAGTATTTGTTTTCCAGGTAGGTATTTACAGACTGTGACCAAATTTCCCCTTAACCTTCTGTTTATTAAATTAAACACCTTGAGCTCCTACAATCTATCCTTACAAGGCATGCTTTCTCTAATTTTTTAATTGTTCTTCTGGCTCTTCTCTCAACCCATCTCCAGTTTGGCAGCATGTTTGTGAACTGTGGGCATCAGAACAGGACACACTATTTCACCAGCAGTCATGCCAATGCCAAATAGAGGTAAAATAACTTCTCTGTTACTACTCAAGATCCCTTTTTATGACTCCAAGAATCACATTAGCCCTTTTGGCTGCAGCATCACACTGGAACCTCAGGTTCATCTGCTTATCCACCAGTGTCCCCAATTTTTTTTGCTGCTACCTAGGGGAGAGTCCACACTCCTGTAAGTATGGCCTACATTCTTTGTTTCTGGATATATACATTTATATTTAGCCTTATTAAAATTTACATTGTTTTCCCAGTTTTCCAGGCAATCCTTATAGCTCTGAATGAGTGCTCTGTCTTTTTCATTATTTACCTCTCTCTGAATTTTCATCATTTACTAACTTTGGTTGGTGAGTTTATGTTTTCCTCCAGGTCACTGATAAAAATTTTGAATAGTGTAGGGCCAAGAACCAATCCCTGTGGACTTACTAGAAACACTCCCATTTGAGGATGATTTTTCATTTACAATTAGTTTTTGAAACCTATTAGTTAGCCAGATTTTAATCCATGTAATGTGTTCCAAATTAATTTTATATTATTCTAGTTTTTAATCAAAATGTCATGTGATACGTAATCCAACACCTTACAGAAGTCTCAATATGTTACATCAACCCTATTACTATTATCAGCCAAACTCGTAATCTAATAAAAAAAGCATCAGATTAACCTGATGAAATCTGTTCTCCATAAACTTGTGTTGGTTGGCATTCACTACAATACCCCCCTCCCTTTAATCCTCATTAGAGTGCCATATCAACCACTCCATTTTCTTGCCCAGGATTGATATCAGATTGATGGGTCATCACATTTATCTGGTTAAAAATTGCCACAACATTAGCTTTCTTCTCATCTTCTGGAATGTCTCCAGTGTTTCAGGCCTTATTAAAAATCAGCGTTAATAGTCCAGCTAGCTCCACAGTCATCTCTTTTAAAACTCCTAGATACAAGTTATCTGGACCTGCTGATTTAAAAATGTCCAATTTTAGCTACTGTGTAGCATCCCTCTGAGATACTAGTACAGTCAGCATATTATCTTATTTCTGAAAAAATAAGTACGTTGTGTTTGGTTCTACTACAGCCCAACTTATAGGCAAAGGTCAGACTGGTTTGCATTTGTCATCCTTAACTTATGAACACAAGTGGCAGAAAGAGTAAATGATGCCTAATAAAAATAAGAATATAGAATCATAAAATCATAGAAACTGGGAGAGACCATGAGAGGTCATCGAGTCCAGTCCCCAACACTTATGCCAGGACCAAGTACCATCTAAAACCCCCTGACAAGTGCTTGTCTAACATGCTCTTAAAAACTTCCAGTGATAGAGATTCCACAACATCCTTGAACAACTTATTGAAGAGGTTAATCACCCTGACAGTTATGAATTTTTTTCCTAATATCCAATCAAAACCTCCCTTTTTGTAATATAAATCTGTTGCTTCATGTCCTATCTTCACCAGTTAAGGAGAACAGTTTTTTTCTCCCTCTTCCTCCTATAACAATCTTTTAGGTATTTAAAAACTGTTATCATGTTCCCTCACAGATTCCACTTTTCCAGCCTAAACAAACCCAGTTGTTTCAATCTTCTGTCGTAAGTCAAGAGTGCCAGACCTTTAATCATTCTTGTTGTTCTTCTCTGGACTTTCTCCAGTTTCTCCACATCTTTCCTTAAGTAAGGTTCCCAGAACTGGACACAATCAGGAAAGAGTAGAGTGGAAAAATTATTTCTCCCGTCTTTGTTACAGTACTCTTGTTAATACAACCCAGAATAGTGTTCACTTTTTTTGCAGCAGTGTTACATTGTTGACTCATCTTTAGTTTGTGCTCCACTATAACACCCAGTTTCTTTTCCATACTACTCCTTCCTAGGCAGTCATTGCCCATTTTGTATTTGTACATTGGATTGTTCTTCCCTAAGTGGAGTACTTTCCATTTGTCTTTATTGAATTTCATTCTGTTTACCACAAACCATTTCACCAGTTTGTCCAAGTCACTTTGAATTATGATCATAACCTGCAAAGCACTTGCAAACCCTCCTAGCTTGTTGTTATCTGCAAACTTGGTATATTGGAAAATATGGACATTTTTCCATTCAGCACATCTTTGTGAGATTTCCACAGAGATTTCAACAATTCCCACTCTACAGTTAAACTTAGCCTGAAACACTGTGCACAAGAGATCCATATTCTGGACACTACATACAGATAAGGGAGGGATACATAAGCACCATCCTATACTGAAAACCTATTGATCAGTATAGTTACCTACATCCCTTGAGCCTTCATCCAAAACATACCACATAATCCATTGTCTACAGCCAAGCCCTAAAATATAACTGCATTTGCTCTGATCCCTCAGATAGAGATAGACACCTTTAGGATCCATATCAAGCTTTCTTAAAACTATGGTACCCACCTGTGGAAGTGAAGAAACAGATTGACAGAGCCAGGAGGGTACCCTGAAGTCAACTGCTACAGGAGAAGCCAAAGAAAGAAGACAGCAGAACGCCACTGGTCATCACCTACAACCCTCAAGTCAGACCTCTACAGCACATCATCAAAGATCTACACCTTCTTCTAAAAGATGATCCCCCATTCTCTCAAGCCTTGGAAGACAGACCTCTCCTTGCGTACAGACAGCCCCACAACCTTAAGCAGATACTCACCAGCAGCTACAGACATAACAACAGAACCATTAAAGCAGGCACATATCCCTGCAACAAACCATGTTGCCACCACATATCTGCACAAAAGACACTGTTACAACCTACTAAAACCAGCTACTCCCTCAAAGGCTCATTCACCTGCTCATCCACCAACATGGTTTATGCCATCATGTGCCAGAAATGCCCCTCTACCTTATGTATTGCACAAACAGGGCAGTCTCTCCACAAAAGAATGAATGGGCACAAAGCTGACATCAGTGATCACATTCTAAAACCAGTGAGTGAGCATTTCTGTCTGCCTAATCACTCCACTGATGATTTAGTAATTCAGGTGTTCAGACAGATGAATACCAGATAAAGGCTTCAAAAAGAAGCTGTATAGGTCAAATTTATTTGCAAATTTGACTGCATTGCTTTACAGCTTAATAGGGACTTTGGATTTTTTTTTCACTACAATAGGTCATCCGACCTTATCTTTCTCTATATACTGTTCCCCAGTGTTTAAATCTTAACAACTGCTTAGGTTTGCTGTTACAGTGTGACTTGATCTCATTACTTACACTTCCTTGCATTTATTTTGCTCCTATTCTGTAAGTTCCCCCATCTTCAAAGCATCTGATGAAGCTGGATTTTTTCCTACAAAACCTCATGCAATAAATAAATTTGTTAGCCTTTAAGAGACACAGGAGTCCTTGTTTGGTTAATCATAGATTACCTGTTGTCAGGTGAAAGTTACGTATAGCTTCCAACATGTAACTACATCTAAATAAGTAACAAAATGTTTTTATCCAGACTTTCCCCATCACTTAAGTGTTGTTATTGCAAAAAAAGTAATTTGTTAGCATATCATTTAACTAACTTATGAAACAATAAATAAAAGAACATATTGTTACATAATAAGCCTATGAGAATGCATAGCATAATAGGGCTTGTATGAATGTGTAACTGGTAATCTCTAGTCTAGGGATCAGGAGAGCTCGAAGACCTTAAAAACAACATGAGATAAGATTAAAAACAACAAATTATTAGTGCAAAAATTTTAGTAGGTATAAACAGAAATTTGAGCAGAGAAGAGCTATGGGAACAAGCAAAACAAAACCTTTAATGGAAGGTCTGGATCCTAGAACCTTTTCTGAATGTCCCTGGAACAGCTATTGAAATGAGGTACAATAAAACCTTTAAAAGCAAACCATTCAAAATCCAAGGCAGGAGATTGTTTGATAAGGAGACTTCACTGGCTGTGTCCTTCTGTGAAGAGTACTCTAAGCTCACACACCACCAACTTTCAAAATAAATGATAGACAGATAATTGGCATGATGATCTCTAAGGATTAAGCAATGTAATGTCATGTAGTTTGTAACTCTATGGATATTTGTCACCACATGCTGCATGAAGGACACACACTGTGCAAACTCTTATTAATGTGTTCCATCACTTTTGGTGTGTGACTTTTTTTCCCACATCCATTATGTAAAGCAGTATGGTACTTGGCACATTGCTTAATAGTGACTGCAGTCAAGTATGCAAATACTTAATGATGATGGCACAGACCAACAGCTTCTAGCTTCTTTTATGAAATTTTCTTCTACCTTAAAATTTTTTATCTTAACTTCTTTTAAGCAGGATACTATCTGTGCTCTTGCCCCAGAAGGCAGCATTCTCAAGAGGCACATCTCATTTGCCATCTCTCATACACGTCTCAAGATTTCTTGTATGAACTATTTATCAGAGACGCTTCTGTCAAAAGTTTGGGCAAAAGATTTTTTATAATTATTCCCAATTTTTTCCCCACCCAGCACATAGTGAATTTCTTGTTGAAGATAAAGCTGCTTTGTCTTCAGGATCCCGGAGAACAAACTGAAGAAAAACATTTTTCTGTTTGCTTAAGCACTTGCTGTGACTAAGGGCAAAATTCTCCTCTTAGATCCACATGGCAGCTCTCTACTCAGATATTCAGTTCCCTAGAGCTGTGAGACTCATGCTAATGTCAGTAAGAGGCAAAAGGTGCCAGATTGACAGCTGTGGATGCTGAAGTTTCCTTTATTTATTTTTAATGTAATACGTGTTTTAATGTACTGATTGAGACAATATTCAGTACAACTGCAATCTCAGTTTTTCTTTTCGTTACTATCTGAGAGAGTGCATGAAAATCCATTAAGTCCTCAGTTCGGCTCAGGTCACTGGGGTAGCGGGTAAGGGAAATGTTCCATGTGCTTCTCTTTATGAGCTAAATTTGCCCCTGAGTAAAGGAACAACACAAGCCTCTTGCTCCACTTTACTGATACTTAAGCCCTAAGAATAAGCTGTAAGACCCAACTCCATACAGTTATTTAAAACATTGAACAACCAAATTAGGTACTCAAGTCCAATTTTAAGGAGCCACCACACAACCCCTTCTTGGCTGCTGCCTAGCCCCCCTAGGTGCCTAAACTCAGTTTTAGCAGTAAAAGTTCAATAGGCACCTATGTTTCTGCTTCAAAGCACACATTCAGGTATCTCAGCCTAGATATCTAGCTCCCTCCTGTGCCCCAAAGCAATCCATGAACCAGGGGAAGACAGGTGTCCCTCTGCCTAACTTGCAACCCAGAGTTTTCATGCAATCATCTGGGAGATGCAAGATTTCTGGTTCAAGATCTCCAAAATGAGAAGGAATTTGAACAGGGAGCTTCTACTTCTCAGGAGAGTCTGGTGTGAGCCTTCCTTATTCTCTCCTCTTGAAGTTGTTCCACTTTAATTAAATATTAATTGAGCCAGAGAAGAGTGAGGTGCACTCACCTAAGAGATAGCACAATCCTGTTCAGATGCTGTCTTAGCACGAAGAGGGGGTACGTGAACTGTGTTAAAGCCCCATCCCAAGTGAGTACCCTTAAACTATAAGGTAGGTGCTCCTCCCCACCCCAACCCCCAGCCCAGTTGTTTTTATGTGAAATTAGGTGGCTTCTGAGCATGTTTACTGGCACAGATACTGCGTACAAGTTGGATGGAAGAACACCTGTCTTCCTTCAGTGCATTGATCAGCAGCATTCTCAGATTACATTACTGTGTCACCACACAGTGGTTAAGTGTGTCACAAAGAATGGAGGAGATGCCTGGATTCAGCCTGGGGAGAGTGGGCTGGTGTGTCCTTTAAAGTTGCAATGCATCACCAAGCGTGTCCCGAGCTACAAAAGGTTGAGAATTGCTGCTCTGGGAGACCAAGGCAAATGTCTCTGCTCCTCAAGCCAAAGAATTTTACTTGGTTTCCTGTGAGACTCCACTTTCTTAGATACACCACATACTGGTTCCTGCCAAGTCTAAAAGCTACACTGACATACTCCATATCTGCCTTTATGTAGAGGATACAAACTCTTTCCAAAATGTAATTTAACCTCTGCCCTGAACGATGACAACAACCTATTCGAGGGACTTGCTAGCAAGACCATGACTAGAAGTTTTGGAGAGTGGGGCAAGCAGTCCCAGACACACCCCATGGCCCGATCCATCCCCAGCCACTGCCAGAGACAGCAGGGAGCTCCTGCTACCACCAGCAGGCCGTGGGAGCTCCCTTACCTGTCCGCAGCACCAGCACAGTCCCCAGTTCTGGAGTTGCACTGGCTGTGGACAGGCATCTCCCTGGCCCCTGAGCATGCTCAGGGGGCCAGGGTGGGTGATTTTAAACTCCTGCAGCCACAGCCACAGCCTATTGCTCAGAGACAAATGTGCCTCTAGGGCCAGGTAGGGGCCCCAACTGCAGCTGTTGGCTGTGCAGTGGGGCACCTTCTAAAATTCAGCACCTGGTGCTTTGTCTCGCTCACACCGCCCTAGTTATGGTCCTGCTTGCTAGACAAAGCCATCAAGTAGGTTACAGAGCTTGGCAGGTTCTGCTTCCCCATCTGAAATGAGGGCATTGGTGAGGAGCCTTTATTGAAAGCATGCTAGTGAGATGTGCACAAAACCCTGTTTTAAGAACACTGTTCCTCCTGCTGCACCACTGCAAGCCTTCAGGTGCTGCCTGCTGGGAGAGTCTAGTCAACTCTTGGGTAGTAAGTCAGTCCCTATGGCATTCAGGAGCCATCCAGATGGTATGTGACAATATTCTCCTCACTTCCTTCCTCTCCCTTGAAAACTCTAGTGAGATTGAAGTCCCACAAAACAACCTTTTATCCTGCTCTACATTGCTTTGTGTTAGTGGGGAAGTACTGGTTGGTAAGACTAAAATGTCAATATGAATGTTGTTCCTAAAACAGCAGTAGTATCTCTAATATGCATTAAACTATCTTTCCAGAGGCAGTAAGTCTCAGATCCTCACCCATTCCATTTTTTTCTGTTTGCTTTGACAAAAGCTGCTTCCTTTTTCCTGCAAATATGAACCTCCACAAAAGTTGTTTCTTCAGATATTTGAGAGATTTTTTCTCTTTCTCTTTAATTATACAAAAAGACCTGTCTTTTTTATTAATTTCTTTTTTTATGTTCATCTGCTTGTGACAAACAGACTTTTAATCTTTAACTTTCCTTCTATATAGCTTATGACTCAGGCACAGACATAGACAGCTTTCCTGTTGAACTCTTCTTCAGTATTCTTTTTTATTGTGCCTTCTTTTATACCCTTATTTACTTCCCTAAGGTACCACTGTTATTTCTTCCTTGGACGACACAAAGAGAAAATTGGGGAAACTATGGTTACTGAAATGTTTGAATTTGAAACTGTTGGTTTCAGACTTCTCAATTTTTGCGGTCATAAAGAAAGTCTTTCATTCTTTTCAGATTTTTCAGTTATTGATGAAAGAAATTGTATAGTACTTTTACTCCTGCTAACATTCCTGGTAAATTACCTATTTTAATAGCAAGTATGTGACTCAGTTTTGTGAATTGTGTGCCATTCCTCCACATCTGTGTACCAGCTTTTTTATGACCTAGCAGTGTTTTATATACTTTTTTCATTTTTATTTCATATTTTCTTTTATTGAGTGTTGGAATCTGTCTTAAGTGCTACTGGAACAGAACTCTGTCATCCATTTAACCAAAGTACCACTAAACCTTTCGTACAAAGCTAGATTTACTGTACCTTCTGTAGTCTTCCAAATGCAAGAATAGTTATTCTGAGTAAAGAACATTTCTCATTTTCTTAATTAACTTTTTTTATTGAGAGTTTAATGTATGCTCGTTACATCAGTGCAGTTCCCCTCTGAAAAGTGACTGTAAAAATGGTATCATGGGGTTCCATGTTTATTGTGCCTCAGTGATTTCCAGATCAAATGTGCTCAGTTCCATAGTAAAACATGTTGTTTTTTTCTTTTGCTGACTGGCAGCCTTGCAAATTCAATGAAAACTCTGACTCAAGCTGAGTTTTTTCCTTCTCATGCATCATCATCAGCAGGCCAAATTATGGCCTCTGATTCGTTTTTCAGTGGGGTGTGCAGGTGTAGCTGAACAGAACTCAGTCAACAATTCTCTTGATTATGACAAGAAAGAATTGAATCTAGCTCACTCTTAAACTGTGTTGTCTCTGCAGGACTAATAGGATTAAAGAGTAGAAAATTATTTTTGTCACTAGAGTCCCCAGATATGAAACTGAATACACATAAGAAGCAGATCTCGTAAATAATAAGGAGCCATTTTCACAGTCACTTTTCAGAGTACAACAGCACTTTTAGCTATTCACAGAATACTATTTTGAGTAGAACAAGTGACTGAACCTCAGCAGATAGTTTATGTGGAGGATGGAGTGACAAAATCTTTTTCTCAACCCTGTAGGAGGTTGTGGTGCATCCCCTCCAGAGGCTCTATCTTAAGATATCATATGCCTCCCTGACTGTGAAGTGCTCAGCTAATACTGATAGATTGTATTTGCCCTCAAAACCCACCTGTACGATAGAGATGTACTACATTACTCGCCCACATCTCATAGGAAGTATGCGGTAGGGCAGGGAATTGAACCCAGTCTCTGAAATCCTACACCAGTTTTCTATGAACTACTTCAGTTAATAGACTAGAATAGCAGTTGCTGCCTCCGTGACTAATAGGACTTCAGGGCTATTGCTTCCTCAATCCTTCTCACAGTCAACATCGGTGCTCCTCTTCATGCCAGCATATGTGGAGCAAATGCATATTTCCCAAAGGACTACAGAGGTTCCATGTCCATCATACAACTCTGCTTGTGACCATTTCCCCCACCCACTCCCCACAAGATACCATTCTATAGAAAATGGAGGATTTTATGCAGTCTCTCTGCCTATCATTCAAGTAATCTTGAAGGCTAATAAAAGTAACCTGTTTCATAACAACTTCCAGAGGAGTAGCACTGTTAGGGCTAGTCTACGTTGAGGCAAGATTTCAGCAGCAATCAAAGGGAGATTGCAAAGTACTTAAAATTACTAGCGGATCTCCCTTCAACTGCCTAACTATACCTACTTACCGCTTGGTCCCTACATCTTTAGGTCAATGGGAAATAGCTTACTTTTGAATCGGCACTATTCTTCTTGCCACGTAGGTCTGAACAGATCAAATGCTGGCTAATTCTGGGTTCAGTTGAGCATGTCTTTACAGACAATCACTCAAACTCATACAATCAGTGCTCCATTGTAAGAGGTGCTGTTGACAGTGTAGCCTAGCCCTTAGTATTCTTCAACAAAGCAAACAAAGAGTCCTGTGGCACTTTAAAAGATTAACAAATTTATTTGTCACGTGAGCTTTCGTCGGTAAAATCCTACTTCATCCAATGCCTGAAAATGCTCCATGAAAACTCGTGTGGTAAATAAATTAGTTAGTCTTTAAAAGCACCATAGGACTCTTTGTTTCAAACAAATGGATATACTCCTATATTAAACAAAGTGTTTGGATTACTGACCTATTTATTAGCAGATGGATTACTGAACTATTTAAAAAGGATAGTTAGGACATTTGAGACTTCATACTTTAAGACTTTTCTTCTAAACATAATGTAAGTAACAAATTTTTTTTGAAAGCATGGTAGAAACAAGTATATTCTGACATGAACTACTCTATTTGAGATCATTGTTGAATTTGAAGGGGGGGAAGTTCTTATTGTGAAATCCTTCATTTCATCCCAAATCTTTTTTTCCTGCCATATTCCATTCATTTTATGTTTCCCTTTTATAACCCTATTTGCAAGGATACATTACATTAGCCTGCAGCTCCATTACACTCCATCTTGTCGTAATACCAACTTATTACAACACTAAATGAAAAGGTTTGTGTTTTTAATTAAAGAGGAGTGCATTTTGTTCTTAGTAACTACAAAACTATAACCAGAAAGACTAGCATAAAAATATCAAGAATTAATTAATTACAAATTTACTTGCTAGAATGTAAGGAAAGACTCTCATTTTATCTTTAATACATTGGTAAGATGACTTTTTAAAAAAATAGATGTAAATCCCATTCTCTTATGCTCATGGACATTTGAACTGAGCTAAGCCTTAATGGCATTTTCACAAAGAATATGTTTAACTGAAATTACAACATTTCTCTGTGTGTCCAAAGACATGGCACCAAAATTCTCTGCCTTATATATTTTTAATTGGATCATCATGAATCCTTGGTTGATTGACTGCTGTTTCCCATGTTTGCCAATCACTCTACAAAAACAGGTGACTGAGTCCTTGCTTCCTTAATGTTCTAATCCTGCCATGAGCCAACATGAGCACAAAGAGCTTATTATGCAGAACTCTTGGCCAACTCAAGGCCTCTGACACTTCTTGATACTGGTGATCTTAATAGTAATTGGCCCCTCTCTCTTTAGGTAAATTTACTGAAACAGTTAGTATCATCCAGAAGCCACAGAAATATTTGATCCTTTGGGGGTTTGGTTTGTTTTCTTTTGTTTCTTCCTTAGTTTGAGTATGCCATAGGGAAATAAGTTTGTATGAGTTAATTATCTGCTCCTATCAATTGACAAAGGTCACATGTCTGCTGATACTTGTATCTGAGTGATTACCTAAATAATTGCTAGGGGAAAGCAAGAGTACTTCAAACAAATTGAACTGGACTCCCTGTGTAAACTGTGTCATGTCCCTCAGCACTTTACAGCATAAAATAACTTTTTTTCCTTGTCTTTTGCAAATGATTCTGTAATGCTGTCTGTGGCATGAGCACGAAGATCCAGATATTCCTCTGGAGCTAGTAAATATATAGCAGCTTCCTTGGTTTCAAGGAAGCTATATTTTTTACACCTGCTGTGTATCTGGTCTTCTACAAATTATATAAAGCTAAATTATGCTGTCTTCAATTAAGACAAGTGCTCAAGAATCATGGACTTTGGCTCATTGTATTGTTCATATCCATCATATCGAGGTTACAGTTGTTTCCATGACAATGAATCAATTGATTATGAATCTTTAAAACCACAGAGCCTGACCATGCAGTTCCTGTGCATTGATTGGAGCCAGCAAGCAATTTCAGTGTTAGGACTGTAGGGTTTGATTGACAACATTTTTCATTTCTTACTGTTCATGCTGCTGCCCCCTAAGCATCCAAACAGCAGCTCCACTCCTACAGTTAGTGGGTTAAAAGTCATCTCCCTCCCTCCCGAGTCAGAGCAGTTGCTACTGCAACCTCTGTGGTATTGTGCTATGAACAGCAGAACTTTATGGAGGATGGACTCTTGATTTCTAGGAACATCCTTCTGATATATTATGCTTTTTTATTCTATTTTACTGAGTTGCAGTTACTTAGAATTTACTTTAAATTTTTTTGACGTGTTGCACAAGAGTCTAATCCTAGAAGGTGGGAGAAGGTGTTGCATAGAACATTCCCATGGTCTCTATCTTCACAATGACCTGTAGGGGTTCCAATACAAACCAGCATAATTAAATCCATCTTAAGGTTGCTCTGTCTTACACCAGCGCTGAATCTGGGAAGCCCTGGAAACTGAGGCTATGTCTACAACTAAAATCTTAGTTTGAAATTGGTTAGTCTGAACTAACTAGTTCGAAGTTAGTTTGAACTAAGCACGGTTCTTTAGTTCGAACTAAATTCTTAGTTTGAACTAGCCACACTTTTTTTTTAATTTGAACTAACTTTTTATTTCAACTAAAAAAGCGTGACTAGTTCAAACTAACCACTAGTTCAAACATATTTAGTACAACTACATCATGCTAGTTTGAACTAAATTTCAAAATAAGTTTGAACTAAGCAGTTAGTTCAGACTAATCAGCCAAACTAACTAGTTCAAACTAAGCTCTGGCTAGTTTGAACTAAAAAAAATTTAGTTTGAACTAGCCAAAAGCTAGTGTAGACATGGTTCAAATTAGTCTGCACTAAGCTTGCTTAGTGCAGACTAATTTGCTAGTGTAGACATAGCCTGAGAGACTACATATGCACTGGGTAAAGCCCTGACATTACTAAGGATCTGAAACAAAATTTCTAAAGGACCTAACTTTGCTTGTCCATTAAAACAGGAAATCAGTGTAGACACTATTGCCTTATAAAGATAAAAACTCTGTCTCTTTGAGAAATTTTTCTTCAGTGATGTACGTAAATTTTTTTTTGTTTGGTGAAGAATATAAACTGGAGAGTATTTAGTTAATTACTTTAATTGTAAGTTAATAAACTTACTAGTGTGGTCTTTAACTAAAGTCCAAGTAACTTAGTATCATTTTAAACTAGAAACTAGAAATAGCAGATTTAATTGATACAACTGGCAGACAAGTTTAGAATTTTTTAAAATTCTTTTCATTGATATAATAGTCATTTATTTTAGATTTGTCTTTACAAGTAAGTTGTGTTTGAAAAAAGTAAATGCTAAATCTGTTTGGCTCTCAGTGTGAATCTTCCTTTGAAATGTACTTAAAGACATCAGTCTCCAAAACCATTTGGACTTTAAGCAATGAGCTTAACTAGCTTCTAGAATAACATGAAAGGTAAGTACAATGTCCAGAACCTCTATTGACAAAGCCTCTACTAACACTAAGTGCCCTATTTATCTCTGGACTTAACTTTTAAAACCTGATGGAATCTTTAAATGAAAAAAGTTCTAAAACATAATCATCAGACCCTCAAAGATATTGTTCAGAACTAACTGGGGAGGATTTATTTTCTTCCCTACCTACTTGCAATAAGATATCCTGCCTGAGGGAATGATTTACTGTAGCGGAGAAAGGGAGATGCAATTTTTCTTCCAAAGTTGTTAAAGAGACTGAATCTAAAGGGATTGGGAGATTTTAAGTTTAAGCTTTTTAGCTGGTCACTTGGATAATTTACAGTACCTCGTTCAGTGGCTGGAGAGATGCAGTTTTGGTTCTCGATACAGCAATACTCTTAGTAGCTATAAATGAAGTTTTAATTGCTTGAAACAGTGGTATGAACTATCCTCAGGACTATATTATCTAGCCATTCTGATGTAGTAGATAAACTCCTTTTTTCCTTGGGTTCCTAAGTGTAACATAAATAGATTCCAGCAGTTGTATATTTGAAAGATTTGGGCAATTTATTCATATTACAATGGCATATGTATTCCATAATGAAATGTATCTAAGGACACTCTTCTTTTGTACTGAAGTCGGCAGTGACTGTATAAGGAAATGTCAGGAGACCTGTCATAGTATGTGTAATAGGCCATAATATGTGTGTGCTGAGCTGGTTGTGGTCAAGGTTTGCTTTGCTGTTTGATTTACATGACTTATATTAAAACCAAGTTTTCATCTTGTATCACAACAGTTCAACAAGTCTGGGCTAGCTCTTGTGTGATCTTTGCTTGATCTTATCTGTTCTTTCTTTGAAATCAAGATGTTCCTTAAATAGTTATCCAAAGAACTATGGAATCAATTCTACTGAGTTAAGACAGTTTGACATTTTAGACATTTTCTCTAGGGACTCTATCCCAGGGCCAAAAGGACGCCATTCCTCCCAAACTGCAGAGGTGTATCAAACTTCCCACAATATAAGACCTGCTCACTGTCTAAGGAATACTATCTGCCAGCTGTCACTGTTCATTTTAGTCTTAGATGTCTGTTCCCCAAAACACAGGCAGTCGCATGCAATTTAACTGGTACAGTCTTAGATTATAATACAAGCAATACATAAGGAGATTATACATTTTCATTGTCATTCTGGTGATTTAGATAGTTTGATGGAAAATGTTTTTCATTCCATTTGTTGTACAATATGTATTCCTGTACGATTTAAAATTGTTCACCTTGTAATTGTTCATCTGCCCCCTTCCCCATTTGTCCCCCCCCCACTGCTGGGGGAGCATTGAGGAAAAGTGAGGGAATCTTGTACGGTAAGGGTGGAGCATCAGGGAAGGGGGAGATGCATGGCAGGTGCTGAGCAGGGGAGGGGTAATGGACATAGCAAGCAACAGATAGGGGGGATCTCATGGGAGAGGGGATGTAATGGGACAGAGAGCAGGGACACAGCAAACAGTGGGGTGACTCATGGAGGAGAGGATGAGGGATGCAGTGTGCCTACCCTGGACTGCCACCTTTGCAGGAATATCACCTCTAGATTTTCCTCTTTTAGCTAGAGGATTTCTTTAGGGTCTCAGAGGATGTATGTTGTGAAGTTTCATACCTGAAGTATGAGAAAGGAATGTTGAATCTTTATCAAATATGTCCTTAATTTAAACTGTGGCTATATAAATATTAACAAAGAAAAAGAGTAGTAAATGATCTAACTAAAAATTTCTTGTCCTCAGTTGGTCATCTTTCACTTTCTTGAGTTTTGAAATGTCATCATTTTCCTGGCTCTTCAGTCATCATAGAGTTCTAAAGCAGACAAGACCTAAAGTTGTAATGTAAAAGCCAAACAAGTAATCTGTGATTGTATATATTTTGTTATAAAGCATGAAAGATTCAAACAAATACACAGGCCCAAATTTTCATCTGTACAAGTCACCCTTAAGGGTCTAGTTCAGTGGGGTTTTAGCCTTTTTTTGACCAGGACCCAGATTAAGTTTGGAAGTCAGCTTTGCAACCCATGGTTCAGTTTTGAATTAATAATGTATTTCCTTTTTCAATTTATTAAAGAAGATCATGGTGACCCCACCCTAAAAGGCAGGGCTACCCATTTTTGTGTCACAACCCACCAGCTGAGAAGCTCTGGTCTAGTTCCTCATGTTTATAGTCTTTTGATCTTGAGCTGTTAGCCTGTCCATATCATGCATCCTGACACAAATTTATGTATACAGAGAAGATTATCACAGTCCCTTCTGAAATGTCAGTTGTAAATTTTCCTATCAGCAACATATGCCTTGCTTTAAAGAAATAATTTTGTTCTTGTTGACTGTCTCCCGTCATCATCCTCCCTACCCCACTCAAACTAAACAGTTGTTTTGAAACTATAGCTAGTTGACTTTTGTCCTATATTTGCACTTGATAGTCATCCAGATTATTCATAGTACTGAAATTTATTTTCTTTTGGAGTGCTAACTAAGTTTTTCCTTCCTTCTTCAGTATCAGTAGGATAACCAATGGTTCATTTTTTCTTTTGTGTCTGAGATCTTAAAGATAAGGCTCTCTATGCTTCTCTCAACTACTTTTCTACCCTGTCAAATATAGTATTAATGGGTTATTTAATCTGTCACCAGTCACAAAGGGAAACTTTTGGGCAAAGTATCTGGCTGGTTTCATCACAATGAAACAAAAGATGGAGTTTTCCTTGGACATGTCACATAATTGTTCAGAGGACCTACTTATATGTCCAACAGTGATACCTCTGTATATTCAAAACATTGCCAAAGGAATTCATTTCCTTTTCACCTCAGATAAAAACAATTAAAACATAATTTGAATGGAAAGATATACTAATAGTATTTTGAATGATCTGGAAAGAGGTTGGTACTTTTCATAGAAAAATAACATCAACGTTATGAAGTTATTTATAGCATTTTATAGTAATTTTCATCTGGATTTCATATAGGGCATTTTTCTCATAGGAAACAAACAAACTTCCTGATCAGTTGATGGATTATTTGTAAATTTTCTCTGGCCCTGACATTACAGTTCTTTACAATGATTTATAATGCTTTGCCATTCTATTCTCTCCCTTATGAATACATTTTTAAACTTTCTTATTTGAATCTTCTTTCCCAGTAGACTTATTTTTAGGATTTTGATGATCTTGTTCTTCTTATATATATACATATATATGTATCTATTGTAATACAGGATAACCTAGCTTCACCAAGTGCCTTGGTGACCATTTATATTTTTGTAAATCCAAGGAAGTTTCGGTGTAATACCAGCTGTCAGGGGACCTCACCCTGTTATAGGTAACTACTTCATAAATAATCCTATTTCAGTGATAATCAAATGAGACAGGGTTGGGGGGGGTTCAAAATTTTAATTTGCCTGCCATAATTCCTAATATGTAAATATTAAAAAATAATTTTTTTCTTAACTATGTCCCTAAATCAGGAAAGCACTGAAACATGTTGTTAAGTCCATTCCTATTCAGGAAAGCACTTAAGCATCTGCTTAAAGCTAAGGGCACCTTTACGTACTATCGTGAATCAGGGCTTTGTACGTCAAGTAATCCTATCATGGGGCAACACACTGGAACAGAATTTTCTCCTGATGTCTTTAATGGCCCGGTTAATAATACAAGCCTGACTACTCAAAACCAACTAGTAAAATTATTCCAGTTTCATAAAAGTTTTGGAATGTAGACAAATTTTTGATAGAAGAGAGGATCCATTTGCTTCATTTATTCTGCCCAGTACTTCTAATTAATTGCTATTTAATTTAAAGAAATTACTTACCATATCTGATAATGAGATAATTTATAAGTTAATTAACTGCACTACTTGTAACCATTTACTGCAAAGAAAAACACCTGCTATATGATTCCAAGTTTGCATTACGTGTGGGATAATGGCAGAACAAATTCTCCTTGTTTATCGTTTCCTTCATCTCTGTTGTTCTGAAGTTTCATGTGACATTTGCTATCCTTGATGTGATAACCTGGAAGTTTATATTAGGATCTGCTGAGCAGGTGTCAGAGATAGCATTCAGTACTTACATACTCTAGGCAAAAAAACTCAACCCTTCATGCTCCCAAGCATCCTGAGGGATGATGGGGATAATTCATACCACGCTTTAAAAATAGGTCCTCCGTGATCTGCAGTACTAGCTTCCTATGGCATCTTTTGTAGGCTTCATACTGCCAGGTGCTAAGCACGCTGGCCCCAATTCAGCAGAACACTTAAGCTGGGCTTCAGATAAAAATTTGGAAGAGGACAGCCTCATGAGATCTGTTGCAGAAGGATTTGATATCTATGCCCCTTTTATATGGTAACTTAATTTAAAATGTTTTGACTCTCAGTTGTTATTTCTTGGATTCTTGTTAAAGTTGCCTGATGATGTTAAGTTAATGCTCCACTAGTCTCTGTAATTTTCTGACATGTAGTTCTTTTATTTATTGTTTGTTAGTTACCAGTGCCCTGATTTTTCTTCTTTGGACAACTATCAATAAGGTGATGTTTTGTTGTTGTGGAGGGGGCAGTGTTTTGGCTTTTTTTTTTTTTTGGACAAATGGATCATCTGAAGTCTCTCATTGTCTTCATATATCTTACAGTTTACATAATGTAATAAATATATTACTAATGACCAAAAAATAAAGGTGTTGCTTTGAAAAGTTAACCAAGAAAACAATAGCAGAGTAGCTCCTTTAAATAAAAAATGCCTCTGTGCTGTGAAGTAAATACTCTGCAGTGCACAGTCATTTTCTAAAAAGCTTTTACACCTAGTTGTTCTAATTAGTTGAAAATTGGAGGCATGCTCTTTAGTCATATTATTAAGTTGTAATGGAACAAAGGAGGTAACTGTGGGTAACTGTAAAGTCATTATCAACTCTAAACGTTTACATAAAAGGACTCTGACTCCTTCAGTCAGTAGATTTTGTTCTGTAGGTGGTGAAGTATGATCTAATACACATAATATCATAAGAGCAATAGCACAGACAAGACTGCATTAAAATAATACAATGGGATGGTGGCAGTTGAACTATGATGATTGTATTTTATGCATCATGATAGAGAAAAAACAAGTGGCCACACCTCTCAACAGACAACAGCTCAAGATGGGAGTTGAGCCAAAAAGTAAATATTTCATGCTTTTAATCACACCTTGATCTTTATGGTTTTTATCCTCATTATCAGCAAAATCAACATTAATTTTAATTATTCTCCTCAAGGTCTACATTCATAAGCAATAACGAAGTTTAAAAAATAAAGCATTTTTCTTTGCTTTTGGCATAGGTATGAATCAGACACCCAAGCCAGAATACAGGCAAACAGTAACACAAATAATTCTGCACCATTTGTCCACAATTCCACCAAGTCTGGGGTAAGAAAGCCAAGCTGGTGCCTCAGCTTCTGAATCATTGGCCTCTAAGACACCCACAGCAGGAATTAAAGAGGAAGATATTAATCCCATTGTGCCCTATTCACTATGAACATTAACATCATTAGCATTTAAACAGCAAAAGTTGTGTATTAATTTGGCAATATCTATATGCTTAAGGGTGCATTGTGAGGCAAAATTCTGTCCTCACAGGACTCAGAAGGAAAATATTTGAGAATCTGTATCTCTTATTCTATCTGTGCATATAGGGTAATACAATAAGTACATTTACACTAGATCATGCTGTTGTTATCATATAGGGTTTTCGAAAGACTTAAAATAGAAGGACAGTACTCCACTTAGGAAAGAACAATCCATTGCACATATACAAAATTAGCAATGACTGCTTAGGAAGGAGTACTGTGGAAAGGGATCTGGGCGTCATTGTGTCATTGGGACTGTAGCAGAGTGGAACGGCCACCCTCTAAGCGGGAAGCTGGAGGAGGGCCACACTCCCCTTGCTGGACCAAACAGGAACTACTGAGGTGCAGGCATGGAAGCAGAGGGGTGGGGCAAGGGAGGAAGAGGAAGTATAAAGGGCAAATTGAAGGACTCAGTTGGAAGGTTGACACCGAAGGAGCCACCTGGGGTGCTGCCAGAGCCTGCAACCATCATGGATTCAGACAGCCCCGAGGACATTCCTCTGAGCCCCTTGGAAAACCCAACCCTGCAGGACTCGTTATACTTTCCTGCAGCGGAAACCTGGGGGGACCCACCAGGGCAACCAGAGCGGGAAGACCTGGAGGAGTTGCCCTCCACTGAAGTACCTAATGACCTAGAGGAACTGCCCCCTGCCAAAGGATCCTGCAACTTCAAGGACTGCACCACCATGGAAGAACACAGAGAGCTGCCAGAACTACTGCCAGTCGACAGTGAGGGTATAATTGGCCTGCTGCTAGCCATGTACCCTGATGACCCAGAAGACATTCCAGAGCTACAGACTTTTGCGTGCCTGCCCCGCACTGCCTGAGGGCTGGAGTCTGCTGACTTTTGGGCGCCTGCCCTGTCCTGTTGGACAGCCAGACCTTTGTAACTGTTCTGCCCTGCAGAGCTGTGAGGTAGAACCACAAATTCAAGTGACCCACCCTCCAAGCAGGATGCCAGAGGAGGGCCACACTGTGCCACACTCCTACACATGGCGACAAAGGTGGGAAACCACTGTTGCCCCAGCAGATTAGGGGTGCACAGCCTGGGCCTTGGGCAGTGGAAGGACCATCAATGTGGACAAATTCGTGGCTTGGTGGGCAGAGATGCAACAGTAGCTGCTCCAAACCTTGAAGCGTTTCTAGCCACCTTTGAACGGGTTGCTTCTGTGGCTGGGTGGGTTCAGGATCAGTGGGCCACTCTGTTGGCCCCCTACCTCACGGTTCCCTCAAGCTGATATTGGGCCCTTCCTGATGTGGAGGCCCAAGCCTATGTCATGGGGTAAGCTTCCATCCTCGATGCACTGGACATTTGTCTGGAAACCTTCCTCCACCAGTTTCTCAGTAAGACCTACCCTCCTGGGGCTAGACGCTGGGTGGTGCCTTCAGGAGTTCAAGTATGCTTGCTGGTAGTGACTACAACTGGAGAAATGCACCAGCCCCAAGCTGGAAAAACAGATCATTGTTGAACAGTCTCTTCATATTCTGCCACCCCCAGGAAGAAGTTAGATGATGTGTCACCGCCTGACCGAATTGAACCGAGCCATACAACAAATAGAAGACTTCTTGGCATGGAGAACCCAATCCCACCATCTTCTTCTGGCCCAAATCGAGGCACATCAGACAAGCCAGGGATGCGACCCACCCCAAAGGCTGGCTGCTCCAGTCCACTTCAAGCTTTGGGTCATGGCCAGCTCCCTGCATCATCTTCTGTGAGCACCCAGCAGGGGACCCTCTCCACACTGCAGGATGCTTCAAAAACCCCTCCAGGGGCCCCACAACAGTCAGCTTCAGCTGTAATAGGGACCTGCTTCAACTTCAGACAAGTCAGACATCTCAGGTGTCAATGTCCAGTGATGGACTGCAGTTAGGGCATCATCTATGAGGGGTAGGGATGAGCCTGAATGCGAACATCCCAAAGACCCCCGTAACGGTTGACCTCACAGGGGAGCGAGTGGAGTTCTTGGTCAAATCGGGTTGCAGACAGACCCTCATCCTGAGGGGATTAGTTCCCAAAGAGGGGCGTATCCTGGGGCAAGTGGGACTGTGAAGTATCCATGGTGACTTAAGGACCTACCCTACACTGCCTGTTGCCCTAATTATTCAGGGTATGACCCATGTACTCCCAGTCAGGCTGGCAACCCAGCTACCTTATCCAGTGATCTTAAGAAGGGACTGGCCTGTTTTCCCAGACGTGCTGCAGACCATAGCCACCCTAATGCCACCCATGTGGAGGAGGGCCCCACACAGGGCAGGCAAGTCAAGACTAGGGTCTCCAGTCCAAGCTCCCTATCACACCACCGGCAGGTCGCAAGGCAACAACCATCCAGAGCCAAGAGGACTGAGGCTGCCTGGAGGACCCAGAGATGGATTTCTGCTGGGACCAACGAGAAGACTCAACCCTTAGTTATGTCTACAACCGGCTGGTAATGATAAATGGGGTGCCAGCCAACCCCCAGTGGGCCACCCGGTGACCCTAGTTTGAGTTATGCCCGGATAGTCTTTACCAAGTTGAACTTGACACCTGTACCCAAGAGCCACGGGGCCAACTCCTACTGCCTCAGATCCACTGCAGAGCCGTCATGCAGCTGAATCATAGTGTTCCATCAGCAGGACACCTAGGAGTTGATAAGACTCTATCTCACATTTTAGCACATTTTTTTTGGCCTAGGATATACCAAGAAGTTCAGGACTACTGTGCTTCATGCCCCAATTGCCAGCAAACTACTCCCGCCAATGTACCATGAGCCCTTCTGGTCCCCCTTCCATTGGTGGGGACACCATTTGAATGAGTGGCCATCGATCTGGTGGGATCCCTCAATGCAAGGGCAGCCTGGTACCAATTCTTCCTGGTGATGGCTGATTATGCCATGCTTTCCTGAGGCCATCCCCTTGAAAAACACAATGGCGTGAACCATCACCAGTGAGCTCATGAAGGCCTTCTTCCAGATGGGGCTGCGCCGAGAGCTCCTCACAGACCAGGGGGCAAATTTCACTTCCTACCTCTTCTGAGAAGTGTGTGAGATACTCAGCATAAAAAAACTCTGGACATCCGTAAACCATCCCCAGACAGATGGGTTAGTGGAAAGGCTTTATCACACCCTCAGGGGGATGCTGAGGAGGTTTTCAGCAGAAGAACTTCGATGGTGGAACCAACTTATCCCACCTCTGCTCATGGCCATCTGTGAGATGCCCCAGGTCTCAGCGCCTGTATGGTTGGCAGCACAAGTGGATAACGGTCTTCCTACAAGAAGTACAAGAGTAGACACCATCTCACACAAAAGGGCTCCTGCAGTACATCAAAGAGTACATGAGTGCCTCAGACAGGTAGGAACCATAGCCTGGGATGCTCTCCAAGAGGCCCAAAAGGGCCAGGCCCAAATATATAGCCAGGGCACCCAGGACTGGAGCTTTGAGCTGGGAGACCAGGTCCTAGTATTACGCCCCTCAGTACAGTCTAAATTATTAGCACAGTGGCAGGGACCATGTGAAGTCATCCATCAGATAGGCCCCATAAACTTTGCGATCTGGCAACCAGAGCAGAGGAAGAAGAGACAAATATACCATGTCAACCCCCTGAAACCCTAGCGTGAGTAAGAAGGGCTTATGATTGCTCCTTATCCCTCAGACCCCAAACTGGGAATCAAGTCCCAGATGCTACCAAGATGGAGGAGCCCATGTTAGGTGATAACTTTACCAAAGAGCAGAGGCAGCAAGCCAAGAATCTTCTGGAGAATCTTTGTGCAAACCTTCACTGCCATTCCTGGGGAAACCAATTTGGTATACCATGAGATTTAAACTTCCCCTGGGGAGGTGGTTCACATGGGGACATGGCCCATCCCCCATCACCTACAAGTCATCAGTGAACAAGAGATCCAGGCAATGCTCGAACTTGAGGTAATTTATCCTTTGGCCAGTGAGTGGCACAACCCAGTAGTGCTCGTCCTGAAAACTGAAGGGTCCCACCATTTCCACATTGACTTCCAGCAGGTGAATGCTATTTCAAAGTTTGATGCCTACCCTATGCACCAAGTAGATGAATTACAACTGCCTCGGTGAGGCACGATACTTCACGACTTTGGATCTTACAAAGGGATACTGGCAGATCCCCCCTGGAACCTAAGTCCCAGGAGAAACCAGCCTTTGCCACTCCCAATGGATTATGCCAGTTTGTATAAATGCCCTTCAGCCTCTATGGAGCCCCTGCAACCTTTCAGCACTCAATGGACTGCCTTTTGCAACCCCATCATTCATACATGGTGACCTATTGGACAGTGTGGTGATGTACAGTCTGTAGTGGGAGAAATACCTTGTTCAGGTGGCAGCTGTTCTGCTGATCCTTTGAGAGGCAGATTTAATGGCAAATCTCAAGCAGTGTCACTTAGGGTGGCAAGAGACCATCTACCTAGGATATATGGTGAGTTGGGCAGTCCTGGGCCCTTTGATTGGGAAGGTCCAGGCACTCCCGGAGCACCCTGCCCCCAATACCAAGAAAAAGATAAAACAATTTCTTGACTTGGCCAGGTATTACCAGTGATTTGTCCTGGACTTTGCCACTATTGCTGCCCCCCTTACAGACTTATTTTCCAAAGACCAGCCTCTACCCGTACATTGGAACCCCACTTGTAAAGATGCTTTTAGGACTTTGAAACAGGTCCTTTGTCAAGATCCAGTTCTCTACTGTCCTGATTTTAAATGACCTTTCCTTCTCTGGACAGACACTTCGGCTGTGGGAGTAGGGGCCGTTGTGGCCCAGGTGGTGGATGGGGAGGAACACCCAGTCCTTTACATCTGCCATAAATTGTTCCCATGTGAAGAAAAATATGCAACAGTAGAGTAGGAGACATTGGCCATAAAGTGGGAGGTAGAGGCATTAAGATACTATCTCCTGGGAAACGTCTTCGTCATCATCTCTGACCATCCTCCCCTCCAATGGTTCCATGAGATGAAAGACACCAATGCCTTACTACTCCAGTGGTACATTGTCTTACAGCCTTTTGCCCACACCAGACAACACCAAGCCAGTAGGAACCATGTGTGATGCTGTCTGGCTCTAGGGGACTGGTTATGATTATTTTTCATATTAATATTTCATATTTGTAATAATCCATATGTGATATCCCATGTTGGTATCAATAGAAAGGCTGTAATCTGCTAAGAATGTTTATATGGTTTATGTGTAGGTATCATGCCTGTATTAAAATTAGAAATCTGTTTGTTTTTATGTGTACTCCAAGTTATGTGACTCCAAGCAATCCCAGACTGTGTGTCTGCAAAACTATTGTCATCCTAATTACCCATTAGGAGCTCCCAGCTGCACTAGGCCCAAGGAGAAACCTGTTTGATGAGTCACCCAAGCTGACTATGTAACTCAATTCCATTTTAATTTGGCAAGGGCCCTGAGAGCATGGGGAGGGCCAAAGGGTGATAAAGGCTGGAGCCCCATCTCCATCTTGCCTTTAGTCTTCAGTCTGTCTGCAACCAACACCATCTTCTCGAACTAATGAGTTCGAATTAACCATCACTTCAACGTTAAACTAGGTTTTATAACTTCAAAGTTACCTTTCATCAGTTCAAACTAAGGCATTCCTTAGTCTGAATTAATGAAAGCCAGTGTGGCCATGCATTTATTTAATTTGAATTGATCCTCATTAATTTGAATTAAATTGTAAGTTTAGACTTGCCCATGATTATTTATACAACAGAGTCGTTTTCTATGAAATGTAGTTTCTAACATATTAGGGGGAATACTAGAGGGGTTAAAACTTACATAATTATTGGGTTTTTTTAAAGTTAGCTAACATTAGACACACACTTCTTAACCTCAGAACCAAACTTGCTTTCACCGGTGATTTGTTGCTCAGCACCTGATTTTAATTCCTTTTCCTTTTATAGATGTGAAATGTGAGCTATTGAATAGCTCTCATTTAAGCTTTTCCACTAGAAAATGAGTTTTAACAGGTGGAAAGGGCCATACATGGCAGCTTGGGAATTGGAAGTGTTTGTGGAGAAATTAAAAACTATCACTTTTCTCTATCATCGCCTTCTCCTTCCCACCTCTATATGCCTTTCTTAACACTCAGTCCCACTGGGTGCTTTTACATCACTGCTAAAACATCAAGGAACATCAAGACTGTTGAATTTTATTAATGCTGTTCATTTCCTGAAGCCATTTTTCCATAGTTTTGCCCAAGAAAATATTTCAAGGAGTCAGTGGAAACTTGTCTATCTTTGGACGTTTTTTGAGAGTTTTAATACTAACTCTATTCTTCTGATGTTAGTTTTAGCTCTTCAGTAACTTTTAACATTGACAGTAGCAGATGCTGTTCCTTCCCCAAACACCTTACAATCCAAGGCCCTGCTCCTGCAATGACTTAATGCACATTTAACTTTGTCTTCTGTGAGATAGGATGTGATGGGACTACACCACTGCAAGAAGTGAAACATGTGAAAGACCATATTTATAGCATTACTTTGCACAAAAATTCTCCTCTATTTAAAAAAAAAAAAAAAGGCCTCCACAAGCAGCAGAAGCCTGTGCACATAAGTTGTTATGCCAGTGTAATTTATGCCATTCAGAAGGTTGAATAGTCACACCAGGGAGAGACATATATTTTGCTGACATCAGAGCCTATGACTACCCTGAAGAGTTTACAGCACTGTAGCCACAACTCTCTAATGTAGCCTCTAAGTCTACAAGAGAGCTTTTTGCATTGCTTTAATTAAACTTCACCAAATCTGGGCCTGATTTAAGACCAGATTCGTGAAGAGAGTGTAAAGAACAATTTCACTGTTACTTACTAGGAAGCATCTTTTATTTATTTATTTATGTTAAACAAATAGAAGTGTAAGAGTTTTCCAACAATCCTTCAGGTTTGCGTGAAAAAGAGGGGTTTTTTAAGGGAAAAAACTGCCCCCTACAGACCTTAGTATTCAGTCAAAAATAAATGTCTATTTTACTTTTACTGAGACTGAGTGGAACTATAACTGAGTACAGGGTCTCATCTTTAGGTCAGCAATTCAGAATAGCAGAGAAGTGTCTAGAGATCTCTAGTGTTGTATATGATGGTTTCTGTGAAATAAATTGATGTTCTAATTCCAATTACTACTGAAAGATTTCACCAGTTCATGTGGCTTTAATGGGCATCCATGCTGACAGACAGGCTATGCAGTTAATGGAAATTGAGAATGAACTAACCTCTCAAACATCAGAGAGAAAGCCTTTCCACCACTGAGTTAAGCCTTTTGGGGGAGCTGACACTGGCTCTGACCAGGGAAAGTCTACGAGGCTCCCAAGTCAGCATATTTCACTGGCATTACAATTCACTCTAATGCCTCCTCCATGAATTTAGGTACATTTTAATATTAGTTACTAAAAGGAAGAGTAGAGAGAGATTTGATAGACACAATCATTTAGGAGTAAATATTGGGCAGACTGTGTCTCCACTACCTACAGGTCAGAAGGCAATTCTATATTGTATGGTACTCTTTCTTTATGCTCTGTGGTAAACTTAAGATAGCTTCTTCCCTGACTTGTTCAATGTCAATTGTATACTTGATTCCTAATTCAGTTCTTCCTGTCTCACCTCGCTGTTTGTGCTACTGAAGACAGTGTGCCCAGACCAGGAGTTTAAGTATAAATTGGTGGGGCCTGAAACTCTCCTAATCAGGTGGGCCTCCTTCCCACATGGGTGGGCCCCTCTCCTGCCCCCCAGTGCCAGCCCCCCAGCTGCCTACCCCACACCCCAGTTCCTGCCCCCCACATGCCAACTCCCCACCCCAGCTCCTGACCCCACCCCATCTTCTGGCTTTGTCCCCCATCTGGCCGCTGGCCCCCACAACCCCCCACTGTGCTGCACTGGGCCCTCTTCCCCTGCTGCCCCAGGCCAATACCCCCCCCCCTGCACTCTTTCCCTGCCGGGCCAGCTCACCCACCTCCAACCCCCCTGCAAGGCCCCCTTACCTGTGCAATGCAGAGCAGCCATGGCCTCCTCCCTGGCCCAGCCTGAGGCTCCAGCCCTGAGCCGGCTCTCAATGAGCATGCTCAGAGGTTCTGAGCATGCCCAGTGAGAGCTGGCATGGGGAGGTAAATTTAAAATCTCCCCCTCCCTGCTGGCTGGAAGGCAATGGAACATGGTTCTAGGACCTGCTATTTTTAGGGGCTCCGCATTTGGGGGGCCCCTAAAAATAGAAAATGGAAACGGAATGCTGTATTCCAGGGCCCACTATTTTTAAATGGTGGACCGTGGAACGCACTGCTCTGGCTCCATTTTCTATTTTTAGGGGCCCCAGAACACAGAGCCCCTAAAAGCAGTGGGCCCTGGAAAGGCATTCCACTGCGTTCGACCCTACTTTAACCCTTAGGCCAGACAGGAGAGGAGTTGGCAGGTCATGAACTCATGATCTGTCAAGAACTTCTCACTGTGACCTGGAGAAAGCAAGGCTGAATACAAAACAAGGGAAGAAAGAGGGCATCATGATGGATTTAATTTTCCACTAAGGAATCCTTTGAAATAGCTTATTAATCGTTTATACTATTCTATCATGATAACATCCAACTCTAGAATACTAAGAACAACCTGGTCTATGAATAGAAACAATGCTGGACTTTTAAAAGTAACTCTCCATATTAGTTCTTTATTGTATATGTTAAAAATGATTTTGTGTGACATATAGTTCAGGCACGTTGCAATTATAGAATCATAGAAACTGGAAGGGGCCATGAGAGGTCATTGAGTCTAGCACCCTGCATTCATGGCAGGACCAAGTACCCCCATTAAACCATCCTTGACAGATGTTTGAAAGTTTTTATGAGAAGGTTAGACAATGATGGAGGTTCTGCAACCTCCCTAGGCACTTATTCCAGTAGTTAATTGCACTGACAGGTGAAAATTTCCAGAGGAGTAGCCACGTTAGTCTGTATACAGCAAAAACAACAAGAGTCCTGTGGCACCTTATAAACTAACAGATTTCTTCGGGCATAAGCTTTCGTGGGCTCTAAACCACTTTGTTGGATGCATGTGATGAAGTGGGTTAGAGCCCACAAAAGCTTATGCCTGAAGAAATCTGTTAGTCTTAAAGTGCCACAGGACTCTTGTTGTTTTTACTGACAGTCAGGAATTTTCTCCTACTGTCCAACATAAACGTCCCTTGCTGTAATTTAAGCCCATTGCTTCTTTACCTATCATTGGCAGTTAAGGAGAACAATTTTTCTCCCTCTTCCTCATAACAACCATTTAGGTACTTGAAACTATTATCATGTCCCCTCTCAGTTCCTCTTTTCGAGACTAAACAAACCCAGTTCTTCCAATCTTCCCTCTTAGGTCAAGTGTTCCAGACCTTTAATCATTTGTGTTGCTCTTCTCTGAACTTTCTCCAGTTTCTCAACATCTTTCCTGAAATGAGACATCCAGAACTGGACACAATAATCCGGTTAAGGCCTATCAGTGTGGAGAGTGGAAGGATTACTTCTAATGTTTTACTTATAGTACTCCTGTTAATACATCCCAGAATGGTGTTTGCTTTTTTTGTAATGGTGTTAGACTTGTGACTCAGGTGGTGGTCCACTATGACACCCAGATCTCTCTCCACAGTACTCCTTCTTAGGCAGCCATTGCCCATTTTGTAAATGTGCAATGGATTATTCTTTCCAAAGTAGAGTACTTTGCATTTGTCTTCACTGAATTTCATTCTCTTTACCTCAGAACAGTTTGCCTAATCATTGTTCCAAAATCCAATGTGTTAAACCTAGAAACTCAGAGTGAAGGTTAAATTTAAATGAAAGCCAAACATTTACTTTTGGAATCATACTGTTTGAGCACACTAACAACCTTAGCTCTGACCAGTGTTGAGATCATGCAATAATCATATAATTATGACAGACATTTTGCTGTTAGTAATCATATATTAGGTTAAACTGATATGTGGAGACATTAATCCCCCCCCCTTGTTGTGTCACTACAGGACAAAGTAAAGGTTGGTTGAGGGTTTAACTGTGCAAAAGTCAACTCAATCTTAACTCTGCACAAGCACATCTTCCCATATACGTAATATGAAAATAAAACTGTGTATTAATGTCACTGGCTTCAGTGAGCATTGGGTCAGGACCACAGATTACATGTTTATGAAGTTCTTTTGGGGTACTGTTGGCTGAAAAGCACTGAAATAATGTGGGATTCAGTAATTATCATAAGACATGTCAGGAACTGTTATAAGCTGTAGGAAATGGTTACACTTGACTGGAGTTACTGACACTTCACTCTTGGAAAAGAATCAAAAGCTAAATGATAGATACTGTAGAGCACCACCCCCTGACAGTAGGAAATTGTATGACTCTATCTCTAGTGCCACTATCCAGCTCCAAAGACAGCAGGAGAGGTGTTTTCATCCTATTACTATAAAAGGGAATGCCAAATGTTTCTTGCTCTTTTGATTAGCACATACCTTGGAATATAAAACGTATAACGTATTCAACATCTTGCACATAAAGGGCCAGCTGTTCTTCTTTACAAGAAAAGTCTATCTTGTATTTTTTATGCTTCCTTTTCCCTCTCACTGTCATGTGCATCTTTTCTTCATGTTGCCTTAGCTAAATAACATACAACACACATAGAAAATAAAGCATTTATAATTCCTTCTTGTGATCTGGTATTGGTAATTCATGAATTTACTCAGTTAAGAGTAAATAAAACAACATCTTGACATAGTCAGATTCTCAGTGGAATGACGGATTTTCAATCCTTGAAATCCCACAGATTCTGGGCTTCACCCATTTGGCTTCCAAGAAAGAAGCCTGATTAACAAGAAGTGAGGAAAATGAATCAGATAAGGCATAATATAATATGTCTCACTAACACTAAATTAAGAAGAATGTGTGTTCTATTGCTATAGTGGTAAGACAGGAAAAGGAATTTGTCAATCTGATTTCTGTAACCAGTAAAATTTCCACATCTTGTCATTTTGTCAAGATTTATCTTTCATTTTTCAGAGCTTTAGATTCTGTTTTCTTTTTATATCAGACTCATTCACGTGACATACTTCATACATGGAGACTCTGGTGAACATGAGAGAAAGCTCCAGTGCTAAATATAAACCAGAAAGTTACAAAATAGCATTGCGAGGCACTTTCAGGCCTGTAGAACAAACACCAAAACTAAGTTATTTATTGAGTTTAATAATAATACTTGGCTCTTGTATAGTGTTTACCATATTCAAAGTACTTTATAGACATCAGCAAATTGATCTTCACAATACCCTTGCCAGGAAGAGAGGTAAATAATATTTTTCATATATGCAGGAAACACAGAGGGATTCATGACTTAATTTTCAGAAGTGATGAGGATCCACAACTTCCATAGCTCACCTTTGAAAATGAAACCGTGAGTAGCCTTCTTGAGACTACTCCCCAAGACTGTGGCAGAGTCAAAAGCACGGGCTCCCCTCAGAACAGGAATGGAGACAAGTTACCTTATACCAGTTAAGGATTTTGTTCATATGTGTGTAAAAAACATGTGAATGTATTAGAAACAAGCACATTCCAAGCCACGCTTCCTCGGAAATCAAATATCACTCCAGCATCTGCTTAAAAATACAGAAGTAAACCAATCCTCCAAACTCCTAGGCTATGTTCACACACAGGCAGTTATTTCAATACAAGTTGTTTCGATACAGGTTGTATTGAAATAACACCTTATTTCAAAATAAGTTAATTTGAATTAACAGTTTGTTAATTCGAATTAAGGATAAAAGCAGGAATCAAAATCTCATGTTCAGACAACAGTTATTTCTAAATGAGTCACCGTTGTTTTGAAACAACATGTTCAGACGGCATTGTTTCGAAACAATCATTTCGAAACAACGTTGTTTTGTCCCCACATGGGCTTTAAGTTGTTTTGAAACAACGCCGTTGTTTCGAAACAACGGGACCTGTTGTTTCGAAACCACGGTGCATCATGTAAACATCGCCTTTCTTATTTCGAAACAACCTCTGTTGTTTTGAAATAAGACTGCTGTGTGAACACACCCCTACTGTTCTAATTGCAACAAGTGGTCAGAGCCTCAAGTTCACTGTGATTTGAGAGCTGCAGAATTTCCTACAAAACCTACCCTTTGTGGAATCCAAGCTTCCATTTTTTTGTACTTGTAAAAAGCAAGCCTTCCTAAAATGAAGCAAGAGCAGAGCAATGAAGCAATGTCTGCATGCATCTACAGACAGTTTCAAATGAGGCTCTGACGTGAATGAATTGCTCCTAATCATCTTACTGGGTCATACGGTCGGATTGGGACTTAAGACTGTAAACTTTTCGTGATTTATGTGATGGGTCCTTTTGTACAGGATCAAGCACAGTTAGGCCACAGCTAGCCTCTTCCCGAAAGAAATAAAAATCAGTGCAATTTTTCTGCACATATAACAAGGGGGCCTGAATATGATGATCATGCAGAGGGGCAATAAAAGGGTTGCACTATACAGTTCCACAGCTATTGTCAAGGCTTTTTCCCCACTCTTGCACTCTGAGTGCAGAAGGTGGGGGCCCACAACAGGCCTTAGGAGCCACTGGCCTTAAAGCCTGGTCTTAAACTCTCCAAGGCCTCTAAATTCCTGACCTTGGAGTGGTATTGCTGCCACCACCCAAATGCAAAAACCTTGTGAAAACCCAGAAGGGCACACTTGGGAATTCCTTCCTGTGAGTTATCCCCAATCACTTTTATTCCTCTTTCAGGAGAGTGACTGAACCCCACCTGGGATATCAGCTGGAAATGGAACAGAATCCCCTTTAGTAGCTAGCTGTGCAGTCTGAGGCACATGCACACAAACCTCTTGCCGGTCAGGATGTAGAACCAGAGCTTACTTAAAAGGTAAAATCTTAAATTAAAAAACAGATAAGAACCAGAGAGAGTTGCTTCTTTGGGATTTAAATGAGGTAGTTAGAGGGTAGTGGGAGGGGGTACATGTGCTCAGCACAGAGAAATCCAAAAACAAGCCAAAACCAAAGAAATACCCTGACCATGTCTCAGTAAACATTCCCTGTTCTACTCACACCTGGTCAGTAACAAACTGAGCTTATCTTTAGTGAGGATGTGGCTGGATCCTTCTTCAGGCCTTACTACTTGGCCTCCTCCTGATCCTTCCAGGTGCTCTGCTGCATCGAAACAGGAGCAGGCAAGGCTGCTGCTCCAATTCAAAATCCTGTACTTTGTTCTTATTGGCTATCCTGGGACTCACTAACCCAGAGTGTTAACCCCTTCCTCCCCAAGGATTACTACAACTACCAATCCCCTTTCCCATGTTGAGATAGACCCATCAAAGGTTTTGCGTATGCTCCTCGTTTAAGCACCAATCCATGGAAGGTGTGAAGGGTACAGAAAGGTGCAACATAGGTTCTTTCAGCCATGAGACTTACATATTCCCTCAGAAGCAGCTATGCAGATATTCCAGAGTTTGAAACAGACATGATTCTTCCCATATGTGCTCCCTGGTGAATCTGTTCAACCTAGGCTCAAGATTCTAGCCATAGGAAACTCAAAGAAGAAAATAATCTATGATCACAAGACTGTGTACTAGCTCTTAGCAGACAATATTGCCATTGTAGGGGACTTCTTGTGTATGCGTATTTGCATTTGGGACAGGGTATTTGTATTTGCATTTGGCACAATATTTGTAGTGATTTAGCAATATTTATGTAACAGCAATACCTAGAGGCCCCAGTCACTGACAGGGGCCTGCTGTGCTGAATTTGACCTCTAAGACCCTAATCATGCGATGTCTTTTCTAGACTCTTGCACTAGTTCTTTGCCCTGTGCAAAAATTTGCAGGATCAGAGCCCCAGAAAAAATAAAACTTATGAACAACAAAAGGTTTTAAATAATCAAATTGCAAACCTGAGGCAGAGTTACCTGCTAGTTTGTTGTAAAGTCCTCTTTCATAGCATACTGCATGGCTATAATATAATCTTCTTACAAAGAGGGCATATTTTTGCCAGTAAAGCAATTTATTTAGAATAACAGACATATCAATCTGATCGTAATTACAAATTGCAACAGGAAAATTAAAACAAGTACCTCAGAGGCACTTGCAGAAGAAATTTTCCAATAGAAACATACTGGAAAAATGCAATATATATTGTTTCTGTCCATGGCCTGGATTAGTTGCCACATTAATGTGTACTAATGTACATTTATGCACTCCTGCTAATCACATCCAGAGTCCTTCTGAAGTAAATAAAGGCTCATTCTGTTCCAGCCAATACTGCCATACAAAACATAGCACTAATCATGCACGTTATCAGAGTAATTAGGGAATAGAAATCATTGGGGGCATCATGCATTATGATTTGTGCCTGCTTTATTTTTAAAAGCCTGAAATGCAAATGGCTAATAAATTTAGTTAGTGATAACTTAGGGTGGTTTTTTTTTTGATGTTTAAATTAGTATGAGACTTACACCCTTGTGGCATATATTGTTAGAAATTGCTTGCTTGCTGCTGTTTTTTTCTTGCTTAATGTGATGTTGAAGCACCTAATCTTATTTCCTTGCAAGAAAGACAAGAATGAGACTTCTGTTATGTCACATGCTATCTGAGAGCCAGATGCTTCCCTCTGCCTTGCAATGCAGAGGGGTATCAAAGGAGCAGAAAAGCAGCTGCAATGTGCTTTGTGACATACTCTCCACTTCCACCAAGAACTTAATATAGCTGGATAGCCCCAAGTCTTGGAGACCCAAGAAGAATTAGGTTTCCAACAGGAACCACACCTCCATTCAGAGTTTTTAGTAGTCCACAAATGAAAAAAGATTGAAAGCCACCACTGTAATAAAATGTGTCTGCTTGGGTGAATTTTCACGATGACACGAGTATGGCTGACTGTACCCACAGAATTAAAATGGAATGATATACTTATGGTTTTGATTATTTGTTTCATATTTTTTGCCTGATTTGTTCATGATTGGCTAGAGTACTAACTTAAAACCTGTAATGCTCTTTTCGTTTAATATATGACCTCCAGAAGTGCTCAATAGGAAAAGCAATTTTAAAGAATTTCAACTGAGAGGAGAGAGAATCATTTGTTCTGGAAGCAAGTGATCCAATCAGAAAATGAAGAAGACAACACATAGGCTTAAACAAGAGTAAAGGCAAAACAGTGAACTATTTGGTGCCTTCCAAATTTAATTAGCTTAAAAAAATTAAATTTCTTCAAGCTCTTTAGAAAGAGTCTATACATCAGAGCAGGTCTGTGCAAAGATATGGCAGAAAAAAGTTGATTTAAAGCTTCCATTTTTATAGGAAGATTAACTTGGGTCAAAGGAGAACAGTATAAATAATATTATGAGGCTTTGTGGAATTCTTGTTAATTAATGTTCCCAGAACCTGAATTTCTGAGATGAAGTTCCATTATTCAGACAAAAAGAGTACGTTTTGAAATTCAAAAGACTCCACCCAGCACTGAGTGAGTTGCTGTAATAGATAAGAATAATTTTTTAAGATTATATTTACTGACAGATTATGGTGGGCGACGTTCTAACAAGTGTGATAAGGTCAGGGCTGAGGGGTACAGAAGGGTGCATCAGGGCAGGTATGTGAGCCCTAGACTGGTGGAGGCCCTTTGCCCTGATTGCAAATAAAAGGCCTCTGCAGGCTACTTACAGACAGCTGCACCAAATCAAGGGCTACCCCAGGCTTATAAAGGCTGCTTGCACTGGGGAGGAGCTGAGGCTGCTGCTTCAGTTTGGAAGCTCCCCTGGCAGAGGAGGAGACTGTTTCTCCCCAGCCTTAACTAGAGATAGAGATAAGCAGCTGGCCCTTCCGCTGCTCTGAAGGCTCTTTAGGCTGGGACCCAGGGCCAGAGAAGGAAGAGAGTACCAGAAAGACTGCAAAAGCCAGGGACCTTCCTGGAGGGGGGGGCTGGCTGCACTGTGACCAGTACCCTTGGGGAGAAGACTTGAGCTGCTGAGCCAGGCCTCACACACCTCTTCCCTCCTGAAGAGGGGGGTGACCTAGCCACACAAGGTATAGTGGAATTGTTTTAGAAAAAAATAGGATAGTGTGTAGGGGTTGTCTAGGAGAAAATGAATATCTTTGTTACCTGCTTTTAAACTTTTTTTAAAAAATGTAAAGAAAAATACAATTTGTATAATTTACTATTACTAGCTAAGGGTTGTGACACTGTAAACTTACTCCAGGGTGGAGTCCTATTGATTTCAGTGAGGGACTTGTGAGTAAGAACTAGTCACCTGAGTAAATGATTGCAGGACTAGACCCTAAAAATGTACTATTCTGGAATACAGAAGCTTATTTTCAGTTTATATTCCTTACTGTGAGCATTTTTTCATTTTAAAGGAGAATTCAAAGTCTGATCCCCAACAGGTGAAAACTGATATAGCTCTACTAAAATCAGAGCTAGATTCTCTCCTTGAAGCATGACACAGCTTTAAGCTGCTGAAAGACAGACTTGAAATTATACAACAGTTTGAGGTAGTTAACAGACTCCATCCCAGTGCTGAGTTGCTGTGCAAAGTAGAGCCCCACATGGCCCCCGTCTGTATGTCTATCTCTCTCTTGCACACACAAACACACACCCTTGACATGTGCTCTTCAACAGGAAAGAAGGTTAAAGGAGCAGCACTCAAGGCTAGCACATCTACACCAGCAGTGCAATGACCTTCAACAGGAAAATCCTTTGTTGACCAATTGCAACTGATTTCATGAGCGATGTAAAGAATATCTTAGAAAATCCAACCCAGGACAGTTCAGTGACCTATACCAACTGAGGGTGTGCCCTGTAGAAGGATGGTGCTTGAAATGGTACTAGAAAATGAACCTCTCTATCTACAGAGATGGTATAATATGGACATTGGCAAATTAAGGAAGTATGGATTGGATAGGTGGACTATAAGGTGGATAGAAAACTGGCTAGATCAACAGTTTCAGCATGTAGGAATCAATGGTTCCATGTCTAGCTGGCAAGCAGTAACGAGTGGTGTGCCCCAGGGGTCGGTCCTGGGGCCGGTTCTGTTCAACATTTTCATCAATGATCTGGATGATGGAATAGACTGCACTCTCAGTAAGTTCGCGGATGACACCAAGCTGGGGGGAACAGTAGACACGTTGGAGGGCAAGGACAGGATTCAGGGAGACCTAGATAAATTGGAACAGTGCGCCAACAGAAATATTATGAGGTTCAGTAAGGACAAGTGTAAAATCCTGCACTTGGGATGGAAAAACCCCATGTACTGCTACAGGCTGGGGAACATTCAGTTAAGTAGCAGCAGTGTAGAAAAGGACCTGGGGGTCATGGTGGATGGGAAGCTAGATATGAGTCAGCAGTGTGCTCTTGCTGCCAAAAAGGCCAATGGCATACTGGGCTGCATCAAAAGAAGTATTACCAGCAGATCAGGGGATGTGATCATTCCCCTCTATTCTGCACTGGTGAGGCCACATCTAGAATACTGTGTTCAGTTTTGGGCTCCCCACTACAAAAAGGACAGGGACATGCTAGAGAGAGTCCAGCGGAGGGCAACCAAATTGATCAAAGGGCTGGAACACAAGCCCTATGAGGAAAGACTGAAAGCATTAGGCTTATTTAGTCTGCAGATGAGAAGATTGAGGGGGGATTTGATAGCAACCTTCAACTACTTGAAGGGATGCTCCAAGGAAGATGGAGCTCGACTGTTCTCAGTAGTAACAGAGGACAGAATGAGGAGCAATGGTCTCAAGTTGCGATTAGGGAGGTCGAGGTTGGATATTAGAAAAAACTTTTTTACTAGCTGAGTGGTGAAGCCTTGGAATGAGCTGCCTAGGGAGGTGGTGGAGTCTCCATCTTTGGAGGTGTTTAAGGCCTGGCTGGACAAAACCATGAATGGGATGGTTTAGTGGGAGTGGTCCTGCCTCTGGCAGGAGGTTGGACTAGATGACCTCATGAGGTGCCTTCCAACCCTATGTTTCTATGATTCTATGACAGCAAGAAGCCCTTTCCCAGTGAAACCTCCCAGGAGGGCTAAGAGAGTGTTTCAGTGTGTGTTCTCATTCAGGTCCTGGAGTCTCTATTGATGGCAGGATTATTTCATATATATTCATTATTTTTAAGATGTAAAAACATCCAGAAATGTGTGATGGGATAACATTTCTACACATTGATGTAAAATATAAATGCTTACATTGGATGACAGCTGCTGAGGAAAATATCCCTATATATAGAGAGAGATATAGATAGATAGATAGATTTGTGCAAATATAAAACAAATTTACTTTTGAATTCAAAAAGTTTGCACTTTTGTGTTTGCTCTCCATAAGTGATCAGATTTTTGGAGAATAAAACTCTTAATTTGATGAGACACGCTTGAGTACTCAAGCCACTAGTAGTACATTTTTAAATAAGAGGGGATACAGATAGGATACGCCTTAATGGAATACTGGAACAACCTGACTCCCAGCATTTGCAGCTTGCACACAAGAGTTGAGACTTCTGTTTATCTGATCAGATAATAAAAACAATACTGTGTAGCTTATGATCATTCACAGTTTGAATCATAATGTCTAGGGATGAATATTTGGAGTAAGCAGTTCTTGATCCCTCCAAAGGAGGGAGAAATTTCTTAAAATGTCGGTAATTTCAAATAATGACTACACGGCATAGACATATCTACGTGTAGAAAAACAGACTAAACTTGAGTTAATTTACTTTTTCTGAATTGCTTTTGTGTCTCAACTAATATAAGCCAAGTGCAAGGTGTTTTTTTTTTTTATTCTGATTCACAAAAGATCTCTCCAAATATCCAGGCCTAGGAGCTCTGCATAAAAGGTAGTAGTTAAAAGGTACACAAGTACGGTTCAATCAACAGTAATTTATCCACTGCTAGATCAGAAGAGAATCTGGCTCTCTACACACACAATGACTGGCACATCCCAGGAATATCAATTATCAGGAAACCTGTTGATTGCAACCAGACAGTCCTAGGGCAAAGGAAAAGTTATCAATCAAAATATGGTTCTCCTAGAGCAGTAACAGTGATTAGAGCTGCTCAAAATTATTATGAATAAATAATCTGACAAATTTGTGTATTTTTTCTATTCTCGGCCTGCTCCTGATTTCTCACAGTGCTCAGTCTTTGTTTTAATTTTGACCATAAAGGATTATGGTATATCTAGAACTGTTGACCACTTGTGGGGGTGGGGGTGTCATCATAGAACAAAAAAAGTTGAGATTGGCCAGTTTAGAACAAGAAACAAAAACTGTATCCAGCTAGCACTATAGCTGAAATCTGTTTGGGGAATTAGCAGGAATCTGGTAGAAAGTGTATACTAAAAAATACAGGTGATCTCAGTAGGTTACAGGTTCATTCATAGGTTAGAGATTTATTATAGGAGTGGGGAGGGTTAGGTTCTGTGGCCCTCATTGTACAGGAGATCAGACTAGATGACCATATTGGTCCCTTCTGACATTGGAGTCTAAGTGATGTTTTCAGGCCCTGTTATCACTCAATTCTAGATTTGTTTCAGTTCTATGTGTAGAAAAACAGATAATTTGCATAACTAGTTATTTAGAAAGACAATGGAATTGTTGCACTTTTTTCTTCTGAACAATATTTTAAAAAACCAAACAAAACCCTGGAGAATGTTTTTGCCAAGAACACCATACTGAAATGAATCATCAATTACTCTGTAAAATGTACAGATATGTGCTAAGGTAAGAATTAAGGGTCCACTGTTTCCTGAAGATGTGTGCATAATTCAAATTAACTCAATTTTTTTTATAAATAGTTAAATGACAATTTTGGCCCGAAGCAGAATATATACATAATGGGACTAGTAGACAGCAGAGAATCCATAGACCTGTATATCATGAATTTAGGAAGATTGTTAACATTGTCTCACATGACTTGACATTCTCATAAGCAAACTGGATCTAAACAAACTTAGCAGGGGTGCACTATTGGTTGAAAGATCATATTCAAAAAGTTGTTATAAATGTTTCACTCAGACTGAGAGGATATATCTAGTGGGATCCCATGGGTGTGATCCAGGTCTTGTACCATTCAGTATTTTCATTAATGCCTTGCATAATGGAGCAGCACGTATGCTTATAAGGTTTGCGGGTGACAAGCTGGGGATGGGGGGTTTCAAGCACTTTGGAAGACAGGATTACAATTCAAAATGACCTTGATAAGTCTAAGGATTTGATCTGAAATCAACAAGATGAAATTCAGTAAAGAAAAGAGCTAAATAAAGAGCTAACTCCTCTCATGGAGAAAGGATAAATCAAATCCACAGCTACAAAATGGGGAATGACTGGCTTGGAAATAGTAGTACTTAAAGGACCTGGGATGTATAGTGGATCGCAAAGTGAAAATGAGCTGAAAACTCTACTTAGCACTGGTGAGGCCTCAGTTGGAGTAATGTAACCAATTGTGGGCACCACACTAAGAAAGTTGTGGACAAATTACAGAAGGAGTCCTGAGAAGAGCAATAAAAATGACAAAAGGTTTTAAAACCTGGCCTATGAGGAACGGTTAAAAAACTGGGTTAGTCTTGAGATAAGAAGATGGAAGGGGATCTGATAATCTTCAAATATGTTAAGACCTGTTCTCATGAGGACTAAGGTCAATATTTTTTCTGTTCACTGAAGAAAGGACAAGAAGTAAGGGAGTCTGCAATAAGGGTGATTTAGGTTAGACAATATGAAAACCTTTCTCCGTAGGAAAAGTTAAGCACTAGAATAGATTACCAAGCGAGCGTGTAGAGTCTACATCACTAGAGGTTTTTAAGAACAAGTTAGGCAAATATGTGTCAGGGATGGTTTAGGTATATTTTAAAATCCTGCCTCCGCTTCTCGAGTTCCCTTCTAGCCTTACATTTATATGCTTCTGTGATTACACCCTAGGTTCAGCAGATCACCTGTAGTCAGCAAAGCACTTAAGCATGTGCTTAAAGTTACGTATCTTCTTAAGTGGTTTGCTGAACAGCAGTCATCTTAAGCATGTGCTATATGGCCCCAGTTCAGCAGAGCACTTACACACAAGATTAAGTTAAATAAGTAGCAATGCAATCAAGAATGATGACTAAGCACTCAAACTAATTGTTCATTTGTTAAACAGTTCAGGTTCAGAAGAGGAAGTTTCATCACAGCTATACTTAGCTTTAACAACCATTTCTTTGCAAGTAGTAGTAAGAACTGTACACTGCTAGACTATTATGCAATTCTATCACTGAAAGAAATGAATTGCCTTTTCATTAGAAACATGTCCAGACACTTTACACCTCCAGAGGTGTTTTATGCACAGAACCCCCTGTAGTCATCTGTGGCAAAAGACCAAGTCATATTCCACTCTTAATAAAAAGAGTTTTAAAAAAATTGTCACACGCATCTTTAAAAGCCTGCTTTTAATAATGAAACAATGTACAAAATAACACATATGTGGCCACCTAGGATTTCAAGGTGGTTCATTATGCAGCCCAGCATGTCCACTTGAATCTTTATGGCTAAGACAAAGTTAGAACACTAAATCCTTTTTCTTCAAAAACACAGGACCCAACTTCTTGAGCTTCTTTAGCAGTATAGTCTGACACACATCTGAGCACTCATGAATACATTCAAAAGAGATTTCTGGCACATATGCATTTGTACATAGAAGAAAACAGATTGTCCCAGAGGTGGATTGGATCGAACGTTAGCCTTTATTGTTTGCTCGCACCTCCTTGATGCTCCAAGTGAGCGTGGGGGAGTTGTTACGATCCTTTTATGCTTAAAAATATGTAAAGCTCATATTTATGACAATTCCCCAAAACCCCTTTTTCATTTACATTAACATTCAAGCCATGAATGTTAATAACTATGTGGTGAATATAATTATATCCATACTTTATTGTTTACAGGTTTAATCAATGGTGTGCAGGAGCTTAACTTTACATCATATTATTTTTTGTAATGACAATGCCTACAAATTACTGACCAAGCATTTAGCAAGGAAGGGGAAAGGGGAGAAAGATAAGGAAATTCCTTCTATGGATTTTATGCCAGAGAGGGAAGATAGCATACTTCTACTTACATTTCTTGTACAAGTTTAGAGAAGGGAAAGCAAAAAGGGAAGATAAAGCATTTTTTAACTAGTCCGCAGCCCAAAAGATAAGACGACCCATTTTTAAAAAAATCCTTCTATAGCCAAATGTTTTGGGAGCCGCAGTGGGTGTAGCCTCCTGCTGGGCTTTGGGGGGAGCTGGGCCAGGGTGCCTGCCACAGGGTCCCATGGCCAGGGAGGGAGCCTGGAATCTGGAATGGGCCTCTTGCAGGGTCCCCCAGTGGTATGGGGAGCCTGGAGCCAAGCATCGGACCCCTGCAAGGTCCCCAAGGCAGGGTGGGTTTCATAGTCCAGAGCCTCAAGGGGGAGCCAAAGAGCTGCATGTGGCTCTGGAGATGCAGGTTGCAGACTCCTGAGTAGAATTTTCTTTATAGGGAAGCAAGAACTGCCCAGAGTAACCCTATCACCATAGTAACCTGTGGCCCAGGCCAGGCTAGCCCATTTGTTCAGCATTAACTTTACTTTCCTATACATACACAACAAAGTAGTAGCCTTAATGAAGTCAGTGGCAAAACTCCCATTGGCTTCAGTAAGGCCAGGATTTCATCCCCAGAATTCATTTCAGTTGTGTAGTTTGACCAGATTTCAAGATAGTCCATTGTTTACTGCCCTTTTGTGGTAGCTCATCAAATGCTAAAGTTGATTAGATTTTCTTTAAACACCATCCCTTTAACTTTTAAAAGAGTTGTTAAAGGGAATTTTTGAAAGAATTTGTACATAATGATTCTGATACTCATTTCTCCCATTCATGAAACTTTGAACATTTTCTGGTGTATCCCAATATGAAGTGATGCTAACCTTGAATGACTTGCTGCATCATGTCCTATTACATCATGAAAAAAGAACCAGAAGCCATCACAATTTTAAAAATTTCTTCTGATCAAGCTGTCACTACCACTTTTGACAGCAGCTGTGTTATCCAGATTACTTTCCCAAACTGTCACAAGCGGTATATCCTTTAAAACAGGCTCTTTATTTCTGTTGTATTGCTGTCCCTGATAAACAATCACAGGAGGCCTGAAGAATCTCTTTCAACTCTGTTCCACAAAGACTTTGCCTCAGAGACTTTGCCCACAGAGACTTTGCCTCTCCCCTACATTTCATGGCATTGAAAGATACAGCACTAAAAGGCATAGAATCAGCATAAATGATCTTGCATCCCCAGCCTTTGAAGTAGTGAAAAGGGGACATGGGTAGGGATACTTGCAGTATCCAGGACCATCTTGAGGCCACTGACAGCTGTCTTAAAGCTAGAGCAGCTTGTTATCACATTGTGCTATATCTGTTTCCACCACCCTGTCTCTGTCATGTCTATTTAGATTGAAATTTCTTTGGGCAGGAGCCACCTACTATTCTGGACAATGCCTAGCACAATGGATCCCCATTCTTTAGACACTAACATTATGCAAATGTTAAATAGTAGTATTAAGAGAGAATGGAGACTTCCGGGGGGAGGAGGAAGGGAGGGCGAAGCACATAACAGAAAGGGTAATTGTACACATGAGAACATGGAAAACAAACAAAGAGTCCTGTGGTGCTTTTAAATACTGGCACGTTTAGTTATCATATCTTTCATGTGAGAAAATCCCACTACATCAGATGGTTGAAGATGCGGAATTTACAGAATGGGAGCTGAACCAGACTAACAAGGCTATGTCTTTGGAACAAGAGAACATGGAGGAAGAGAAAATAAATGAAAGGAAACATGTTCAGACAATATGTGGGCTGAAAAGACAAAAAATAATTAAATCTGTTTGTGGGCATCTGTAGATCTGGTCTGGGATGAGAGGTAAAACTTGGCAAAACTAAGTTTCATTATGCCACCTCAGTAATGCAAAAGGGACTTAAAGCTGCCTTAAAAGGGCAGCTAGTGACACTCCTAACACTGGGACATCTAGTGGTGTCAGGGTCTCAGGACAAGAAATGAAAAATAATAGGCTGGTATGACCATATGGGGTAGTGGAAGTTAGAGCAGCCTCTGACAGCCCTAGAGTATTGGTGATCCTTTCTAGTGCCAGGACTGGGGAAAAGAGAGAGGTGTCACTTCAGCACTGAGCATGTAAGAATCCAGTTGAGAGTGTTCAGTTTTCCCTCTCCACCTCTCCCCTTCACGCTATCACTGCTCTACTGCCTACCTAGGAACTAGGTCCAAAGGAAGGCAGGTTGAACATCATGCACAAACATTAAAGGCGTAGTTTCCCCAGTAATTAAATCAGTTGAAAACTGTTATGGTGGCTTCTTTAGTCATGTGACTTTTTAGCTCAAGATACTATTTCTGACTCCTTTTTGTTCCCTGATATGAGGGATTATGGCTCATCATTTCTTCCACCAAATCCCAACCCCTCAAATGCAGGGGCATTCTGGTGCTGGGCTTACAGGGCTCAAGCCCCAAATCCCTGCGCCAGAGCCCTGAGTCCACTGTGGCGGCAGCTGCAATGATGGTGCACTCACAGCATGTGAGCCCCGAGTCCCAGTGCCCGATCCCTGGATCTTTTCCTGGGCCAGGGGCTCTTCTGCTCAAATGTATGGTGACTAAACCATTTGGAGAAAAGGGATTGTACTGTCTACCTTCTGGTAGCAAGAGGAAAGCAGGCAAAAGTCTTTGATAAAGTCTTTGATAAGAGGCTCTTAAAGAAAATGGTAGTCCTGAGGTAAGAAGCAAAATGCTGTTATGTTTTAGAAACTCTTTTTAAGAGACAGAACATAAATAATAAAAATGGTCAGTAGTCAATGTGGAAGAAGGTTAATAAGAGCATTCACTCCCCAAGGATGTGTGCTAAGATGGTTATTTAGTGCATTTTTTAATGATCTGGAAAAGGCGGTGAGCAGTGAGGTGGAAATAGTTTGACTGAACACAAACCAGGTGCTAACTCCTGGAGTGGGGAAGAAACTTCCACCAGTAGTATGATATTAATAATGTGATTTGTTAACAAAGAGAACAAATTATTTATGAGTGACTGTAGCTGATTCTGACCTGGAAAACATGTGGGGCCAGATGTTGCCTAGCTTTTGAGGAGGCGTTCTGGTGAGGGAGGCTGTGGCCCTCTTTAAGTGAATAGACTGTTCCAATATGTATCCCATGGGGGAGCACGTGGTCCCAGACAGTGTGAGGTAGAGGCAAAGCTATGTCCCATAATCTGCAGAATGCACCGGACACACAACCATGCCCCTGTACAGGAAACCTACCAACTACTCTGGTTACTTACATCCCTCTAGCTTTCATCCAGGGCACAGTTCACGATCCATTGTCCACAGCCAAGCCCTAAGATATAATTGCATTTGCTGCAACCCCTCAGGCAGAGACAAACACCTTCAGGGTCTCTATCAAGCATTCTTAAAATTACCATACCCACTGGGGTAGTAAAGAAATAAATTGAGAGAACCAGATGGGTACTACAAAGTCAGCTATTACAGGGCAAGCTCAACAAAGAAAACAAAAGAATACATGCCACTGATCATCACCTATAGCCTCTGCCAAGTCAAACTTTTGCATAACATTGTCAAGGATCTATGGCCTGGCCTGCAAGATGATCCCTCAATCTTTCAAGCTTTGCAAGGTAGACTACTCCTCACTTAAAGACAGCTCCCCAATATTAAGCAGATACTCGCAGCAATTACATATTGTACAACCGAAACACTAAAGTGGGTACCTATCACTGCAACAAACCCCTTTCCCAGCTCTGCCCACATATCTATACTAATGACACCACCATAGAATGTAACCAAACCAGCTACTCCATCAAGGGCTATCTCACTTGCTCATCCACCATTTTGATATAAACCATCATATGCCAATAATGCCCCGTTGCCTTATACATTGGCCAGACTGGACTGTCTCTGCAAATAAGAATAAATGGACATAAAGCAGATATCAAGTATGGTAATGTTCAAAAACCAATAATGGAACACTTTAACCTTCCTGCACATTCTGAGAAAGACATGGCAGTTACAGTGCTTCAGCAGAAACGCCTTAAAGCAGGAGTCCAAAGGGAAACTGCAGAGTTTGAATTCACATGAAAACTTGACATCATTAAATTAGGTCTGAAAAGAGATTTGGACTGGCTTTCTCATTACAAAAGGTGATTTTTTCCCCCCTCTTGTAACCTCCCCACCTTCTTCTTTGTTGTTTCACACTGTTTAAGTCAAAACAAGTTGCTTGATTTGCTGAAAAAAATCTGAACTGACCTTATGACTCACCCTTCCCTGCATTTATATATTCCTTTACGTACTTTAGTTTCTATGTCATGCATCTGATGAAGTGGGATTTTACCCATGAAAGCTCATGCAACAAATAAATGTGTTAGTCTTTAAAGTGCCACAGGACTCCTTGTTTGTTTAAGTAAACTTGGCTAATATGGCATACCCCTCTGGAACATGTAAGGAACAGTATACTTTAAGGGCTGGGAAACTTAAGGGACTCTGTGGCTTGTACCAGCCTCTGGCTTTCTGAATATTGCTATTGTTGCAGATCCTTGCAAAACAGTCACTGTTGAATTCCCAGGAAGATACTAAAGGACAGTGGAAAAACCATTCCCAAAAATATTATATGTGCACTGGTGGGGGAAAAAATGATAATCCTTTTCTTCTGGTTGAAAAATGGTATTTTGTCTAAACTTAGATGTTTAATGGGAATATATCAATTTTGATAAAATTGCATTTTTCAATCAGAGAAAAGGTTTGCTGAATTTTTTTTTTATCCAGTTCCACCTTTCCTTTTCTTTGCTGTGCCTAGGAATCTTTTGTTCCTCTGTCTGTCAGTCAAACTCGGGACACTAAAAATAAATCAGGATTAACAGGTAGAATTACTGTGCTGAATTATATTTAAAAATGTACAAAAATAACTTCTCAATGAAAGGAACAGTAAGGTTCAAAGTCAGGTATTTAAATGTAAGCACATACCACAATTATGGTTTTTTGCACATCCTTAAGCTAGCCTTCTTGTGCATATGCATCATGATACCATCTTTAATTTACATGATCATATAGTAGTTCTCCCATAGGATCTGCACCTTGCTCTGCCAGTAGGTTTCACAGGTGCTTGCAGACAACAGAGGAATTCTGAGATTCAAGAATCTGGCGTTTTGTTCCAGGCTCTTTGAGTATGCCAACGCTGAAGTTAGACTAGCCTGTCTGCCTGGCCAGCTGACTTGGGCAAATGGGACTTAGCACAAGGGGGTGTTTCACTTCTATGTAAATTTCCAGGCTTAGCTTGTGGGCTGAGCCCAAGGACTCAAGGCATTTTAAGCAGCTGAAAACTGGCTCTTATAACAGGAAATGTTCAGCAATCTAAATAATTGGGGGTGTTATAAGCACTGCCAATAGAATTCTCCTAGCTTTGGTCAGAAAGAAACATCTTCAGTTAAATCCCTCAGAACTAATAGAATTCAGCATCTAAAAAAAGAGCCTGAACATTCCCCAGATACCTAATTAATACTTTTAATTACATGTATTTTGCGTATTGCCTTAACAGGAAAGCTAATGTTCTTTATTTCACATCCCAGAATGTGGAAGTGAATTGAGTGTGTCCATGTGCTCTGCAAGAGAGTGACTCATCAGGTAGGTGAGATTGAGAGGCAATTCCTAGTGGTTAGTGTTGGAGAGGAATTAGACCAGAGTTCTTTATTTAACTCAACCACAGATTAACTCTGTGATGTAGACAAGTTACTTAACCTTTGTGGCTCAGTTTCTCCAACTGCAAAATTGGAGTAGATCTCATGGGAGCTTTTTGTGACATTAATTTGTTTTTATACCTGTAGCAGGGGAGAGCAGTTGCCCTGCAACCGAGACACAGCTGGTTGCCAGCACTCCCCTTGCTGGCCTGAGGAGACTCTGCCCAAAAGCCCAGCCTGGAACCAAACAGACGGGCCAAGGAAAGGGAGAACTATTTAAGGGAACGGACTGGCCAGTCCAGGGGGAAACAGAGAAGGAGATGTCTCCTGGATTTAGCAGAGCTCCCTCCCTGGGTGAACCAAGGGGATGATTGCTGGCAGGACTCTCCCTATTTTCACCTCCCCCAGGTGAGGACTTGGAAGAGCTTCCCTTGGTCCACAGCCTGGATGATGGGAACCAGCCAGATGCCCACAAAGACCTGGAGGAGCTTTCTTCTGCAGAGGATGCCAGCAAGCTGGCTGCCCAGAGGCCCTGTACGTAGAGGAGCTCCTGCTGGCTGATGGACTGAAGGAGCTATCTGCACTTCTGCCAGTGGATAGCAAGGGCCTGACTGAGATGCCCTGGGGACCAGGAAGATGGTGGGATGTAGGTAATCAAGAGAGGAAGTGGGAGGAAGTAGCCCAGGGGCAGTAGCTGAAAATCCAGCTGAGGGGTTAAAGGCCATAGACTTTGATATTGTGCTCTGTGGCTATGTCCACACACACATTGTTATTTTGAAATAAGTATTTTGAAATGAGTTATTTTGATATAAAGTCCTTATTTTGAAATAAGTTAAGTCGAATTAAGAAAATGTTAATTCGAATTCAGGGAAAGTCTGCTATCGAAACGGCTGTTATTTCGAAATGGTTATTTTGAAATAAGGCCATTTGGACATGTTGTTTCAAAACAATGGTGTTGTTTTGAAACAACATGTCAAAATGGCCTTATTTCGAAATAACCATTTTGAAATAACAGCTGTTTCGGAATGAATGGGGTTTAAGCTGTTTCAAAATGATAGTTCTTATTTCGAAATGGCAGAGCCCGTCATTTTGAAATAAAACATCGTGTGGACCTAATCTTTTTTATTTAGAAATAACCAGTGTTATTTCGAAATAAAAGAGATGCGTGGACATACCCTGCCTTACCCTGCTGAGGGGGTTGAAGGGCATAGATTTTGTACTGTGTGCTGCCTTGTCCTGCTACAAGGATTGAAGGCTAAGGACTTTGGGTCCCTGCCTCACTCAGTTAGGGGGCTAGAAGGCAATTGAAATAGGGGAGTTTGGCCCAACCCTGGAGAGGGTCAGGACCTGCACACCCAAAGGCGGCTCAGCTGAGGGCTGAGCCCAATTTACAATAGCATTTTGTGATTCTGAGATGAACAGTGCTATACAAGCATAAAGTAGTATTAGTAAAGTAATATTAATAGTAAATTAGGTGATTAAGTGTGAATTAAATGATAAAATTAAGTATAATTGACAGTGAACATAATTTACATTGATAAAGAAGTGATGGAAGTAGTATTAAATAATGGGAAAAGACACACATTTTACAGTAGAGAATATAGCATATGTCATGGATCCTGTAATCTCAAGATCTGTCAGATAGTTTGTGCTCAGTAACCAATTCTTATTCATTTGTATGGAAAGCAAAAGCTTTAAGTGAATACGCTCAGAATTTTGTACAGTATTTCACTGCTTGTGTGTCTGTATGAGGTAAATGCAATAGGAAAAGAGATTTTAGATAAAGAAAAGGATATTGAAATGTCAGCAATGACAAAGTATGATCTGATTCAACTGTTGGACTCTTTAGTTAGGGTGAAAAAGTGAATTTGTATGTGAAAAGTGACTTGCCCATAAAAATCTCTCTCATTGCAAAAGCTTATTATAGAAAATAAGTTTTCTTCCTTAGCTCCACTTTTCTGGAGGTAAAATTGATACAAAACAATCCATTTAGGTTACAGAGATTTTATTCCATTTCATCCAAATCAGAGAAAGTTGCATACAGTCACACGAGGTTTCCTAGAAATGCAAATTGATACACCAAATTGATAAACAGACGACCTTTCTATAAATCTTTGCCTATTGATCTGATCCCTTACTTCTAGAATTAGGAATTCTTCCTGAATGTTAATGACTTAGAGGTCTGCCAAACATGTTCTTTATGATTTACATTATGTAACCTGAGAACTGTTTAGGTGCAAATCTTTGTGTTCATTAGCCATAGGACGTTAGTTGTTTTTTTAATGTTTGTTTTATTGCACTGAAATCTATTATTTACATTTTACAAAAATTGATGGGTGCTATAATATTTTGCTTATTTTGTGTTTTCTCTGTGGAGAATAGCTGCAGCATTTATTTGCTATGGTCAGGGCTGGCTCGACCCATAAGCAAATGAGGCCCTGACTCAGGGCCTCATTTGCCTAGGGGTGGCCGTGGCACTGTGCCGGGGGTGGAGCAAGCCAGCCCATGGATCTGCATCTGCTCTCTCGCCCCGCCTCTGGGCTGGCCCACCCAATCCCCAAGGCAGAACAGCCGGCCTAGGGGTGGGGCGAGAGAGTGAAGCCCGGCCTCCGGGCTGGCCTGCTCTGCCCCTGGTCCATCTGTTACCCATCCTGGGGGGCAGGGCAAGCCAGGCTGAAGCGGAGGCCAGGTTCTGCCCCCTGCCACCTCCCCATGCTGGGGGGGGGTGCAAAATCGAAAGCCAACTTGGGGCATCAAAGCCCCTTGAGCTGGCCCTGGCTGTGGTATGGGAGATTACAAGTTTCTTTGATGTAATTTCTGAATTGCAAACTAATCAAGCCATTCTCCCAAGTGGGAGGCCACTTGGCATTGTAGATTTCTACCATAAATAAAATAAAGCAAAAAGGAAGAGAAAAGGTATTATTTCAAGTGGCACATAGCATGGGTGACTTAGAATACAAGGATCATAAACCCGAAAGCTTCCTTGGGTTTTTCACAGTGAGTTGAACTATAATTGGATCAATTACAGTTGTCAGCCTGAGCCAGATGAAACTTTGGTTACAAGCTATGATATGTACATGGGAAGCCTTGAATGCCTCCAAATTTTTGTTTTTTTGTTCTTCGTCTAAACATCTTAATAGGCATTATCTATCAGATTTGTGGGGACTGGAAAAGATTTCCCATGTTCCAGTGCAAGAAAAAAAAATCTTTCTAAGAGCAAACAGCAACAGGCACATTTCAGAATGAAATTTTGAATAAATTCTTCAGACTTAAAAAGACAGGGAATGTGGCTGCTGAGGATGGAGATCGTAACTAAAGGGTGCTTCAGGTCTTGAAGATGCAAAGTGAAAAAAAAACCAGACTCTTAAAGTTTAAACAGCTGTGTGTATCTGCAAAACAGGCATTGCAGTGTGTATTTGATACAGATATACGCCAACATCTAGATTTGGAAGGAATATTGCCTCAAAATAGTACCGAGAAAGGAGAATGAGATCTGTCTTTTCACTCTGAATAAACACACTTGTCTTTTCTGTCTCCCTGGTTGGTCTCATTCTGTGAACTGTATATTTGAGGGCCAGAGATTTTCCATATGTAGAAAAACAAGGCAGCCAGTGCTGGCTCTACTAACTAAGAAGCTTCTGTCTGTAACAATTTTACCAGAGCTGAAGATATGCTTTGAATAGGTACACACTAGAGGTTGGACATTTAAATCACAGAACATCACTTCTTGCCAAAGCTCACCATACCAGCTGTCTCATATCCTAATGCAGTGAAGAATCTTCCCTGACATCTGAATTTTCATCATGAAAATATTCTTTCACAAATATAGAGGCAAATTGAATTAGTTTGGATACACCTGCCACAATCTGGGAAGATGAGAAAGGGTCTGAGCTTTCCATATGATGTGTAAACCTCGCACATGGTGTAGCTGTTGGTTCTCTTAATGTTATCATTGTGGTTGTTATATTTAAGTCAGGAGACTATTTTGCATTTCTTGTGCTCTCAAAGACTTTTTAAAGTCATGAGATGCACTTGACTTCATATGTGATGAGAAGCAGGTGTACTGAGAAGGAAGACAATGGCATGGCCTCTAGCACTTTATTTATGAGAACGTCTTTTATAGCTGTCTCTCAATAGTAGAAGTGTTGTGGCAAATCTGTCTTTGAAAAGTAGATGAAACAATGTTGTGAACACACTCCTCTTCCCTTAACCCATTTATCCTTCTACAATCCTCACTCTAGCCATTTGTTCCAGAGTCTAAGGGAAGCTTAGAAATTAGGTTTTCAATGGCACATCCCTTTTTGCTTCAGATTAGTGCTGTGTGTACAATGTGTTTATGTAAACGTCATTGTTTATTAAACAAACTGTGTTCTCTAGTGCAATGAAAGCAGGGCCAGGACTTGAGGCGTATGTCTTTTTTGATGGCACCACTTCTTACTCAGGTGAACAGTTATTTTCAAAATCCTATTTTAGGCTGAATGCAGTTTCTAGTACACATGTCATGATAAATACCTGCTCAATTAAAACCCCCTTGTTGCTAGCCCTCATAGAAAGGCTCAGCACTAAATAGATGTGGAAACAGAAGTATAACATACTTTGTACTGCATATTGCCTGCTCTCTGAGGATCTGAAAGCAATTTGCAAACAGCAAGTAAGCCACTCAATGATCCTAAGGGAGTAAGTGCTATCCCAGTTTTATAAATGAGAAAATAGAAACACAGATGAGTGAACTGACTTGTCAATGGTCATATAGAGTCTGGGACTAGGCAGGGAACAGAATCTGACACCCTCCTTTCCCCTGTCCTGTGTTTTAACCAGAAGAATATCCTCCCACCCATCCTGAAGCTGCTCTGCAGCTGCTAGATTTGAAGGGCACTGTGATAAGTCTTGCACTGCTGTTGATTCAGATGTATTTGTTCTGTGGGTAAAGAGAGGATTACAGCCTCTAGCACTGTTAGTTAGTCACTTTCCATCAGCAATAAAAATGATCTCACTTTTGGTTTTAACCCAAATTAAAGCAAACCTCCATTTAGCAGATGTAGGCAAAATTCTAAGTATCTAAATCCCTAATCATACAATTTTCTCAGAGAAACCATAGTATATGGGAGAAGCAAGTAAGGATTGAGGAACTATCTAGATGTCAGAATTCAAAGAAACAAGAGTCTAGGTTCATCCAGCTCTGTATTTTGGGCCTAATCCTGTTTCTACTGAAATCAATGGGATAACTACAACTTACTTCAAATGTAACAGATCCACTGTTACAGATCTGTGGTTTCTGGAAATACATATTTTGGAGAAGGAAAAGTTGGAAAACTGCCCAATATGCTGCCAGTGACATGTAATTAACTATTTGACCATTGTTCCACATACAGCTGATGGTGGAAACATAAGGTCCTTAGTTTGTTTAGGTCAAGCATTGTTCTTCCAGGCACAATTTCATAAAGATACCAAGACAAATGTGCAAAAAGCAACACAGTAACTAGAATCAGCTGCAGTCATAAATGATTTGAGGGAAAGCACATTAAAGGGTAACATAAGTCCAAAAATGAGGTCTGCATTGTTCTGATTCCAAGCCTCCAGGTGGATAATTCACAATGTATGTGGTTTTCATGGTCACTAATACAAGTAGTTGTTTGCCTTGGAGCTGCTTCCTTGAACTGCAAAAAATCTTGTCTTAATGGTTTCTAGAAGGTTTTTTACTCCCTTTCTGCAAAGTGTGGAGAGTACAAATAAACTGAGGAGAAAACTTCTCCAGAAAATGAGAACAAGGGAACACTAATGAAACCAGAAAGCGCATGTCCACACAGGCTTCTTATTTTGAAACAACAGAGGTTGTTTTGAAATAAGAAGCAGCATGTCCACACGACACACCATTATTTCAAAACCGTTAAACCTCACATCTAATCAAAATAGCTGTTGTTTCGAAACGGTTGTTTCAAAACAATGGCATTCAGACACATTGTTTCAAAACAACACCATTGTTTCGGAACAGCTGTTTCAAAACAACATGTCTGAACGGCCTTGTTTCAAAATAACCATTTCAAAACAAGAGCTAGTTTGAAAGCAGGCTTTCCCTGAATTTAAATTAACAAACTGTTAATTCGAATTAACTTATTTTGAAATAAGGACTTTATTTCAAAATAACTCATTTTGAAATGGGTTATTTTGAAATAATGATGTATGTGTGGACATAGCCAACACGGCAAAGTCAAAACTGATAAATTTTCCCCATATAGTGCACAATTAACCATTGGTACCCATTAGTACAGGATATCATACTGATTAAGAATTAAGCAGGATTCGGTAAAGTTTGTCATACTTAAAGGGGTAAAAAGGATATTTAGAATGACAATTGTGTGTGAGTTTGAGAGCTTTTTAAAGGATCTTTATAAAACTTTGGGGCATAAACTAATTTCTAGCTATTGGAGGGTTGTAAGAAAACTTGCCCGGAAGTTGGTTAGCTAAGAACTTCTTATGGCTGAATTTCTTCCTTTGACTCCAGCAGAACAGGCTATTGTCTGAATCAAGATACTGCCCTGAACGGCTAACTTGTCCCACCCAATATAGCAAATTCTATGCTCCAAATCATGTCAGGGAAGCTGGCTCCTCTTGAATACTAGTTTCAGGCTCATTGGACTTTCCCTTCAATGGAACTGTGTTTCCCCTAGAGAGGGATTTAAGCTCCAGCGCTCCTGGGTATCCATACATTTTCTCTGTTCACATTGTGTTGTAGCTGATAGTGAATGGAGCATTTGTAGCATCTTGAGATCCATGCTTTAAATGAAACCTGTTGCTTTACCTGAGGGAAGCAACTGTTTGGTTGTGAAGAATGACAATGTATTAATGGCTGACCATCTTTTTTAGTAAGGCCCCAATTCAAGAAAAGAGCCTTATTCCAAAATGGTGATTAGGCACATGTGTAAGAACACTGCAGTCAACATGAAGTTTTCATCCTTACATAATTATTCTTCAGAGTAAAATTACACGTTAAAATCTGTAAAAACATTCTCAATTACAAGTAAAAACAATAATTCTATCAGTGCAAATTTTTCTGCAGTGTTCTTAAATTGATGTGAAATATCTGTGAATGAACTTCTGAATTATTTCTTGATAATTGGCTTTCCAGTTATGCCCAGTTACTATTTTTGGCAATGAACTGTTATAATTAGCATACTCTTTGCATCACCCACTTCTCAACAATGCATATAACCACCTACATGACATACTGTCATTTTCCAAAATCTACAGATTCTGTTGAACAAAAAGCCTAATAGTCAATTTTATTTCTGCCCCACCATGTCATTGGCAAAATTAGAAGTTGCTTGCCCCTCTAGACTATGGCCTCAAAATATGAAAAAGCAACACTGCCTTGGTTACAAGTTACACCTACTATCTATAAAAATAAAAGACTAGCTATTTGTTTCTATTGATAACATCTTACCTTTAACTGCCCTGAGCAGTGCTAACAGGTCAATCCTTGTTACAATTGTCATGTTGTCTTGGCCAAACAAAGAAAACACTGCCTGCTGAAACTGACTGTGTGATGGACACAATTATAAATGATTGTGTGATGGACACAATTATAAATTGTTAGTATTGACCAATTTTGCCACTATCAACAGTCAGATGTTCCAAGTACTTTTCTCACCTTTCCCTTCCCATGCAAGAAGCAAAACAGTTATTTTGTTTCTTATCTGGCAAAGCATATGCTTGCTAATTTTACACATTCTCTTTTTGGAAATCAAGTATTTGCATAGAATGATGGTCTCTCTCTCCAGCATAGCTGCTGGTGCAGGGCAGGAAGGGTGGTTTTAAACCTGACTGTGCAGGAAAATACATATAATACATGATGCACATTACTCACCGCTCAGGTGTGGCTCACTTCTGGGTCACTTATCGCGAATCCCATATCAGCACTTACTTCCATCCGTTTACCTGTATTTGCTTTACCATTATAATATGTGAGTGATTGACAGTTATATTTGTTTTCATAGCACTTCTGTAGGTATTATTGGAAGTATTACTCCATTTTACAGATGTGTACTGAAGCACAGAGACTAAGGTAGCAAAGATATTTAAGCACCTAAAGATACAGATAGGTGACCCCTGGATTTTTCAAATTGAGGTCAATGGGAATTAGGTGCCTAGGTGTTTTTGGAAAATCCCACTATAAACTTCACTGCATTTTAGGTGCCTAAATACCTTTAAAAATCTGGCTCTATGCTACTTGCCCAAAGTAGCGTTGGAAATAAGTGGCACAGCAGCAGCTTGCACCCAAGTCCCCCAGCTCCTAGACACATGCCAAATGTAGCACACATGCCTCTGAGTGGCATGCAGGGCTGCCAGATCTGAAGTGCTGCTCAGCACTGCAGCTGCTCCCCCTTGCTGGCCATGCCCCTCCAGTGGCGCCTGGGGCCACAGGAGCCACTTGGACATGAGGTGGCTCTTTCCCATGCCAGCAGAACCATCCCTAAGACAGGGCAAGCAAAGCGACCTCCCTGAGCCCCCCCGCTTTGTTAGGCCCTGGGCTGTCTGTCCCCACCCCCACTGTCTCTGGTGGCAAGCTAGCCCAGGGGAGTGGCAGGAGTACGGGGTCCAGCCTCTGGACCAGTCTCCCCACCCCCAGGATGGATTAGAGAGGCCCCAGTGGCTCGGGCTGCCCACTAGCCGGGCACCACAGGCACTGCCATCTTGCCACTGGGTGGGCCAGAGTGAAGGGGGGTCAACCACAGCCTCAAGTGTTGAAGGGGACCGTTGGGAGCTTGGGCGGGGCCAAAGGTTGCCCTCTGCTACTCTGCAGCACTCCAGCCTGCCCTGCCCTCAGCCAGCTGGCCCACTGAAGGGGGCAGGATGGGCCAGTGTGCAACCATGGTGCTGCTCTTTGGGGTAGCCCTGGCTGGCGTGCAGAGGCCACCTTAGCCCCCGCCCCAGGCCCTGGAGAGCAGCAGCCACATGCTGGCCTGCCCCGCCCCCTGAGGTGGACCAGCCAGCGAGGCTGATTGGTCCTGGGACCCGTCCCTCCAGTGATGACCCTGCCTGCTGTCCCCATCCCTGGTATTTGCTGGCCCCACCCCCCTCAGCTACTAAGAAGATGTGGGAGGCCGGGCTGACATGGGCAGCAAAGGTGGCTGACCACATCCTAGGCTATGGAAATGGGCAGAAAAATTCACATGCAACACTTTTTCCATCAGCTGTTTTACAGTTTCTCTCCATGTCACTCAGATGACTTTTGGGGAGCCTGGGCTTTCAGGATTATGGCCTCAGCATTTCTAGGATCAGTGGCTTTGGAGCTGCCTAACAGGTGGGCTGCCTCAGGGCTGATTATGTATTCCATTTCCCTGAGAGTATTGAATTTTTTCTCTTTTTGAATCAGAACAAACCCAATTTCAAAATACTGAAATCTTCTATGACATGGAATTACCATTCTCCACTGAACTCCACTAGTCTGGTGCCCTAATCACTGGATCAGCTTTCCTCTTTAACCTTGGAGACCTGACATCTGACCTTACTGCATTACTGGTGTAGGTGCCATAGAATTTTTTTGAATTGGACATCAGAGGTCACTTTTCTACCTATGAAAGATGTCTTTCTTCCAGCTGTCCAGAACGGGGGTCAGCAACCTTTGCTGACCTCTGTGACAACCCCTCTTCATCAACCCTCCCCCAGTTTGAGGGCCCCTCTGCTGAGAAAACCTGCTTCCAGGAGCAAATTTGCTGGCACCTCATCTTACTGAACCCCTCCAGATTTTCTCACCTCCCCCCCATCTCTGAGAGCAGTGCTGGTCTCCGGTGATGGGGACCATGCACCTTTGCTTACCAATCCCAGCATCAGAGAGCAGCACCGATCTTGCATTGCCTTTGCATGGTCCCTGCCTCTGACAGCAGAACTGTTCTCAGGCGCTGGGGGGCCGCCAAGAGCAGCGCTGCTCTCAGAGGGGAAGAGGGAGTAAGTGGAGGCGCCCAGCCCCCAAAGCAGCACTGTTCTCTGCAGCACCTCAGGACCAGCAGCAGGGGCGTTGCCACTCCAAATTTTCTCTCGTGCCGCTCTTGGCACACATGCTGGGGGTTGCCAACCTTTGACCTACAGAAACACTAAGCAAATGAAGTGTTGGCAAAATCAATATCTCTTTCTCTTAATAAGAAAGTTTTTAGGTTTGGTTAGCAATGGTTGATAATGAAGTAGCTACATCTTCAGAGTAGTGCTAGCATTTGACTCATTACTTTTCAAAGTCTATAGATAGACTTTGAATAACAAAAGTGCTATTTAGATGACTGTAGATTCAGACCTCACCACTTTGAGATTGAACTTGGGCTGTGTGCTCTACTTGAAGCTATATGTTGAACTTTTTGGGAGCCAAATCTTTAGCTGGGGTAAATTTGTAAACCTTTTTATCTTCTACACCAATTTCCACTAACAGGATTTGGTATGGAATACTTAGCTACTGCAGAATATGTCATTAAGGCAGCACATTATATCCGTGCCTCAAAAATTGAACTGGTTTATATCTAGGTTCACTGTAAGGTGTTGGTTTTGACCTATAAAATTCTAAAGTGGTTTGGAGCCTATCTTAAAGGTCACCTCTCACTTTGTGTATTAATTATGATCATCTGAAATAGTTAGGCTGACTGCTCTTTGGTCTGAACAGGATCGGCAGTATGTTTTCAGTGAAGGATGCTCAACAGTGGAACTCAGTTTGCTCCCTTGTTCCAATAGGATACAGAAGGTCTTGACAAATCCTGAGAACCAGATTGCCATGGTGCCCAGTATTTTGCCCTGGTACCTAGCAGTGCCAGGGCAGTCAGGGACGTAAATGCCTCCAGCACCTAAAGAAAGAGCCAATGGCACTGACATTTTCAGCACCTCTGTCTTCCTCCCTCCCACACTGCCATCAAAAGCACCATGGTGCCACTGAAAGTATGAGTGACCATGGCAGTTTTTAAATGGTGGGGGACCATGTGCAATCCAGACCACTGCCAGAAAAGCAGCAGTGGTGGTCCTTCAGCAGCAGCAGCCCCTTCACTGCCACACATGTTGGGGTACGTTGGTTTCTGGGCCCCTGAGAGTGCAGCAGATTTGGCGCAGCCTGGAGTACAGAGACTGTACACTGACTGGATTTAAGGAACCCTTTATGATACTATTTCATGTTAATATTTCATAATTGCAATAATCCTTATTAACTATGCCATGTTTGCTACCAATAGAAAGGTTAGGATTTGCTAAGAATGATTATGTTTATTTGTACTTAGCATATTTGTATTACGAATTAGGAACATGTTTGTTATATCTGTATTCCAACTTACGTGCTTCTGGGGAGCTCCCCAGCCAGGATTTCTACAGCCATTATCTCCTTAATGGCCCATTAAGACAGGGGTTCTCAAACTTTGTAATACTGTGACCCCGTAAAATGATACATGAATTTGTGTGACACCCCCCGTTAAGTTGATATTGACCCCTCTAGGGGTCCCAGCCTACAGTGTGGGAAACACAGGTATGACAGGCCTAGGGAGAAACTTGATCAGTGACTCACCCAAGTTGACCATCTGACTCAGCTCCATTTTGATTTGCAAAAAATTCCACACAGCATGGAGAAGGCCAGAGGTGATAAAAGCGGCTGCATCAATCATAGAATCATAGAGTTGGAAGGGACCTCATGAGGTCATCTAGTCCAACCCACTGCCAAAAAAAGCAGGACCACTCCCACTAAATTATCCCAGCTAGAGTTTTATCCAGCTGGGCCTTAAACATCTCCAAAGACAGAGATTCCACAACCTCCCTAGGTAGCCCATTCCAATGCTTTACTACCCTCCTAGTAAGAAAGTTTTTCCTAATATCCAGCCTCGACCTCCCCAGCTGTAACTTGAAACCATTGCTCCTTGTTCTATCCTCTGTTACTACTGAGAACAGCCGAGCTCCATCCTCCTTGGAGCATCCCTTCAGGCAGTTGAAGGTTGCTATCAAATTCCCCCCTCAGTCTTCTCTTCTGCAGGCTAAATAAGCCTAGTTCCTTCAGTCTTTCTTCATAGGGCTTGTGCTCCAGCTCCTTGATCATTTTTGTTGCCCTCCGCTGGACTCTTTCTAATTTGTCCACATCCTTTTTGTAGTTGGGAACCCAAAACTGGACACAGTATTCCAGATGCGGCCTCACCAGTGCCGAACAGAGGGGAATGATCACATCCCTCAATCTGCCGGCAATGCTTCTTCTGATGCAGCCGAGTATGCCATTGGCCTTTTTGGCAGCAAGAGCACACTGCTGACTCATATCCAGCTTCCCATCCACCAGGACTCCCAGGTCCCTTTCTACAGTGCTGCTACTTAGCTGATCGCTCCCCAGCCTGTAGCGATGCATGGGTTTTTTCCATCCCAAGTGCAGGGCTTTGTATTTGTCCTTGTTGAACCTCATGAGATTTCTGTTGGTCCACTGCTCCAATTTGTCATGGTCTTCCTGAATCTTCTCCCTGCCCTCCAGCATGTCTACCATTCCCCCCAGCTTGGTGTCATCTGCAAACTTGCTGAGTGTGCAATAAATCCCATCATCCAGATCATTAATGAAAATACTGAAGAGAACTGGCCCGAGGCCCGACCCCTGGGGCACACCACTCGTTACTGGTTGCCAACTAGACACGGAGCCATTGATCTCTATCCACCTTACAGTCCACACATCCAACCCATACTTCCTTAACTTGCTGACAAGAACGCTGTGGGAAACTGTATCAAAAGCCTTGCTAAAGTCGAGGTATATCACATCAACAGCTCTACCCGCATCCACAAATCCAGTCATCTCATCATAGAAGGCAATGAGGTTGAGTCAGGCATGATTTACCCTTGGTAAATCCATGTTGACTGTTCCTGATCACTCTATTTTCCTCCAAGTGTTTCAGGATGGACTCTTTGAGAACCTGCTCCATGATTTTTCCAGGGATTGAGGTGAGGCTGACAAGTCTGTAATTCCCTGGATCCTCCTTTTTCCCTTTCTTGAAAATAGGCACTATATTTGTTTTTTTCCAGTCCTCCGGGACCTCCCCCATTTGCCACGAGTTTTCAGAGATAATGGCCAGCGGTACTGCTACCTCATCAGCCAACTCCCTCAGCACCCTCGATGCAGTTCGTCTGGACCCATGGACTTGTGCACATCCAGCTTCTAATAGGTAGTCCCTAACCTGACATTCTGTCACCAAGGGCCTCTCTTCTTCTCTCCAATCTACCATACCCAGTGTAGTGGGCTGGGAGCTGGCCCTCCCTGTGAAAACTGAAGTAAAAAAAAAAGCATTGAGCACTTCAGCCTTTTCCTCATCCTTCATCAGGAGGATACGTGCACTATTCAGTAAGGGACCTACACCAGCCCTGATCCTCTTCTTGTTATTGACATACTTGTAGAACCCCTTCCTGTTATCCTTCACATCCCTTGCTAGCCACAACTCCAGTTGTACTTTGGCTTTTCTGATTTTATACCTGCAGTCCCAAGCAATATCTTTGTATGCCTCCTTAGTCATCTGTCCAAGCTTCCACTTCCCATAAGCTTCCTCTTTATGCTTTAGCTCAGTGCAGAGTTCTCTGTTAAGTCACACTGGGCGCCTTCCACATTTGCTGTTCTTCCTGCTCATCAGAATGGTATCTTCCTGTGCCCTTACCAGGGTTTTTTAAAATGCAACCAGCTCTTTTGGACACCTTTCCCCTTCACATCATCCTCGCAAGGGATCCTGCCCATCATTTCCCTGATGGAGCCAAAATCTGCTTTTCTGAAGTCCAGGGTCTGCGTTTTGCTTCTTTCCTTTTTTCCATTAATCAGCATCTTGAGCTCCATTTTGTCTTCATTCTCCAACAAGCACCTACCTCTTGAGCTATTCATCTACAACAGAACAGAGGACAGGACTTAGGCCCACCCAGGTGCTGAGTATCTACTAGAGGAACTGAACAAGCCTGCAAACTCCAAATTCTTCCATGGAATCTTAATCATTCGTATGTATATGATTTGCTTTAATCCTTTAACATCTCACATATTTTGTTTGTCTCCTTTTTATAATATTTATATTTAGTCACTGAAGGATTGGCTGACAGTGTGGTATTTGGCTAAGATCCAAACCTGTATTGTTCTCTGTATAGTGATGGTCCCTTTGGGGTCAGGAGAAACCTTTTTTAAGTAAAAATCTAGGAATTGTGAGCAACTTAACTCTTTACTAAACCCAGTAGCTATTTGGGAATCAGGGGCTGAAATGCAATAAGGGGGGGCTGTTTATATTTTGTTATGCTTCTTGATAACTGGTGTGAGGAATCAGAAGCATGGCTTTTTGGTGATCGGGAGTCTGGCTTAAGTACCACTTATAGAGACTTTGGCTCTCATTTTTGCAGCTTGCCCTGATCTTTACATATTCAGGTGGTTATCCCAGGAGGCCCTAGTCTCTGACACATGCAACCCTCAGAGTATACTGTATGGCCTCTTAATGGTCTGTCATTTTCTGATGAGTGCACTGCTTGGAATGTAAATAGGTTGGGAAAGTAAGTCCCAAAATATGGTGATCTGGAACTTCACTTGAAATTGATTCATTAAATGCTGTATGGATATTTTTAGTAAGTAATGTACATGCATGTAGAGCTTTGGGGTAGGTGCTTTCAATAAATCAAAATAATTAAATTTTATTCATTAAATATTCATTACACTCCTTAGAACTGCAATGGAATGCAAGAAATCTATATTTTGGATAGCAGCAGATATTCTGGTAATGTGCCAGAATGCATATCCTGTCAACATATACCTAACATTTTACAATTAAAATAGGTATTTCTTAAAGCGTGCCAAGTGTTATATCATATTACTTAGTATTGATTAATAACAGGCTGCATGAAGTGACAAATAGGCCAACTGATGTGCTGATATATTGTGTGGCGGAAACATCTATTAGCATGAATGGACAAAAATATGGGTTTATGTAAATTTCAAGCCAATAACACAAAAAGGCTATTTAAGCTTTAACCTCACATAGGACATAGATGCTATTCACAGGTAGTTTAGTCCAATTGTGTCCTTCATTTAATTGGACAACAGTGATATTGTGGAATATTAGGAAGTATGATAGTTCTTGGTCAATTTTTTAATAATCAGTCACCAACTTTGAAGTCCAGGAGGAATGTGCCTTCACTCTCCGAAACACAGTGATTCAGATTTTGGAGGGTTTTGCATGTTTCTGGTCTCTCTCTGGCCAGGGGTGGATTAGGGGCTGCATGGCCCTGGCCCCCATCCACCTGTGGCCCTGCCTGCCCACTAACCTAGGGCCCTGTCCCTCTGCAGGCTGGCCCGTGCTGGGGGGCACTGCGGCCAGAAGCCAACCTTGGCTCAGCTTCCAGTGCAGCCTGAAGACTGTGCCAGAGGCCATACTGCACTCCAGCTAGCTCTGCTCCTGGAGTGGCCTGGGGCCAGAATAGTCACCCCAAAGTGGGGTTGGAGCCCAGAGCCCAGCGTCCAGGCTGGCCCATCATGTTCCCCCCTTCCTAGTACCAGCAGAGTGGAGGCATGGGTCCTATAGGCCTGTGCAGTAATCTACCCCATCTGTGGGGCGTGTCCCACCCAGAAAGGTCTCTGGGAGAATAACAGGTTTTACTGGATCTTAGTTCTTCCCAGGTTTTTAGTTTGGTCTGGTTTGTTTGTTTAAAAAGGAAAAAAAAGTGCCACATTGAGAGGACGAAACAGACTACAGAACAATAGAAATCAGATTTTCTTCTGATTAACTCTGACTCTGAAACTTCTCTGGATTGAAATAGATCAGCCAAGTAAGAGAGTTCAGAGGTTTGGGGAGGACCTCATTACAGATATAAACCAGTCATAAGATACAGACCATGCATAGCAACAGGCCTTAGGAATCCTGTGATTCCTCCTGCTAACTGACCTCAAAGAACTAGTTTAAAGTAAATGTTTGCCAGCCATACAAAGAGTAAAGATGATGTTGTTTGGTTTTCTTCTGCTTTATAAGCACTAAGTTTCTTATGGGGCTAGCAAGGTTGTTCACATTTTAAATTAGTGTCACTAACTGATACCTATTTTTTCCTATAGGATCAATAGGCTCACAAGATAATTTCAAAATATGACTGAGTGATTAGCCTGTTCCATTGGCCTGCTTTATAGAGCCTATACCAAAATGCACAGAGCAGTTTAATGCATCTTTGTGCCATGTTTTTCCAGGCACAACCAAAACCTAGGCTGAACATGAATAACCCTAGTAAGAGTAGCTGCTATGTATCTTAAACATCTTTTACAAAATTCAAGGCCAGTGTCCCCCAAAGGACTTAGGGGGCTTGGGACAGATTTGATGTGCCCCCCCCTCGAAGTTCCATACATACAATTCATACCACCTCTGCCCACCCCCAGGTCTCCTCCTATCTCATCTCCCTCTGGTCACCTTTCCAGTTACCAAACCTTCTTGGTTTAGCCAGCCTCAGTGTTCCCCAGGACATATAGAGTCAGAAGCTGAGGCAGGGGCCAGGGCAGAGGGACCCCTCCTTTGTGGGAGCCTGGAGAAAGTTGCCCTGTGCCCCACCCCCCAGGTGGCTCTGCTCAGGGCATCAGGATCAGGAGCTGGCAGTCACTCAACTAACCTTCAAAGTAGTTACCTTCAAGTGATGGACAAGTTCAGCCTTTTTGCAGCTCCTGAGGAGTAACTGCAGCTGCATAAGGTATCAAGGATTTGTTTAAAATTTTTGTTTAACAAACTTTTTAAGTTAAAAAGTTGATCTTGATCTCTTTTTAGAAGTTCATTTGCACTGATGTTTTCCAGTTGCCTTCTGTCTGTTTCCTCTCCATTGCTTTCTGGCATCCTGTGTGTGTATGTTTCTTTCCCAGCATGCATAACACACTGAAAATAATTTGTCTTGATGTTGTTCATACTGCCATTTCACACTGGGACTTGCCTGCTCTGTCAGCCAATACAATATGCTAACCTAAGCAAAAGCATTGTATTCTCTAGAATAGTCTCCACCGAGGTGACTTTTGGAGGCACAAATTGTAGTTAAGCACCTACCTCCCATTGACTTTTATGCCAAACTGCAAATTAGCGCCTTTGAAATCTCCTAGATATGACACTGCCCAGCACTATAGAGTGGTATCAGCACAGAATGTAGCCAGTTCTTTGGTGGCTTTCATCAAGCTGGACAGACAACAAACAGAATAGTGTTCATGAATATGAAATTCATGGGGCTTGTCTCTTTCAAAAAGCTTTGAACTTCCCCATTGTCATTCCCAAACTCCCCATCACAACATCTGAGCTGCAGCATGAACAAATGGTTTTCTCTGGCACAGACATCAATGCCATTCCACTGGTTGACTCTCTGAGGCTAGAAAGACAAAATATTTAGCAACTCCAATTAGAAAGCTATACACATCACCTTTAAGTTGTTTTGCCTCTGGCAATGTGGAACATTAAACCTCATATTTTACTTCCAAACCAAGGTCAAATAAGCTAACACAGTGGCATGATTTCCAAAGCAATCGATGGAAAGTATGAATTTCTTTGCTAGTCCACTTGAGCCAAACTATTGATTTTTTTTTTTTACACTATACTTAACAATTTGGGGAAAAGTTACTATTGCACAATATCACTCTTTAGATAGAGAAATTCCACCTTGTGGGCTAGGTCCTGCTCTTGTCGATTTCCATTTGGCAAAGGTCTCATGGGATATGTCTACACTTACAATTTAGTTTGAATTAAGGAGGCTTAATTTGAACTTAATTAGTACATGCCCACACTTGCTTTCATTAGTTCGAACTAAGGAAAGCCTAGTTCGAATCTATAAAACCTCCCTTAAGTTCCAACTGATGGTAATTCGAACTCATTAGTTTGAATTAACCCAGTGTAGCTGTTAGTTCGAATTAACCACAGCTTGATTTTTCCCAATGCAGTGGCGCCCCCTGCCTGATTCAAACTTGCAAGTCCTGTGCATGGACATGCTAAGTCGAATTAGGGTTTCTAGTGTGGCTATGTTAATTCGAACGAACTTCATTCGAACTAACATTATTAGTCTGAATTGATTAGTTTGAAATCAGTTAATTCGACCTAACCTAAGTGTAGACATACCCATGGAGTTGAACGGGAGAAAGATAAGGCTGGGTATAGATTCTGTGTAAGAATACAATTTTATCTTACCTTTATCTCTAATTTCTCCCAGCTATGGACAGCAGATTTCATTTTTCCTGGCTGGCTCAGAAGGAACCACAAATGTCATCAATTTGGGGGAAACAAATAAGTTTGAAACATCTTTGCTCACCTTCCTGGCAACATAAACTAGCTGTAGCCAGCCAAAGAACTACCATCATCTCACTTTTTACCAGCCCATTTTAACACTTGTCAAAGGAAAATGGAACACTTGGCACAGCCTTTTTTTCATTTTCTGAAGAGCAAAGTAAAATAAAATCAGATCTATTATGTGCTCTGATTTTGCCAAAAACATTATGAACTTGAAAACATGCAGTTTAAGTGAACAATTGAATTTTCTATAACTATTTCAGTCACAACAAAAATATGAAGGCCAGCTTACCTTCTCCCATGGAAAGCACTGCAGGAGTAGGACAGTTTCTTTGAAGTTTCTTTCACAGACCTTGTCCCAGATGTTTTCATTGGAAGGAGAGGCATTTGCCTGAGCCAATAAAAACAAGCCAAGTATTTGCAGGCTCTAAATCCTATAGAATCTCCCAGACACTGGAACCCTTTTGCATGCTGACTCTGTGTTTCAGCTTTGTTCTTCGGGTCCCCTGCCTTCCTTTCTCTTCCTTGTAGCACAGGTCTTACAGAGGCACCAGGATTTTAATAAATAAATAAATAAATAAATAAATAAATGAGAGAGAGAGAGAGAGAGAGAGAGAGAGAGAGAGAGAGAGGCTATAAAAGGTCTCTGGGTTTGTTTGTTAAATGTATAAATTGTTCAATGTAAAAGCAAACTGCCATCCTTGAAAAGCAAGTAATTTACGGATTTTAACTGAGCTGGACCTTGCAAAATTCTACTAAATGCTAAAGCTAATATTTAGCATGTGCCTTATGTTTTTAATGCTGTAGAATTTTTAATTGTAGACTGTTGAAAATGACTATCATTTACTAGTGGAAACTAAGTTCAAAACAATACCAGAAGGATTCAGTGGTGAAATAGAGATCCTCCAGTAGCTGTTGCTATTTTGCTATACCTGATCTCAATGGATGGTAATGCATCTTTTATGCCATATTCAGAGAGAAATTTACCACACTAATGGTTCCATATGACATAACAATAGACCATTCCTCAAAGAAGTTTGCCTTTTTAATAAGAATAGTCACTTGCAAATTGAGATTAGGTTGAAAAGTAAATTGCTGGATGCTGCTGCCTTTGATCCATCGATGAACTGGGGGCCCTGGGCTGCCCCTGACAATGCCCCCCAAATCTGGCCCCCCACCATGCAGGCCAGCCCCAGAACCCCAGTTGCTGGGGGAGACCCTGGGGCTAGAGGGCAATCCCACCCTGGCCCCTCTCTGACTAGTCTGCCCAAGGGGTGGGGGCCCAGCTGGCACGCGGTGGACTCTGGAAAGCCATGGTGGAGCTGAGGGTAAGGTCTTGCCCCGAGGCAGCCAGCCCCTCCCCACTGCGTGGAGCAAATACGCGCTGGCCCATCCTGCCCTGGGGTGTGGTGGAGCACAGAGCCTAGCCTCTGGCTGCAGGGCCCAGCACCACCCCCACCCCAATGCCAGCAGGGCAGGAGTGATCTTAGCGCTCCTGCCCTGCCATTGCTGAGCCAGATGGAGGTGTCGGGTTATTAAAGGGGTTCTAGCAGCTGGAGCCTGGGGCCTCCCTTTTGGCTGGGGCCTGGGGTTTAAGCCTTTAAAGCCCCTGTGATAATCCAACCCTGGATGAACTATAAACTGTTTACAATAATAATAAATCAAACAGTTACTTAATGAAAGTGTGGTGGTGGGGGAGAGAGAGATGGAGGAAATTAAGTAAAGCAAGAAGCCTACATCATGTGTTTGAATATATGTATGCAACCAGAGACAGGAACAGTTATACAAACAATGCATTCATTGAAAATCCAGTCCATGTCTACTGGAGTGCCAAATAGCAATACAATTTTAAAAATCTTTTTTGAAAAGATAAAATCCTTACACACATGCCCAGCACGCATTATTTGAAAGCTATCTCCAGTTTCTTTTGATGACAGTCATCCCATAATCCTCTAGATGTTTTTTACAATACACTAACATTCATAATAACTATAATCAATGTCCAAAAAGATTGTCTTCCCCCTACTAAAAGTTACCCTGTTGAAAACAGTGATAATCACAAAACCCCTCAGCCATGTCCCCCTAACCCTCCACATTTGTCTGTTCCAAATAATTCACCCAATAGACATGCAGTATGTAAGTGATGAAGAGCAAAGGTGGGGAAATAAGTTCCAGAGCAGAGACATTGCAGCTGGTCCTTCCCTCTTTAAACCTCAGATCTAGATGCCCCTCCACATTTCACATGTACATTTTGCATAAAGCTATTAACTCTTATCCCTGTGGCTGAGCACAATTAATTCTATGTATTTCCAGCTTTTGCAAAAATGCTCTCCCTCCCCCATTAGAGTGACATTGTCAAAGAACAATAAGAACACTTCCAGAAAAGTTGAACAAGACCCTGGTTGAGCAGGAAGGGAGAGGATTTTAAAGGATGCTGGTTTGTTTTAAGTTTGTTAGCTTTTTCCTCCTACTTCTTATGCTATTTTTCATTCCCATGTTTTTGTAAATTCCAGGATGAGGGCTAGAGGAGAAATCAATGATACACAGGGGATCTTTGTGAGCTGTTGGGACTAGATGTGTTGTGTCATGATTACAGTAGTTGAAGTATAATTTGATGGGCCCTAGAACCCTCCTAATCTCCGGGCCCCCTTCTCATATTGTTCAGGCCCCTTTCATGCATGTGCAGGCCCTAGCCCAGGTAGGCATTTACAAGTTTGTGCATCTGCTGACCCTGTAGCTGAGCAAAAACTCGCAACCCCACTTCCTGGCTATTTCCCACTATCTGTCTCCAAACTTCTCCCCACACCCTTCCAAAACGCCTGCCCCCAGCCATCCCAGCTACTGCCCCCCCAACACCTGCCACCACCTGCCAGCCCCCCAGAGTCCAACGCATCCCATGCCCCACCCCGTCTCCCAGGGACCACCCCTGCCACCTGCCCAGGGCCTCTGGCTCTCAGCCAGCTGCAGGCAGAAGGGTCACCCAGCTAGGGCTGGGTTTTCCTGCTCCCCAGGGCATGTGGGAGAGCAGCAGGCCGGGTGGTGACTCACCTCCTGAGTCTTGGCGTTCAGGTGCTGACTGAACTAGAGGTCAGGGCTTTCTTGCAGCTGCTTCCCCTGAGCGCTTGCTGCTGGGGTGCACTGCTCCTGGGGGTGGGGGCAGCGCACCATTCACTGCCACTGCCACAGCCTCCTCTGTGCAACACAGCTGTGGGGCTCCAGATTCAGCCAACCTGACCTCCAGCAGCTGCCACATGGTGCTAGCTGGAGCTAGAGGGCAGAGGGATGGGCCAAAGGAGAGTCCATCAGGACTCTGCCTCCTCCGGCACTCCGAACGACAGGGGGCAGCCCTGGCACAGCAGGGTGCGCTCACAGTGTGGGCTGGGGACACAGAGCAGGGTGCACAGGCTGTTGTGTCGGCAGGGGTTAGCAAGGGAGAATACACTGGAATGCTGCATTTCACCCCATATTCTATTTTTAGGGGCCCCAGAATACTTGCCCCTAAATTTGTGGGCCCCAGAACACTGTTCCAGTGCATTCGCTGTGACTTTAGCCCCTGGACATGAAAGAGGAGTGTGGTACAGTGAAGAAGAGCTGTTGATAGAAGGACAAGCAGAAAGGCTGGTAGTACAGATAAGTAGGAAATCAGGTTCAGTGAAGACTTCTTGCCTTCCAAAGGAGGCCACATGGAACTGCTGGCTAGCTAACATGCAAATATCAGCTGATGCCATGGTGAACTTCTTATGAGACACAGTTTCTTGAGTAGTTCTTTAGCTCTGGGAACCAAAAGGGTGGTAGCTCAGAGGGAGCCTTACACCCCTTTGACCACTGATCCTGAAAGGGTACATTGGGACTCAGAAGCTGAGAGTGCTGAGCATCCAAAGGTCCTGCTGAAGTGAACAGACTTGTCAGTGCTCAGCACCTCTGATAGCCGTGCCTTGTAGATGCAGAGGGGTGGGTGCAAGAAAATGAAGTATCTGTAGGTACATTCTTTGTGATGACCCAGGCCTGAAATTGCCACTGTGCTGGACAGCCTGGTGCCCCAGATGAAAAAAGGAGTGATATAGAGCTAGACATCTCCTGTGATTGATGTGGGGAGCCAACCTAGGAAAACTTATGTCCATGCAGTGGCATCACTGGGGAGGGGCTCAGGGGGCCTCAGCCCCTGTAAAACTCAGGGTCAGCCCCTGAGCAGCCCACCCCAAAACTGCACGGGGGTGCACCATCGTGCCGCTGTGCAGGGAAAACAGCTGTTAGCCACCGCCTCTTCCTAGCCAGAAAACAGAGTTTTCCAGCCAGGAGGGAGCTGCCCCAGGCTGGGCTGGGAGTTTTTAAAACTCCCACCCTGGCCTGATCTTGCACTGAGCATGCTCAGAGCAGGGTCATGCTGGGGGCCTCAGCCACTGTTGCGGCCCCCCTCTCCTCTGGCAGCCAGGTAAGGGAGCCGGCGGGGGCCGGTGGCAGGCACATGGGCCCAGAGGGGAAAGGTCACGAGGGAGGGGGTTGGCCTGGGGTAGCGGGGTACAGCGGTGGGACTGGGGGATTAGGGAAGTGCTCTGGGCTGCCGAGCGGGGGGAGGGTTAGGGAAGGGCTTGAGGAACCAGCGAGGGGGGTGGGAAGGAAATGGATCAGGGCCCCGGTGGCCAGTGGGGGCCGGGGCCCCCCCAATATTTATGTATAGCAAAGCCCCTGTATCCATGTTACATTCTGCATGATGAGTCATTACACGATGATTGTACTTACTGTTTCTTCAGCTGAAGGTATACATACGTGTGATGAAATACTCAATGCCACAAACAGATTATCTTAGAAAACAAGTTTAAATGCAAGCATGTAAACTCTCTTGGTAATAATAGAGAAGGTGATATGGATTGGAGTGTGTGTATTTTAAAATTATGGCTTTGAATGAATTTCTTTTTTTAATTACCTGCACATTCCCATAGTTTTGCAAACTGTCTGACTTTCCAAGCTATAATATGGCTTCGACATTCTTATATTTTGTGTGTGTGTGTGTGTATTTCTTCCAACATATTCTCTTTATTTTTATTAAAATGGTGCAAAACTCCTTAGAGACTTTCAGAAAGGAGATCAGATTTGGAAGCAGTAATATGGATGTTATCCTTGAGATTAATTTCTTCTTTCTTTAGCATACCTAAACACAAGGGACCCTGGAACCTGGTATAAATAGAGCTACTCTCTACAAATTTGAAAGAAATATAACATACAACTTCCATCCCTGTAAGTATGACTTTTCCATTCCCTTTCTGAAGCACATTACTTTGTGAAAGATCAGTCAGTACATTCTCAAAAACTAGTATTTGCAATTTTCTTCGTGGATAGATTTCCTGTATAACAAGTGGCAAATGGTTTACATCTGTAGATCAGAATTCTTGCAAGCTGTTTGTCTTGTTGTTTGTCTTACAGTAACGCCTAAAGACCCTAACCAATATTAAAGGCCTATTATGTAGATGATTTACATACACATAGACATGAGTCTCTATCTCAAAGAGCTCACAATCTACATGGACAAGATAGTTAGGTGAGAGAAAGCATTATTAACCCCATTTTACACATGAGGAACTGAGATCCAAAGAGATTAAATGACTTAACCAATGTCACACAGGAAATGTGTGGCAGAACCAGGAGCTTAACCCATTGCTCCCGAGTGCCAAATCAGTGCATTAACCACCACACCATCTCACTAACCTCGTGATTTCAGGGTGCACTTCTATTCCATGTGTACCTACAGTGTGCTGTAGTTGTGTGTGTACTCACTTTACCTTTTTGGTTGTTAGAACAAGTAGATGATAGTCATTACTGAAGCACAGATTTGGCTGGAGATGGAAAAGATCTCCAGAGTTAAAAAATGTAGGGGAGCCGCTGAACTATTTGGACTTACAGGTAAGAGAGGATTATGGAACCAGAGATAATTTCAAAGTAAGAGACAATTGTAGAAACATGAAGCATCCTGGAATAATGTTATGAAAGCTCTTTCAAATGTCAAGCCACACTAACAACTACAGTTGGATCTCTATGACTTTGTCTACACTAGCAAATTATTTTGAATTAAGGAGCCTTAATTTGAACCCTGTCTACACTAGGCTTTGCCTAGTTCAAACTAAAAAAATTTTAAGCAAAGCTTTGTTCAAACTAATTAGTTCAACTGGTTAGCTCGAACTAACTGCTTAGTTCAAACTTATTTTGAAATTTAGTTCCAACTTGCGGTTAGTTTGAACTAAGCACAGTTTTAGTTCAAACCAACTTTTAGTTTGAACTAACTGCACTTCTTCAGTTTGAATTAAAAAGTTAGTTCGAACTAAAAAAAGTGTGGCTAGTTTGACCTGAAAGTTAGTTTGAATTAGAAAACTGTGCTTAGTTTGAACTAACTTTGAACTACTTAGTTCGAAATAATGAAGTCCGAACTAAGATTTTAAGTGCAGACATAGCCACTTGCCAGAGCACTGCTGACCCAGGAAAAGACCAGGGGCCTGGGCCTGGGCCCCGACCCCTAGGTCCAAGCCCTGACCCCTGGGTCTGATTCAGCATCCCAGGCCCAATCTGGTATTGGGGCCCTGTTGCCAGCCCGGCCCCAGATTCCCAGCCAGGGACAGGGCCAGGCGAGGCAAGAGCCACCACGGGCAACCCTGCCCACACCCCTGGCCTGAAGAAACAACCTTGGCCATGGGCAGCCTTGTCCAGATGTGGGGCCAGGCTGCCTCTCCCAGCCAGGGATCCGGGAGAGGCAAGGCCCAGGCCAGGCACTCGGGGCACGTGTCCTGTGCACCATATGCCAGCGATGCCCCTGTCCTCTTATATGGCTGTATCGTTCCAACAGTGTGCATGATGGCTACCATTTAGCAGAGAAGACATTCTAAACAATCTACAGATAAACATAGACTTCAGTAGTAGAAAGATCAAGCATTTTATTAGTCATTATCATGTATCAGGGGATCTAAAGTCTCACCCATTTGAAGCTAGTTCCCACATTTCCACTCAGTGTTGAGATTTTTAATAGACCATGGAGTAACAAACCATCAGCACCTTCTCTTTTGATTTTTCTTAATTTGTTAAAGGTAGTGGATCCAACAGGAGTCTTGTTCATAGCACCATAAGTGGCTACTGATTTTGTTAAGCAAAAAATGTTTTTTCCATTTCAATTTTCAGCTGATATATAATGTTGAGTTGTGATACTTGATGTCACATGGAGTTTCATCAGGTCATCCTAAGGTAGAGCATGATTCACACCATGCAATGAGACTGAAATAACATAAGCTGTCATTTGTCCAGATGCAAAAGTAAACAAAACCATTATCTCTGCACAACCTCATCCTTTACTAAACTAAAGGATGACTGTGTAACAACTGTACTTTAATGGGCAGAACATGACCCCTAACATGTATCATAATTCTGCCAACATATACTTAGTTGACAGAAAAGTTTAAAAAATAGATTTAAAACTTGACTATCATGGGGGTGGGTGTTGGGGGGAGCTGTAAATCCTGAATGTACCTTGTGTGCTTATAATACATGTTAGAAAATAAATGGTGGTAGGCCAAATTTTGCTCTTAGAACCTGATCCACCAACCATTGAAATCAATGGAGAGATTCCCATTGACTTCAACAGGTGCCAGAGCAGGCGTACCTTAAGATCACTAAGGTGGCATGTGCCAAATTGTACTTTCAGTTAAGTACATCATTTTTAAGTATATGGCCAAAATTCAGGATTGGAGCAAATTCTAAATGCAGCCAATGGGACCTGCACATACTTGCATCAAGGCTGAGTTTGATCTCTTCTGCATTGGAATAAGTATACACAACTTCACTATATGCATGTATTACACACTTTTAAGAATACTGTGCAGTGAAGTCATTTGAACAATATGACTGCAGCCCTTGACATTTTTGAGTATGTAGATAATAATCAATATAGGGAAAAAAGTATAACTGTGTAACTTCATTGAACAGTAACAATAGTCAAAATGGTCATGTTCTTTTCTTAACATCAGTGAGAACCAACCTGTAAATCAGATCCCTGATGTGGAAACTTGTAACCCTGACGATTCACTGACTGAAACCTATGTAAACCATGTGACTAGTTACTTTGTTTTATTAATATTACACTAGCATCTAGAGGCACCAGCGGAGATTGAGGCTCCAGTCTGCTAAATCCCATAAAACACATAACAGACAGACTGATGCTGCCCAAAGATTGTACCATCTAACCTTATAGATAAAGGCAATATTATCACCTATTTACAACCGGTGAGTGCAGGTCCAGAAATATTAAGTGCCTTGGCCAATGGTCACACACAAAATATATGGCAAACCCAGGAATTTAAGCAAAGTCATAGTCTAGTGCCTTAACCAAAGACCAGTTATGGGGATGAGCAATTGTTAAGAACATTTTGCTAACACTGAGTTAGTGCCTATAGTAAGTATGTGCCACACAATGAGCCAGTTAGAGAAACTAGCCTCGATTCTGTTTCCCTGAACCTTGTGTATTTACTTACCAGTAGTCAAAGGTGAGTGTAAAACACTATCAGTCTAAATTTTACAATCTAGTTTTGCTAATGCAATGTCTACACAAGATGCAGGGCGAGGAAGAATCAGAGATTCAGTCACTATATATGGCCCCAGTTACCAAAGGTCAGTGACACTGTCACATCTCAAGAGTCAGTCTTCACTTAATGCACTGCCTACTGTTCCAATACTTACTAAGATTATTAAGTGCAAAGCCATTTTTCAAACATTTTTCCAGTTTTTTCCCCCAGACAACAGTAGATTACTCTTGAGAATCAAAAGCTTAATTAATTAAGAAGACCATTCAGACTTAAAATCAAAAATGCCACAAGGGGGAGTTTCAAGGGTAGAGAATTTGAAGAAAAAGTCTTGTCTTGCTCCTATTTATTCCAAAAAAGGCAACATAATTATTTGACTTTATTTATGATTATAAAGGATGGAAGATTTATATTATGATTATGAAGGATGGAAGTTTTGAGGACATGATTGGTTTCCCATGGAAAATGGAGATAAGAGAATATTTGTCAAGCATGAACAACTAATTCTGATGGGAAGTAAAGTCTCTAAATTGATTAAGGTATGGGCATAAGATAAGAGTTATCAATAAATTGCAGGGGATTCTGTTTTGGCTAAGAGAAAGAAACAATTAGCTTCAAGTTATCATTGCCAGCTAGAACAAACCAATGATCGAAAGAAACAAAAATAGCTTCTTACATTGAGATGTCTTAGTGACGGTCCTCAGCTGTCTTGCTTTTGAGAAAAGGTTTCTTTGTTTGGTGTGGGCTGGCAGTTTGTGTCAGGCACTTTCACATGACAGCACTTTTAATGTTGTTTGTCTATGGTCTGCTGCTTCTGGAGCTGATATGCACCAATATTTAGTTTCGGAATTTATGTGCAACAGCCTAGAGCGAGTTCTCAAATTCAGACAGTCATTCTCTCTGCAATCTTTCTATCAAAAGCCTGCTTTTCAGAGAAACAAAGAAGCACACTTTGTCTGTTTCCATGCAGTACACATCACCCCTTTCTAATACTCGTTCTACAGATATCAGTTCAAATAAACAAGTGAGATGTTTAGGAAAATCCTTAAACAAAATGTAAGGCTATACTTTACTGTCTAGGTTAAGAATGACTAGTGAATGGAAAGATAGGCATCCATTTTCTTTGTATTAATGTAACTTACACTAATACTTTTCAACTAACAAAGGCAAAATTCTTAGGGCTTTCAGGCTAAGATCCTAGGAAAAGCCCCCAAATTTGATATGTATGATAAATTCACAATCTTTTGATTTACATGGTGATGGGAAATTTCTGTTCACTGTGGGTCAAATTCTACTCTAAGAGGCATATGAATGAATCTAATGACAGAACTGGGTCCTACAGCTATAATGAGGCACATCTGGCATTTCAGTTTTTAAGGGCTCATATTAAAAATAATAATTATTACATAATTTTGCATTTCAAAAGCATCTTTCATTCAAGGATCTCAAAGCATCTATATCATTTTAAAACAACTTTAAATTTGAGGATGAATAAACTAAGCAACTACTAACCTGAACTTTCATGCAAAATCTGAGCTGAAATCTTTTGGAAGTTTGAAGGAAGTATTTCATAATTTTAAACTATATAAATATAGATATTTATCTATTTTTCTGCACTGCCTGACTTTGCCCAGGAAATGGCTGTACCATAATACTGCAGAAAATTAAGAAAGAACTTTATTGTTAAATTTCTTGTCTGTTCTCCAGACCAACACCTTCCAAACTTCAGGATGTTTTCCCAACCCTTTTGAAGCTGTTCCATCACTACTTTCCACCATTAGTTTTCCAAAGCATCACATCCTTGCCTCTCTCCGCTTGCTTCAGCTTGAGGTGAACAGAGACATGGGGACATCATCAGTGAGTGCCCACCCACATGGAGCATTCTGAATTGATTGATCTGTAACATATTCAGTTAAATTTTTGTAAGACCTGGTCTTCTCTGTGAAATTACTTCATCCAGCAGGGCTATAGAGCAAATATTATTTTACATCTAAAAATATTAAGGAGTATCTTGAATCACCTGGTAGTTTAGAGATACAAATCTGAAACCAGAAGGAGAAGCCCACCATTTATTTCAATTTCAAACACCTATAGATTATTGTTCCTAGAAGAGATCTGATACACAATCTGCATCTGGGATGGAAGAAAGAAATGGATTTTTACTTTGAAAAAGCCTTATATTAAATCGTGTCCCCCATAATGAGAGCAGAAGTGAGGATCTCCTCCTTGGCAAGTGCAGACCATGGGACATCAGTATTTTAATTTTAAATAGATGCATTTGCTGTTCCAGATAGGAAAGGCTAAACAACAGTGGCAGGAATTATCCTTCTGATGGCTTTGTTTGGAATAAGAAACAGGGTTAGCTAACATGTTTTAGCTACTCTTTACCTCATTTCTCTAATGTGGACACAGGGTGATATCTTTCAATTCTATTTGGCTGGTTGAGTTCCATCCGAAAGAGATCCTGGGATGGATGTCAACTAGCTAAACTGAGTTAATATGTATTAATCGGCCTCCATGTAAGGGAACAGGACAGGATTAACTAGCAGGCATTATATCATAAATCTAACCTTCTGGTCTTTTTCCTCATCTTGATTAAGCCTACAGTAACAAATTCACAATGAAGCTCAGGACAAGAAATTGCATAGATTGCCCTGTGGTTTTCCTACCCAGCTGTTCCATCTGAAAATGTTGCCTCCCCATTAGAACAGTCATAGGACTGCCCCCAAACTTAGCAGATGCATAGGGATCTGTAGAAAGTCATGTCTACTGTGCACCCATGCTTCTGCACTGGCCTGGGCCCCCAAAGCCCCATGTTTATGGCTGTCTGGTTTGATTGGGGTCATACTACAAGGATGCTCTCAACCTCTGGAGTAGAGTTCCATATAAAAGATAATATGGCTTCAGGCAGTGTAAAAGAACCAGATATTATCTGGATCTGGCCAACTGAAAACTTCTGCAGCACAGGAAGGCTGGAGTGGAGCTTGACAGCTGCAAATAGGCTCTCTTCATGTGCCGGACAGCTCTTTGAGGCCATTTCCAGTTGGCATAAAGTTGAAACTAGGACCCTACCTTGTGAGATTAAAATTCCAGACTTCAAAGAATCAGCTCTCACCCTCTCATCCTTCTAAGGACATTTGCCAGCATAGTTCAGGAACCAGCATAAGTGAATCAGAATTCATTTATGTGAGGAAAATCTCAGGTGATGCACAGTCACAGGCTTTGCATGCCAGGGTATATATGTATTTGCAGTGAAAATCAAACTCTTCCTCCTGGCAGTAGTTTTCAAATTCCTTTAATTCCGTCCCATCAAGGAAAAAAGGATGGGATGGTGATAAGACCCTGAATTTACTGTTGTCACATACACACATACTTAATAACCAAGTGCCTGCTCACCTCCCAAAAAATTAAGGCATGCACCTTTGGAGGACATGATCCCAATTTACTAAAACAGTATCAGTAATGAATTTAAAATTACCTAGGCATGCAAATAAAAAGCTAGTCTTTATTTACTCTCAGAAATGGGATGTGGAATAAATGGGAATCTCAAGCCACTTTGATTTCCCTTTATAATCCTTGGAATAATTGGTCAGTTATTTCCAATTTGAGAGACCTTTCTCATAGCTCTGAAGTTGGAGCATGTAAATGGATATGAAGCAGGAATAAGGAAAGACTGAGGATTCATGAACATGACTTAGAAATGTTGTGAAAGAATCTACAGCTACACAAGACACTTGCAACTTTAGCATGCATATGCAGCATTCCTGAAGTTGATGAACTAATTCTAAACTGACATGGGCTTAGGCAGCGTTGTAGAGAAATTTTTCAATGATAGATAGAAATACTATGAAGAAAACTAAGATACCAAGCAAACATGTACCCCCTCCCCGCATCATACCTGCATGTTTGTAGTTCTTGTCTATAGATTGTTATATGGAAAATGGCTCTTTACAACCTCCTACCTTCATTTATATCAAATTGCACCCCAAATCAGTGGTTCTCAACCACTGTGTCAGGACACATTACTGTATTGCCACACAGTGGTGGGTCACTGAAAGCCAGGGAAATGGCTGGATTTGACTTGGTGCTGGGAAGGCTGGTGTGTCCTGTAGGGTCACGATATGCCAACAAGTGTGTCACAACCTGCAAAAGGTTGAGAACCACTGCTCAAAAAACAATCCAGAGATATGACATTGTTTTTCTGACTAATTGCTTGCAGGTAGTATGCCTGCCCTGCTCTACAAAGGAGTTGCATGGATTTTCTGAAAATAACATGCACACATATATCTTAAAATGATTCCAACTCATGTTAGTTTGTGGGGAGTCTATTCATACAAATTTACAGTTACAGGAAACGAAAGGTGCACTCTGGTAGAAATTACTGGAATAGAACATTAGTCTCATTTAACTGGAATAAGAAAAACAGTATTTCTGGTACTGCTGTAGAATTTCTGAAAGAATAAGAAAAATTATTAACTCTTCAATTCATTTTTTCCCTTTGCCTTGAATGCATGAACTGTTGTTCCTATGTTTTCATTCTTCTGTGGGTGCATAAAGTGGTGGTCTCTGGCTTTCAGTGTTTTTAAACTTGCAGTTTAGAAGTCACATACCTTTTGCTATAGGAAATCTTGCTATGGGAATCATGTAGAGAGTCATCTCTGCCCTGACTCTGGAGTCCTTGAAGAGACTTGGAATGGATGTCCCGTACAGTGTTCTCATTGCAGACTTAGAGCTTCACTTGTTAAATCATGGTGTAATTCCTTTGGGATTACTTGGTAAATCCCCATTAGTATGAAAGAGTTCATGGTGGCTAATTGTACTATGATAAGTATTGGAGAAAATAATGAGAATTTGCCAAAACTTCACTCAAGCCCAGACCCCACTCAGGCAAGGAACCTCCAATACCATGAAAGATTTATTTTAACTTTGGGCTGAGGTGAGAGGTGAGCTGAACTAAAGAAGGGTAAATCTACCTTTTGGATCCTGTGATTCTTGCAGCTCTGTGTATGGAACTGTGGGGATTTTGCAGGACGCTAGAATTTAACATGGGCCTTTACGATGATGCATCTGTGGGTATGCTACTTGTTAGGCACAGATAGTGGAGCAAAGATGAATATAAAATCTTCTGATTCACACTAGGAAAAGGCTCAGCTTAGTCCACCTTTATTTGTTCAGTGTGCATAACCTGAACATTCAAGTAATTGCACCCTCCTTTCAGATTACTGCTTCCCCAAACAGCATTCATCATTTCACATGTGAAATACTTTCTTCAAAAAAAATATAAAAATAGAGCCTTCATACTATCTCTGCTACATCTCTTCTATGTCACCTCAGTCGTCTTTAGAATACTGCTGCCACTCAGCTGTGCTTCAAGGGTCTTAGAGCAAGAACGTATTATGTAACCCTCCTGATCTGCCAAGCGATACAGAAGAGATCTCACAGTGTTTATGTATAGAATGGGGTCTAGCTTCCAAGCTTCATTTCTTTCATATACAGTATGAAAAGATCTTGTTTTCCAAGATATTTCAAAATAATGGTACCCTTATTCTTGAGTCTCCAGCAGAAGGGATAAATAAAAGAATTAATTTTATCCAGCTTTACCTTCAAAGTGCTTTGTACTCTCAGTATTAAGTAGCATTTTCCAAGCAAACATTGTGAATGGAGGGTGCCTAGAATTCTGCTGAATGAGAAGTAAAGTCGTCTCATTCAGATTTTCTGGTATTTCAGTGTCAGAAACAAACAGCATTAATCTGAGAACAAAATCTGTACAGTACCAGTATTGTGTCTTACAGCTCAGTGATGGAGTAGTCACTGCAGCTGTGGGCTCTGTATTTAGGCCTTTATTCTTCTTATGACAAATTGATAAAGGAAGGTATTCTAAAGATTGTGTTAAAAGCTGACATAATGTGAAAAAAAAATGTTATAGTAACTTATTTATTTTGGTTGTTAAAACAGAGTTTTTTTATATACTTTGGCTTGCTGCTTTCTTCAGGCAAAGGGTAGGGAGCACAAAAGCTAGCTACTTTAGTTCAACATGTAATTTATTGGTAGCTTCTGTTTATTAACAGTGATATTTCTCTTGACCAGTATGCATGTCCTGAAAGTTCATTTTATCACCTCTTCCCTGCCCCAGCCAAGCCTTACTATATTGACATATCAGAAAAAAATCTCATGTATTATAATTATGATGTAACTTGAAGTCTACAGGCTGTGTGTTTGCCATGGGACTATTTCACACTATGAAATATATCTCATTGTTGACTAAGAGATACTGGGCCAGATCCTCAGAAGGCTTAAATTGGCATAATGCCACTGAAGCCAATAGAATTCTGCAGATAATCTACTAAGAAACTCTCTCCTAGACTATTAATGATGGGCTTGATCCAATTGTAAATCAATGGGACAACTTCCAATGACTTCAGTGGACTTTCGGTCAGGTTCTATGTCTACAAAAATTCAGTTTTGTAATGCAGAATAGCCCCCATAAATAGAGCCCTGCGTGGATACAAAAATGTGGAACTGCATCCAATCCACATCCGCTCAGTGATAACATTAATCCGATCCGAAATCCGCATGCCAGGGTTTAGCTGCATCTGTAACTGCAACTGCAACCAAGCTTGGGCTCACATACAACTATACAGCCTTTAATTGGTTCATCCCCACATGGGTCCCACCCACTTTTTCCTTTCTTGTTTGAGGTTCGCTTGCTGTGGTATCAATCAGATTTCTTTGCCCACTTATGAAATCTCTGATTGACAGCAATGGCTTGCCAACTGGAAGCAAGAAAAGGAAGACGCAGGCAGGGGAATGAGCCAATCAAAGGCCAGCAGTGAGTCTCCAAGTCCCACCTTGAGACTCTGATTGGCTGGCAGATCACAATCTAGGATTGGCCAGAGCGCTTCTTGCTTCCCCTGCATGCTGCCAGTAGCAGTTTCAGCAATGGATCCCACTGTGATAAGGTAACAATAGAAGCTGCATCCATGAGTTGCTCCGCAGCAATGGGTCTGCGGTTATCTGCACCCACACCCGCGGATGCGGATACCCGTGGATCTGCAGCGGATAGCCACGGATTTGCAGGGCTCTACCCATAAAGATAGCTTCCATATTTCTCTTATCAACATGTCCACTATTTGCATAGCAAAATGGAATCATCTTTGAAGTGTATTTATTAATTAAACAACACCCCTTCTGTAGAAACAGAATAAACTAATTTATCCGTGTCCACTGAGAGCCAGCTAAGAACCATGGCTTTTTTCTGTATAGAGTGAATAAAGACATTAAAAACAAGCTCTTTCATGTCCCACAAGATTAATTGTTGTGTACTTTCACATGACTGAAAAGAAGCCTTTGAATTAAATACAAAATACTTGTAAGAGCATGTTGAATGATTCTATTTGCTATGTTCCTGGTTCATTTTGCTAACTTTTTGATGTAATCCTATGTACCTTTGCCTGCCTCTTCTAATGTGGTCTTACATGCAAAGTCATGTGACCGAGCAAAGGTAGGATTAACAATACACAGACCATGCTGATGGAATTTATAAATCCCAAAGGAATTCTCTAAATCTGAATGTTCCATGTTGCCAGTTTCATTTAATTTTCCTCTTAGTTGCATCCCATCAGAAATTGGTTTACAAACTCTGTATCATTACTGAACCGTTTAAATTGCTGTGTTATAATCAATGTATGTAGAAATGACAATGGAGAATTAAGTAACAATTACTGGCTCTTAAAAATAACCTGCTCACCTCTGATTTGTTTGTGAAATCCTTCTCCACTGCATTTTGTTGGACAGAGTGTGTGCCTACAGTTACTTCAGGGCGCTACAATGCTGTCAGTATTCTCTTGCTTTTATGAGGGCTTTTATAAGCTTTATTTTAAAATGAATGTGTTGGACAGTGTATAATCATTTTAGAACAAGCGTATTAGAATAAAGCTGTACATAACACTGGGAGATGTTTTGATTATATACATATGAATGCCCAAAAGTGCACCAGGCACATCACACATCCATGCACAAAGTAAAGATACAGTCCCTGCTCTAGAGCTCTCACCATCCATATTTAAATGTAGTATAAGCAATGAAAGTGATAAATAAACACAAGGGGAAGGGATGAAGGTTAAGATAATGGAAAATTACATGGTTGCACACTAAGGTTTTGATGCTTCAGACACATGAGCGGTTAATTTATATATATAAAATTGGTGGCTGAAAAAAAATTAAAAATTAATTTGTCAACTAAAATGTTTTGTTTGACCTGAAATGATTTATTTTCAGTTTTTAAATTTTGTTCCTGATTGGTATTGTCCCTTGTTTGGTTGGGTTTTTTGGTTTTTTGGTTTTGTTTTGGTTTGTTTGTTTTTTTTTTGTTTTGTTTTTTGTTTTTTGTTTTGGTTTTTTTTGTATTTTTAAATAAATTTAGCTAAATGTTAAAATGAAATACCAATTTAAAATAAAAGAAAAAACTTTATTTCTAAAATGACACAATGAATAATTTGAACTTTTCAAGAAAAAAAGTAATTTGTTTTCAGACAAAATTATTCATCAAAAATCAACTCAAATGTGCAGAGTTTTGGTCTATCTGAAACTGAATTTTTCAGTAAATAAACTGTCCAAAATTTTTCAAATTCACATCTTTGTCATCCAGTCTTCTCAGTCCTATTGTTTGATCTGGGCCTGGTCTGCAAGTTTGACACCTGGATATCCTCATGCTTTGGAGGTGTCTATATTCTGACTCAATCAGTGTTGCCTGCTCTCACAATTTCATCATTATATTTACTGCTTTTCTTAAAGCTGTAACTTCTAGAATCTTGGGGTTACATGACAATCTCAGCTTTAATTTCAACAATATCTATTACTACAGTCTCTTCTAGCTGTGGAAAGATGCTTGAAAAAATTACCCAAGTGTCCCTCAAAGCCTGAAAAAGGAGGTGGAAAATGACAGGAATATTTTCATAGTCTAATGATGTATGGTTCATTCTCATGATCGGTGGGGACTTGTGATTTTTAAACACTCAGTTTTTGATAATATCAAACTTTATGGTTGCTTTCTACAGCTACAGTGGGCTGAACCAAAATCCAAATTCATTGAATTCATTTTTACAATGTGGATCCATCTCTACTCTTAACATATATATGAGAGAGGGTGCCATTCTGAAATGTCCTTTGAAAATATGATACAAGTCTAGGCAAGGTTTAAAATAGTAATTCCTTCCCCCACCCCTCAAAAAAAAAAAAGCAACTTGAAGTTCACAGGTAGACTTGCAATGAAAACAGGAAAAAAAATTGAATTTCCTGCCTTCGTAATGTTATTGCCATTGACTTTTATTAAATTTGTTTGCATCTTGAGCCACCATGTAGGCTGGAAAGCTGCACTTTTCTGTACTTTAGCAGAAGCTCTAGGAAGGATAAGTGATGTCCTTAGTACATGTGAGGAGGCTCCAGTTTGCACAGCTCTTGATTAGGTTTCAGTTCTAATCCCTACAGAGCTTTGTATCTTTCCAGGTGTCTACAGCTCTTAATGTGGTGAAGTACATGGAGCCTGCACATATGGCAATATTATAAAGGATGGGAGGGGCTGCGCTGCGCCAGAAATAAACTAATTGAAAAGAAATGGAGTAAGAGATCAGGTCCTCCCTCGTGTAAGCATTGTCATTGCTAGATTAATGGAGGAAGAGTGCGCATTTATTTGTCTGTGCCCAGAACAAAACATGTCATAGAATCATAGGGTTGGAAGGGACCCCACGAGGTCATCTAGTTCAACCCCCTGCCAAAAAAAGCAGGACCACTCCCATTAGATCATCCCAGTCAGTGTTTTGACCAGCTGGGACTTGAACACCTCCAGAGATGGAGATTCCACCACCTCCCTAGGCAGCTTATTCCAATGCTTCACCACTCGCCTAGTAAGGAAGTTTTTCCTAATATCCAGCCTGGACCGCCCCAGCTGTAACTTGAAACCATTGCTTCTCGTTCTGCCCTCTGTTACTACCGAGAACAGTCAAGCTCCCTCCTCCTTGGAGCAACCCTTCAAGTAGTTGAAGGTTGCTATCAAATCCCCCCTCAGTCTTCTCTTCTGCAGGCTAAATAAGCCTAGTTCCTTTAGTCTTTCTTCATAGGGCTTGTGCTCCAGCCCTTTGATCATTTTGGTTGCCCTCCTCTGGACTCTCTCTAATTTGTCCATGTCCTTTTTGTAGTGGGGAGCCCAAAACTGGACACAGTATTCCAGATGTGGCCTCACTAGTGCAGAATAGAGGGGAATGATCACATCCCTTGATCTGCTGGTAACACTTCTTCTGATGCAGCCCAGTATGCCATTGGCCTTTTTGGCAGCAAGAGCACACTGCTGACTCATGTCCAGCTTCCCATCCACCATGACTCCCAGGTCCTTTTCTCCAGTGCTGCTATTTAGCTGATCACTCCCCAGCCTGTAGCAGTACATGGGGTTTTTTCGTCCCAAGTGCAGGATTTTACACTTATCCTTGTTGAACCTCATGAGATTCCTCTTGGCCCACTGCTCCAATTTGTCTAGGTCTCCCTGAATCCTGTCCCTGCCCTCTAGGGTGTCTACCGTTCCCCCCAGTTTGGTATCATCTGCAAACTTACTAAGTGTGCAATCTATCCCATCATCCAGATCATTAATGAAAACATTGAACAGAACTGGCCCCAGGACCGACCCCTGGGGCACACCACTTGTTACTGCCCGCCAACTTGACATGGAGCCATTGATTCCTACACGCTGAAACCGTTGTTCTAGCCAGTTTTCTATCCACCTTACAGTCCATGCATCTAACCCATACTTCCTTAATTTGCCAATGAGAATGCTGTGGGAAACCGTATCAAAAGCCTTGCTAAAGTCAAGGTATATCACATCAACGGCTCTTCCCGCATCCACAAATCCAGTCATCTCATCATAGAAGGCGATGAGGTTGGTCAGGCATGATTTACCCTTGGTAAATCCATGCTGACTGTTCCTGATTACTCTATTTTCCTCCAAGTGTTTCAGGATGGATTCTTTGAGAAGCTGCTCCATGATTTTTCCAGGGATTGAGTTGAGGCTGACAGGTCTGTAATTCCCAGGATCATCCTTTTTGCCTTTCTTGAAGATAAGTACTATATTTGCTTTTTTCCAGTCCTCCGGCACCTCCCCTGTTCGCCACGAGTTTTCAAAGATAATGGCCAACGGTACTGCTATCTCATCAGCCAGCTCCCTCAGCACCCTCGGATGCAGTTCATCCGGCCCCATGGACTTGTGCACATCTAGTTTCTTTAAGCAGTCCCTAACCTGACCTTTTGTCACCAAGGGCCTCTCTTCTTCTCCCCAGTCTACCGTACCTAGTGTAGTGGGCTGGGAGCTGACCCTGCTTGTGAAAACTGAAGTAAAAAAAGCATTGAGCACTTCAGCTTTTTCCTCATCCTCTGTCACGAGGATGCCTGCCCCATTCAGTAAGGGACCTACACCATCCCTGATCCTCTTCTTGTTATTGATATATTTGTAGAACCCCTTCCTGTTATCCTTCACATCCCTTGCTAGTCGCAACTCCATTTGTCCTTTGGCCTTTCTGATTTTATCCCTGCAGTCCAGAGCAATGTCTTTATATGCCTCCTTAGTCATCTGTCCTAGCTTCCACTTCCTGTAAGCATCCTTTTTATGCTTCAGCTCAGTGCAGAGCTCTCTGTTAAGCCACAGTGGGCGCCTTCCACATTTGCTGTGCTTTCTCCTTATCGGAATTGTATCTTCCTGTGCCCTTAGCAGGGTTTCTTTAAAATGCACCCAACTCTCTTGGACACCTTTCCCCTTCAGATCAGCCTCCCAAGGGATCCTGCCCATCAGTTCCCTGAGGGAGACAAAATCTGCTTTTCTGAAGTCCAGGGTCTGCGTTTTGCTTCTTTCCTTCTTTCCTTTAATCATTAACTTGAACTCAATCATTTCATGGTCACTGCTACCCAGGCTGCCATTGACTTCTACTTCCCTGATAAATTCTTCTCTATTTGTGAGCGGCAGATCGAGAGGCGCAAGGCCCCTAGTTGGTTGCTCCAGCATTTGTACCAGGAAGTTGTCCTCAACACTCTACAGAAACTTCCTGGATTGCCTGTGCACTGCTGTATTGGCCTTCCAGCAGATGTCAGGGTAATTGAAGTCCCCCATGAGAACCAGGGCCTGTGCTCTAGAAACTTCTGTCAGTTGTACACAGAATGCCTCATCCACTTCCTCCTTCTGATCTGGTGGTCTGTAGCAGACACCTACCACAACATCCCCCTTGTTGCTCTCCCCTCTAAACTTAACCCACAGACTTTCAACTGGCTTGTTTCCACTTTCATAATGAAGCTCTGAGCAGTCATAGAGCTCCTTTACATATAGTGCTACTCCTCCCCCTTTCCTTCCCTGCCTGTCCTTCCTGAACAGTCTATACCCATCTATTGCAGAGCTCCAGTCATGCAAACTATTCCACCACATCTCTGTTATCCCAATCATGTCATAGTTCTTTGTCTGCGCTAGTACTACCAATTCCTCCTGCTTGTTTCCCAGGCTCCTTGCATTTGTGTATAGGCACCTAAGATACCCAGCTGATTGCCCTACTTTCCCATTTTGATTTTCAATTCTATTGTATCTACCTCCCTGGATTTTCTTTTGGTGTTGACCTCCCCCACCTGCCTCAGGCATTAGGGCTTCATTAGAGCATCTAAGAAAGTTATTTGATTCCCCCCGCATGTTCCAATGATCCTCTCTTCTATCCCTGGAGTTACAGTCCCGGCACCCCCCAAGTTCCATCCCATCCCCCTGGTCTCCCACATAGTCACTTACCTGTGGGCTTTGGTCTCCTTCCCCCTTCAGACCTAGTTTAAAGCCCTCCTCACTAGGTCAGCCAGTCTGCGTCCAAATACGCTCTTCCCCTTCCTCAAAAGATGGAGTCCATCTCTGCCTAGCAGTCCTTCTTCCTGAAACAGCAACCCATGGTCGAGGAAGCCAAAGCCCTCCTGACGACACCATCTTCGCAGCCAAACGTTCATCTCCAGGATGCATCTGTCTCTGCTCAGGCCTCTACCCTTGACCGGAAGAATCAAGGAGAACACCACCTGTGCTCCAAACTCCTTCACCCGCGCTCCCAGAGCCCTGAAGTCACCTTTGATCTGCCGAGGATCACCTCTCGCAGTATCATTGGTTCCTACATGGATGAGTAGCATGGGGTAGTAGTCAGAGGGGCGGATGATTCTCGACAATCCCTCCGTAACGTCTCGGATGCGGGCACCTGGCAGGCAGCATACCTCTCGAGAGATCTTGTCAGGGCGACAGATGGGTGCCTCCGTCCCCCTCAGAAGTGAGTCCCCAACCACCACAACTCTACGTTTCCTCCTAGCTGTGGTGGCTGTGATCCTCCCAGCCTCGGGGGTGCATGGCGTCTCCTCTTCCACCTCCTTCACCGTCTCTAGCACCGCATAACGATTCTTCACCACAACAGAGGGTGGGTTGTGTCCTTTGACTTCACACACACACAACAGTAATATGTTAGCCGTGCAACATCAGCAACCATAATACTAACATAGTAATTCCATTGTTCAAGTTGGAAAAGTTTGGTTGCCCAGTACAATGCCATTTCTGTTGCAATGAAAGCAGCTGGAATTACATTCATAGTGTTGCATATATTTGGAGACATTAAGAAAAAATAAAAGATATTCAAAATGTTTTAGTTTTGTAGCATGCAAGTTCTATGTGAATGAAGAAATATATTCCCTGTTTAAGTAGCATATTCATATATAAATTTCATAAAGAGAGAGATGACATCTAGAAATTAGCATCCTAGCAGATAAATAACACATAACGAATGGTTACATGAAATTGTCCTGAAAGTATCATCTATCTACCAATATGCAGATAGTGGGTAGGGAATGAAAATCTATGGGCAAACTCATCTTAATGCAGGGCACTTGGTAGGATTCAGGAGGACCAAACAATCAAGCCTTATCACATCTACTGTGTCAACCAATAAAATGACATAGCAGCAATAGTCATTTTGTACCACATGGAACAGCTGGTCCATGTAATTGCTTCTAAATCTTCCCAGAGTCAGCGCAGATTCTCCTGCTGTAGCATGCAGGGGACATAAATCCTACATGTGCTATGTCAGGAAATCACTCTGAATGACTGGTGTACCTTCACGTCCTCCCAGGGCTGGCACATGGTTTCTGGGTGCCCTCGGCAATGGAGGATTTTGGTGCGCCCCCCCCCCCCCCAATGCCACAGGTTCTCCTCAGCCCCGCCTACAGGTGCTAGCTCTGACCAGGTATCCAGATCTGGCCACAGGCGGGGATCTGTACCATGGATGGGGAGCCCCTTGATGCACCTTAAATTTTGGCACCCTAGGCGACTGCTTAGGTCATCTCTATGGGCGGACTGGTCCTGCATCCTCCACCCATTTACCCCCAAATGGGGCTTAAGTAATGGAGATTTCCCTTGAGTCCCTTTCTCCCTTCTTCCTGACCCCCTGGGGGAATTTGACCTTATACATAAGGTTCAGACTATAAGTACTTCATTTAATACTATGAAAGGTTTCAATTCTAATATCTGAGCACACTCCATAGTAACGCATTGAAGAATATGTTTAATGTACTGTGTTTAGATAGTAAAACGAAAACTTTCCTGAGAGGCTGGGGCTATATCTTTTGACTTGTTTGTATAGTATCTAGCACAATGGGGCCCTGATTCTAAATAATGTTTCTAGGCTGTTCTGTAATATGGATATTACATAATAAGAATAATTGTAAAAGTTAAATAAGTCTTAGCCTTTTGGCTCATATGTCATCAAATCAAACAGTGTAGAGTTCCTGGTGTGGGAGTAGGTCAGACCTAGTGTTACAACCGATCACCACATGATCTCTGTCTGTGGAGCCATAATGCTGTTTCAGTGCCCAGATGTGCCCCTTGCAATTAGTGAAGCTTGGGGCCAGTGCTGTGAAGTGCGCCTTTTAATAGAGCACCCCTATTGAGCCACTCCGGCACACCTGGGGCAAAGCCCCATTCGCCCCACCATAGTTATGGCTCTGTCTGTCTGACTTGTTCAAAAGTTTGTCTTCTCTACAATATTCTCAGCTGTTGTTTCAGCCCACCTGTTTTGGTGGAAAAGCAGAGCTTCAGTATTTCTGATGTAGACAATGCAAGCAAAATATGCTAAAGAGTAAAACCAAGTCTGAAACGGTGACTATTTCTAAAATATAGACAGCTGGTGCTCATCAGTTCATCAGTCCACAGGACAAGGGCTTTTCTATCATTATGGAGGAAACACTACAAGTAAAAAAAACCCTCCTCCTAGCAGAGGACTGTTGATTAGAATTCCTTTCCTCATTACTGCTCTGACAGGGAGTGGTAGCCAATCAAGAAAATAACCAGAACCCTCCACACTGTTCCCCCTACCAGGTTGGCACCATATGAGGCAGTGCCTTGCATAGTGCCTTCATTAGAGCACTGCTGCCCAGAAGCTGGATGGGAGGGGAAGAAATGTCAGAGGAGGAGAGGCGACTGGGAACCAGAGTGAAATTAGTGTGGATGGCTTTGATCTCCAGTACATTCCACCAGGACTTGAAAATCTTGGGAGTCACAGTCCTTGCCTGTACTGAGAGGGTTAGAGGGGGAGAACAAAGCCACCTTCTGCTAAATGGCCTGATTCATAGTCCATGTTTTGAATCAGAACCATAATATCCTAAAGAAATTCTACAAGTGAAGCCTCATGGAATGTTTCTTTCCTGTCCGTCTTCCCCAAACACAGATTTTTTTTTGTATGTTTATGCAGGACCATCCCTAGGGAGGTGCGGCACCCTGGGTGAATCGCCCTTTGTGGGGCCCCCACTCGCTTCCCCCTGGAGACTGGGGGGTGGGGCCAGCCAGCCCAGGGGAGGGGCAGGCTTTTATGCCTGCTGTCCCATGCCAGGGACCAGGCGAGCCAGCCAGAAGTGGCAGAACAGGAATGCAGGGTCTGGTTTCTCAGCAGCCCTTTAGCCAGTGGTTGTCAAACTTTTTTCCTTGGGACCTAGCTCCAAACCCCTGTGCCGTGCGGTGACCCTCCCCTGAAAAAAAGCAGCCGCCACCAGACGTTTGAACAGTGATCATGGCTCCAGGGGTGGAGTGGTTGGGGGAGTGTCAATCCCTCCTGGCTTTCATACTTTCTCTTGAGGCTTCTATTGCATCTCTGAAATCTACAGATCTAATTTGAGATCACCTACATGGAACATGCAGAGGGTGATCCCACATGCCATACTCCTGTCTCAAATCAGGAAGTATGTACAGTCTCTAAAATTTCATGTAGTAGGCTGGAGTGTGTGTATGGGAGCTCCTTGCAAATGGGGGTGGGGATGAGTGGGTGCAGAAATGAGATGGAAGTGCTGAGACACAGGAAAGAGAAAAGAGCCAATGCCAGGCTGGAAAGAAAGGTCCTGGAAGATCCTGTCTGCTGCTGAGCCTGTCCAAGTCCTTCCAGGTCCTGCTCCCTTCCCCACTGCCAAATCCCAGGAACTGAAGCAGCCCCTCTGGGTTCCACTTTCACCTTTGCTCTTCATTTGCTCCCTGAGTCTGCATGAGTTTCCATTAACACATGATTGTTCACAATATTGTGATAGAAGGGGTGCTAGCCCTCTCTGCTTGGTCTGGTGCCCCCTGCCAGTGTGCATAAGGTAGCAACACAATGGGGCTATCCAGTCTCCCCTTCAGACTGGGACCTTGTTATAACTTCTCCTTCCAGCAGATCCATCCCTGAGTTGGTTTTTATTCTGTTACTTAAGCTTTCTAATTGTAGAAAAACTACCTTACAGTACTTTGTAACATAGGCTCCTACTAGAACAGTTTGTTTTTCTCTTCTCTTTTTAATTATCAATCGAAATAATCTCTTGTGTTTTTATTAAAATGTACAAGTTATAACTTTTGTTGCAAGCAAGGGAATTCTCAACCCACTGTAAAAAGAGGCAAGCCCTAATTTGCAAAAATAACTGCAATCCCCATATCCCAGAAATGGTAGAATTAGGGGTGTTCACAGTTTTTTTCTTTTCTTCATTGGATCTATTGATAAAAAAACCACAAAGGTTGCTTGCCAGTGACCTCAGTCCTTTTCCTATGAATGAGAGAAGCCCAAAGAGATATTGACTCAGAGAGGAGGTATAGAGGTTGTTTGAACAACAATTAGCACCTCATTATTAGTCCTAATCATTGACCTTTGTTGCAATTCTGATCTGCTGCCTGAAGCAACTTTCACCCCAAGCCTCCCCTCTGGCCTCACAGTAGAGCCGGCCCTGTGAACCAGGCTGCCACTTTTGGCTGGCTCGCCCCAGCCATGGCTTGGAGGGGGTGGCAGCGATGCACCCGATGGGGCCCCCCCAAAGCATGGGGCCCTGGGTGGCTGCCCCTCTTGCCTTACCCTAAGGACAGCTTTTTGTGTATGGTTGGTTTATCTTCCTGTGTAAGGAGTTGATCTGGCCCTAAGAACTTTGTGATCAATGTATATGTGCTGCTCTTGTCACATTATCTTAATTGCCGGTCCCATTTCTTAACACAGTGGGAGACTGTGAAATAGTACATGTGTTGGTTTCAGTGTACAGCAGTTTAATGCAATTAACAATTTAAAATGTTTCCTTCTCCCTTGGCATAATGAATATTTAGATAGCTTGTGTGATTACAGTTTTATATACCTCCTGTGGTGCAGATTTTTAAAAATTCCTCAATGCTAAGAAATAAGGAAAACCTAAGGGAGTCTATAGGATATTGCATATTTCTGATGGGCTGTTGTCCAGTGAAATAACTGTTTTTTCTGAGGATACAGTACATAGTGTATAGTGTACTTTTGGTTTAATTCTTTCAAGTTTTCTGATGTTGTGCAGAGAGCCCCCCGCCAACACACACACACTGCACAGACTTTTTGAGGATAGACCATGAAGCAGATCTTATAAATTCATACCCTTTAAGCTCATTATGATCATTCAGTCTGACCTTCTGCACAATGCAGGCCCCAGAATCACATCTATTGATTTCTGTAATAGACCTACAACCAATGACTGAGTTACTGAAGTCTTCAAATAATGATTTAAAGGTTTCAAAGTACAGAGAACCCACCAGCAAGTGACTGTGCCCTGTGCCACAAAAGAAGATGAAAACCCCCTCAAGTTTCTGCCAATTTGCCTTGGGAGGAAATTCCTTCTCATGTCACATATGGCAATCATCTAAACCCTGAGCATGTGGGCAAGACTTACCTGGCAGATGTCCAGAAAAAATTCTTTGTAGTAATCTGCCCCATCTAACATCCCACTGAAAGCCATTAGGCATATTTACCACTAGTGGTGAGAGATTAGATAATTAACAGCTTAGGCTGTCACATTATACCAACCTGTCCATACATCTGTCAAGCTCAGTAAGGAAGTCAGCTAGGTTTTTGTCCTCATTGTTCCCTTTGGAAAGCTGTTACAAAACTTCACTCTGATGGTTAGAAACCTGCATCTAATTTAAAGTTTAAACTTCTCGATGACTAGTTTATATCCATTTCCTCTTGTGTCTACATTGATGCTGAACTTAAATAATTCCTCTCCATCCCTGGTATTTATCCTTCTGATGTATTTATAGAGAGCAATCATATCTCCTCGTAACTTTCTTTTGGTTAGGCTAAACAACCTGAATGCTTTGAATCTCCTCTCATAAGACAGGTTTTTGGTTCCACAGATTATCCTCGTAGCCGTTCTCTGCACCTGTTCTAGTTCAAATTAATCTTTCTTAAACATGGCGGACCAGAGTTGCACGCAGTATTCCACATGAGGTCTCATCAGTGCACTGTATAACAGTACTAACACCTCCATATCGCTAAAGCAAATATCTCATCTGATGCATCCTAGGACTTCATTGGTTTTATTCACAGCCACCTTATGTTGGCTGCTCAAAATCATCCTGTGATCAAGCAATATGCCTAAGCCCATCTCTTCCCACGTCACTTCCAACTGATGAGTTCCCAGTTTACAGGTCATCCAGATCTCCTTGTATGGCTTTGTAAACTGAAGTAATAGAAACAGGATGAAATGTAATAGTTGAAAGTTCAAGGTCATGCATTTTGGCTATGTCTACGTCTACCATAGTTAGTTCAGACTTGTTAATCCAAACTAAGAAGTTTGAGGTTAGTTCGGACTAACACTTAGTTCAAACTAGAATGCTCAGTTAGTTCAAACTAACCAGCTTAGTTCAAACTTAGTAAGTTTGAACTGAGCCTTAGTCCTGGTCTACATCGTACCTAGTTGAACTAAAGTTCAAACTAAGTGCCTAAGTCTGGACTAAGTGCTAGTTCTTATTAGTTTGAACTAAGCTTTCCCTAATTCAAGCTAAGAAATTTCTTACTTCGAACTAGGGAAAGTCTAGTGTGGCCATGGGCTAAAGTATTCTCCTTAGTCCGAACTTATTTGTCAGTGTAGATTTAGCCTTAGAGACTAATAATAAATTTTTTTGCTATAAACTGTATTATACTAGCAATTAGCTCTGTATTAGCAATACCTCCCAACTTTGAGTCAAGGACAAACTTTATTAGCATGCTCCCACTTTTTGTGCCAAGGTCAAAGAGTTAAATAAGACTAGTCCCACAATCAGACCCCGAGGAACTCCATTAGTAACCTCCCTCTAGCCCGGCAGTTCGCTTTTCAGCATAACACATTGTGGTCTCCCCTTTAACCAGTTCCTTATCCACATTTCAATTTTTATATTAATCTCCATCTTTTCCAATTTAACTAATAATTTCCCATGTGAGACTGTATAAATGCTTTAATGAAAACTAGCAAAATTAGATTCACTGCATTCCCTTTTCCAACAAATCTGCTATCTTCTCAAAAGAGGAAACCAGTTTGTTCTGGCATGATCTATCTTTTATAAAACTGTATTTTATTTTGTCCCAACTACTGTTAACATCATTGACCTTAACTACTTTCTCTTTCAAAAAAATTTTTCAAGACATTAAATACTAATGAGGTCAAACTTAAAGGTCTGTAATTACCCAGAGCTCTCTCCCCTTTCTTAAAAATAGGAACTATGTTAGCAATTCTCCAGTCACACAGTACAACCCCTGAGTTTACAGATTCATTAAAAATCATTGCTAATGGGATTGCAAATTTATATGCTAGTTTTCCTAATATTCTTGGATGGAAATTATCCAGATCCCCTGATTTAGTCTCAGTAAGCTGTTTGAGTTTCGCATCTACCTCACATGCAGTACTTTTACCTCCATATCCTCATTTCCATTAGCCATCATGTCACTATCCCTCAGCTTTTCATTTGCTTCATTATAAACAGAGGCACAGTACAGATATTGTTTAGATATCGGGCCATACCAAGATTATCTTTAACTTCCATCCCATCCTCAGTGCTTAGTTTTCCCACTTCTTTCCTTTCTATTTATATAGTTATAGAACCTTTTACTATTGGCTTTAATTCCCTTTGCAAGGTCCACCTCTACTTGCTTTTTTGCATTTCTCACTTTATCATTACAAGTTTTAACCTCCAGGAGATAGCTTTCCTTGCTGATTCTTGCCATCTTCCACTCCTTGTAGGCTTTCTGCTTTCTCTTAATCACCTGTCTGAGATGCTTGCTCAACCAAACTGGTCTTCAACTCTTGCCTATTAATTTTTCCCCTTCCCTAGGATGCAGGCATCAGATATTTTCGAAACTTTGACTTGAAGTAATTCCAAGCCTCCTCTGCCTTTAGATCTATGAGTTCTTCAGTCCAATCCACTTTCCTAACTAATTTGTTTAATATTTTGAAGTTAGCCCTTACAACATAAAAGACCTTAGTCACCATTCCATGTTTGTTTGTCTTTCCATTTATTTGAACTAAATTCGCTTATGGTTACTCGAATAAAGGTTGTCCCCTACAACCAGTTCTTCTCTGTTCCAAATCTAAAATGGCATCTTCTCTTGCTATGTCAGCAACTGCTTGGTGGAGGAACCTGTCAGCTGTCACATACAGGAAAAGCTGGGCTGCTATTATTAGGAGTACTCGTCCTCAGTTATATCCAGGATCTTAAATTTTCCCATGATTATGCAGTTCCCAGTAGTATTTACTTAATTAAAAACATTAAGGAGATCTCTGTCAGTTCCTGATAGTCTGTAACATCCCCCAAGCTCTATGCCAGGGGTAGCTCTAGTGGTTTACTTCTCCAGTGTGATTTTCACTCCAACACACTGTTTTATCCAGTCCATCACTTCTATTTTCTTTACAGTCTACCTCATCATTGATATACAATACTGCTTCACCACCTTTGGCTTTATTTCTTTCTTTCCTAAATACCACATACCCTTCAATACCTGCACTCAAGTCATGACTACAGTTCCACCATGTAATATCCATCCCTGTAATATCTTTCACATCCTGCACCAGAAACTCTAATTCCTTTATTTTGTTACCCAGGCTCATTGCATTGTTGTACAAACATCTTAATGTTCACTATTTGACAATTTTTTGCCTCAGATCCACCTCATATGTCTTAGCACCGAGCAGACAGCACATTTCTGTTCTCCAGATGAACTCTGGCTACAGGCCTGTCTGTTCTTCTCATTAGGGAGTCCCCAATCACACAGACCTAACTTTTCCTGGTGACATGGCAATTTTAGCAGGACAGTGACTCTGCTATGGCACACCAGGGCTTACAAAGGTGTGGGTGGCCAGGAGCCAATCAGGGCAAAGCTGCTGGTATAAAAGCAGCACAGCGGGGCTAGCTAGGGCGTCTGTCCTGGGAGCTGCAGGGGGAAAGTTCTCCTCCTGGCAGGCTGGCTGGAGTAGGCAGCACCCTGGAGAGCTCTGAGTAGGAGCAGGCACTCGGGGCTGACTGGAACCAGGGATCCCAAGGGAGCAGACTGCAGCGGCAGCTGAAGTGGTGGTCTGGCGGCAGGGAGCCAGGGAGCAGACAGCAGCTGGACGCTAGTGGCAAGACTGCATGTGGCTGGGGCTGCGGGGAAGTGGCCCAGGGAGTTGATGCGGTGTGAGGAGAGACTGGAGGGAGGCAGAGGCCTCAGCAGAGGCACTTAGGTTCCCTGGCCAGGGCCTGGAGGAGTGGGTGGGCCCAGGCCCCTCCCTACTCCCCCAGTGTGCCAGAAGCAGCACGGGTGCCAGGGTTGGCACAGGCTCACTGGCCATTGACTGTTTTAGTGGGCGGGACAGAAGTAAGCTTTGGCCATTGACTGTTTTAGTGGTGGCTACCCCAGAAGGGGTGGACTTGGGCTTAGCTGGAGGTCTAAGATCCTGGAACTGGACTCAGGAGAAGTGTCATCATGTAAGGAAGCAGAGCACAGGCCACCTGGAGGGGACTACTTGCACTGAGTTCCCCAAAAACACCACCAGAAGGCGCCCTCCAGGTGGGTCTGGTGCTGCACCCACTTACAGCAATTCTCTGAACTAGCCCCTGTTCTTTCTGGCCACAAATGCTCTTATCCTCTCTTCTCCCTTGCAATCTGCAATTCATCCTGGATCTCTTATTTGGTGGAATCTCCACTGCTTCATTCTTTTTTTTGTATATGACCAGCTGGTCTTCTCTTTTTCCTTGCTCTCCCACCTTGAGTTACCACCTGCTGTGCCCCTTCTTCACTTTCCTACCCTGCAAACCTGTTCCTAACCTCTATTTCTCCTTCACTATCCTGTCTTTTCCTCTGCCTGGTACTCCCAGTCACATGCTTCCACTGACCACTTTCCTTACTCGGCAGTGTCCACTCAAAGTTCATTGGTCCTGCTTCTATCTGCAAAACTGGGCTTTTTCCCCTTTGCCTTCTCATGCCTTTGCCCCATCATCTGTTTGAACCCCACCTAAACTCAACCAGAATTTACAGCTGCAGCGCCAAGCCTCAGATCTTTCCTTCAGTCAACTCTATCAGGCAGCACTTCATACAACATTCTTTTGAAATACCTCCTCTAGGAGTCATGTACATCCCATAGCTTCCTCATCCAGACATCTTCATTGTCTCTTCCAGAGCTTGGGGCAGTACCACAGCTGCCTCGGTATCTGTCATAACCTTCCCACCTACTTCCTGTCAGTGAGAGATGAAAAAAAGAAAAAATCCACCAAAACACACCCCAATGAGCACCACAACACTAACAGAACACCACACTCACCATCCCCAATTCCACTTGCAAACTACTACTCAAACTCCCCATTTACAGCTCTGCTTTCTGATTCCTGTGCTTCTGTCATCATATTTCATAGGACCTGATCCAAAGTCTGAAGTCAGTGGAAACAGTCCTATTGATGTCAGAGGGCTTTTGTCCAAACCCAAACTTTTTTGAGCAAAACCACACACAGTTATTCACCATTGTGAATCAAACCCTGCAAAGCTAGGAAATCAGTATCAACCTCCAAATGGCACCTTCTGGCTGCTTGAAACAGGCCTTATAGCTACTTCTGATGGAAAACCTATAACTGCACGGCAACCTCCTGTAAGTGCACCTGTCTGATGAAGCCAAATTGAACCTCTAGTAAACACCCTTTGACCAAAGGGAGAGGATCTAACTAGCAGGTGCTCTCCAGTTAAGTCACATAAAACAGCTGCTGCCAATGGCAGGTGTAGGAGATTCAGCACAACTGTAATCAGGTTTTTTGAAGTGCATTCTAGGTGTAAAGCCTGAATGTAGCAACATAAATCTCTTATAGGCAATCATAGATTTATCTGTAAGGATATAGAGCAAACATAGAGGGAACAAAAAACCTAGATACCATTAGTACAGCTTATGGAAGAAGAGAATTTTGTCTGAGAAATTGTGCTCTGAAATGGGGTTAAGCAAAATGCCATCTCTTCATTTTGAGATGCATGTCACCATATCTAACAATTGTATATTGATTTTTTCAGAACATAGAACCATTTTTCACAATACAGCCTGTTAACTGCTTGCAAGACCTCATCTAAGAAGGTGCAATCCTCAGCTGTGAATTAAACCAGGTAAAAGTCTCTCTGAGCAGGTAACTGATAGGTCTGCCTTCTGTAAGTGTACTACTTAACTGTGTGGCTTTGCCACATGGCAGACAGAATCCTTTACTGGTCATGGGCTAGATTCTCCCTTGCAGCAGATGTGTCTGATGCTGATGCAAACAATGTTATATTGGTGTAGCACAGTGAAGAATCTGGCTTTCTGTATTCATAAGTCCCCCCCCCATTACAATTCTATTCGTTTAAGGTCTGCTGAACTGTCAGCCTATTTTCTGTGAAGTACAGCTACGCAGATATGAATAATCATGAGTAATCATCTGATTACAACCTCCTTTTAAGAGGCAGAAGATGGAGTAATTGGGCAATATCACAGCACCGTCATCATCACTGATGATCCTCTGAACAATAGTGCATTTGTCCCAGACTTGATTTGAAAGGGATCTGCAATATATGTCCTCAAGATGCAATATATGTCCTTCAGATAAAATGATACAGTCATCCATTTTATAACCACTATGCAGTACAGGGAGAGAGGAGAAATTAAGTGGAATTCTCCCTCTTAAATAATAGGCATTTAAGACCTCTTCTTTGAAAGGGAGAAGATTTTTGGAGACGTTGAGAGACTGAAGGGTTGGTCCAGCCTGCAGGCAGAATTTATATGAATCAATAAATGCAAAACTTCCTCCTTTTAGAAATTCAGGAATAAAAATATTAATGGGTCAGCATCAGCATTAGGAGAGGAATCACATATTTGTGTCTGCAGATGTATGTGTGAGCAAGAGAAGTAAAAGCTTACTCATGGTAGCAGCACTCACATGCTGCTTTTGCATCCAAAAACAAGAAGAGAGACACACAGTTGACCATCCATAGCTGGGGGAGGGCTTTGCAGCAGGGTTAAGATATGCAACCTGCCCACATTTGTTGCCCTCTGGTCCAGTCATCAGCATCCAGAACCAATGATCCTTAGCCCTGTGACTATGATTCTTAATATATAGTTGCCCTTGTACAGAGCTTGTTCCTGCATATGACATTTTGTTTAGTGATCTGTGTGAATTTGTTAAATTCTTCAGTCTTTTTCTCTAGCAAGTAAGACCCAAGACAAATAAACATGCACAATGTAACATCCTGCTTCAACTTAGATTAAAATTGTTGGTCCAGAGAAGAATTGCACTGTTAAGAATAGAGGTTACTTATATTGTATTTCTCAAAGATACTGTCTCTTTAAATATTTCTCCTTTTCTGAGCAGGCTTTGTGGCTAGGAGCTGTTCATCTAGCACTTCCAAGAGTGATAGCACACTTAGAATGAGCTGGAAGGAAGCAGTTAAGGAGAGAAGCTTTCTGGTCAGAACAGGCTTCTGAAATAAAACGTGAGAAAATAAACTGCCAGATGCTATAAAAGTTGGAGAAAAGGGAGACTGAAGCTGATTATCAAGGATGCTAGAAATCCATTTGCCACAGAAAAATGCAGATTTTGCAATTTTACGGAGAATCTTTGTTTTTACATTTTATGAAAAGATATTTTAACTAAATTTTACTGAATAGTACAAGTGTCACTTGTTCAATGGGTGCAACCTCCCCCTCTTGTGGTTGATTTTTGAATGCATTTTACACTTACAGTGGAACCCCATTTATCTGATCTAACTGGGACCAGAACCAGATCAGATAATCAAAAATTCTTCGAAGCAGGAGAATTGGCAAAGAGTCATCTATCCCTTATTTTAAGATTGGGGTAGGGGAGAACTAGGTTGGTCAGCAACAGTCACCTAGGGAAACTAAAGTTTAACGTCTTGTTTTAATTGTGGAAAAAATGTAGATTTTATGGATTTTATCATAGAAAACTAAGGATCCATGCTAATCCCAAAAAGAGAAACAGTTCATCCAGTACCCTACAGCCTTGACATATGTCCATGCATAACATGTATTGTGTGTTTGCCCAATCTGGTCTAAAACAGGTAAAACCTATCATAGCCAGCTCTGATGTCAACATCCCTGGAAATCCAACAGAGGGGGAAGATCCGAGACAATCCCAGGGACTGGGGAGTTAGTATTACTGGAGCACTCTGTGCCCTGCCACTCCCTAAAGGGCATAATTTAGAATTGTCCTGGAGCACATCTGCTCCACAAACATCTCACATGTTTTTGGATGTATAACTCTGGCAGACCAGGTGCCAGCTCTCGGCAAGGTTTTAAGTCTTAACTGAGCACTGACAAATTCATTGTTAGAAATCAGTCTGTTTCAGCTTGGTATTAGTATCTTAAAATGGATATATGATTGATAATCATTTTTAAGCTTTATGAAATGCTTGTAAATTGCTGCATGCATTCTTCTTTCTACAATATCTTTATCGCATATAATGAGGTAATATTTAAGGTTTTGCTTTATACCTGTAAAAAATGTTCGCTCTGAAACTGTGAACCCAGTTAGCAGGCCTTATCTATCAAGAAGGGCTTTCAAAACTAAATGGGTCATTATGGATTATCATAATACAAAAACGTTAATTGGCTTCTCCCACCATGATGGGACTACATACAAAAGGGCTCACCCCTTCAGCTTGAATATTGAAGGAACGAAATAAAAATAGTTGACAAGAAAATTTTTCATCTCTTTTGCTTTTTGGAATCTCAAAGGGCTGGAGCTACAAAACAGAATTAGAGATCCGCACGGTCAACTACAGTTAGTCTTAAAAGACATTCAGGGCTCACAGACTACTACACACACTGTCACCTTTAAAACAATAAACTTGTTTGTGTATAAATGTTTCCTTACTTAACCTTGTAATAACTTCCCCATTTCTTTTCCCTAGTTATTAAATCTTTAGTTTGTTACAAGACTGGCTACAAGTGTTGTCTGTGGTGATGTTTGGTGTATAGGAACCAACTACAGCTTGCCTGGGTAGAAAAATAGACTGGTATGCCCAAGAGGATGATCTGCAACTTCATGGCAAGACTGTTAGAAGATTGCTTTAGGAGTTCAAACTTGCTACGGGATTGGTGAAATCTAATTATAGAACACACCATCAGTGTGTGTGGGTCTCTGCCCTGCTTCTTGACAATCTGTCCTGATGTTGGCGTTCGTGATTGTGAACCACTTCAGACAATGAGAGGGAGTACAGCGCAGCATTGAGGCTTTTGTTTATATAGACCAGGCGTGGCCAAACTGCGGCTTGGGAGCCGCATGTGGCTCTTGAATGAAAAAATCTGGCTTGTGGAAGAACATCAGCAAATCAATTTAGTAGGTAAAAGTATATGGCTGTATGCTTCAGTGCAGCTCCCGAATGTTTAATAATCAACTTGTGTGGCTCTTGAGTTTCATAAGTTTGGCCACCTCTGAAACAAAAGTGCACTGAGCTGTGGTATGAAAGTTGTGCATTCTAATTTGTATATCTGTGATTTGAGTACATCAACCGCTGATACTAAAATATTTATCTGATAAAAAAATTAATTACCAAACTACCAATTTAATATATACATTAACTGTAATACTACTACATTATAATGTACATATTAACAATAAACCCTGTATAAGAACCTAAAAAGTCCATTCACTTGCCAGAAATTTCAGTTTGGACCTTATTACATTTTTCTCTAAAGTTATCACAATGCACCTTTACAAAATTCTTAAGTGTGAATGCGTATATGCATACTGAAAACAATCTAAGGCTGACCCTTTACACATGTTGCGTTTGAGGGTTAAATTCCTTTCTCTGTACAATTTAAAGTTTGCTTATGTCTTTTTTCCTTCATTTGCCCACAAACCTATAATGATTTCATTAATAGCCCAGTTTGTAGTGTACTTACAGTAAATTAGCTGACCAGATTCACTCAGTTTAGTTATTCAAACAGTAGAAAGGTGATCCCACTAAAACGCCATGCAACTTCTTCTGTTTTGTACTGTTCAGATTGATGGGACAATGATTGTGGTGCTTCTGAGTGCTTACTTTCTGGGGGCACAACCCAGGATGATTTTCTTCATATAAAATACCTTTTACTATGTTAATATTAAATACCCTTGCTAATCTACACTTTGCCAAGCTGTCATACTCTTTCTAGCTTCTAAACAAAGATCAAATAACTGAGAGATGTAGTGATTTCTTATATAATATGAATTTATAATTTGTATAAAATACGACCTAGTCCACTATAAAGAATGATCATTACAATTTTCCTAAACAATATATAGCATATTTTCATCACTTTTTTTTCTGTTTCTTCACTTACTTTTTAATTAACAAAATTTCTGTAATGGGTATCTCAGTACTTAGGGTGAATTAGAGTATCTGCTTTAACTACAGTGGAAAACCCTAACTGACCCATTCACTTAAGGCTGATGTATCTGATTTGCATGTTTCATCCCTATCTATAATATAGTTGTAATTTGTTTTAGTCTGTATTTTCCAGAAATTCTACTTCTCATCTGTTTTGAGGCTCTTTAATATTTACATTTAATTAAAAAACATTAATAGCTTGCCTGATATACAGCAATTCTTAACGCATGTACTTCTATTAATATCTGTCTGACTGGGCCAACTGTAGCCAATTGTATTATTCAAGGGAGGTAGAGATGCAAGATCAGGTGCATATTGTGCAGCCAAATTACTTTTTTGTGAGCTATGAAGACATTTTCTAGATTCTGAAATCTATTCCAGCGCCACTCACCAAACAAAACAAAATTTCAGAATAAAAGGCACAAATTTGTCTTAAATATCACATAGTGTATGTCTACACTTGCAAGTTAGTTCAAATTAAGGAGGCTTAATTCAAACTAATTTAGTAACTGACTACACTAGGCTTTCATTGGTTCGAAGTAAGGAATTCCTTAATTCAAACTAATGAAAGCTTAGTTCGAAATAGTAAGACCTGCCGGTTAGTTCGAACTAAGCCCTTAGGTTGATCCTTACTTCGAACAAAGGACGATGTAGACAAGGATTAACCCTTAAGTTCAAACTAAGAGCAGTTAGTTCAAATTAACAAAGTGGACTAATGCAAACTAATGTTAGTTTGCTAATTCAACCTAATAAATTCAATTTTGAAGTAAACTCGAACTTATTAGTTCAAATTAACAAATTCAAACTAATTTTTCCTAATGTACACATAGCCATAGAGACCAAGGAATGTAGAATTACCATTGCTTTTGAGAAAGCTCATTTTTAACAGCTGCTATCATCAAAGCAGCAATGAATTAAATAAGAAAGGACATGAGGATACAATAAAGGAACCATTCATTTTTAAGGACTTCCTTTTTGTGATGACTGAGCAACTCTAGACATAAGTTTCATGATCTCAGATGGTACTTGCAGAGTAGTCAAAGGCTCCCCAATAGCTGTCAACAAATTTTACAGTATCTGAAATTAAGTGGGAAACGATCATCTATGAAGTGTGAACGTGTTTGGAAAGGATGTGCAAAGAGCTGAAGGAGTAGACCATTACACTAAACAGGGAGACCAGTGCAAAACTCTCCTCAAAAAGCTGTGGGTCATGCCATCACTGATGCTAAGTATAAGAAGCCTTATGTCTTGACATAAAAATAGAATCATGAGAGAATGTTTCACTTTTACATTGTCCTTCTCCTGTTTTTCTTCTGCCCACTGAACGTCTCTCATCCTTAGTCTACATTCACAGCACTTTTCAGCAGCCGTTGAAGGGAGATATCCAAGATACATAAAATACCTTGCATATCTTCCTTCTCCTTACTGACTGTCACTTAGCTCCCTGTACACACTGTGCTAAATCGAACAGATATGCTGTCCAGGCAGCGTGGTGCTACTCTACTTATGGAGGTGGAGTAACAGCATCGATCTCTAGATTGATTGAACGTGTCTTAATTGACCATTCAATCAAAGCCAGAAGAGCGAACCAACAGTGGCAAATTTGCCACTGTTAGCTTAGATATGCCCTCAGAATATGTTTGGACAGTAAGGGTAGAGATGAACTTTCGGTATAGGTCTGAGCCCTAAGGCTGGTTGATATTTTTGACAGTTTTTTCTGGTTTTGACTAAATTTTTCAGTTTTCAAAGTCATTTAAAACTGAAAAGTTTCAGAATCTTTTTTAAGGGGGAAAAAAAACCCTCACTGTCAGATGTTTAGTCTCCTCTCTGGTCTTTGTGCTACTGGAAATGGAGGGTGGGGAGGTTTGAACTGTGGCTTGTTCACACATGCAAGCTGCACTTGCAATGCTCTCCGTATTGTGCAGATAGTAAGGGGAATGAACTATACTGGCATAATAAGCTATATGGCAGTTTTATATCATTATAATTGTGTCTTCATTGGGGTGATACCAGTATATTTCTATTTAGGAAAAAAAATCACTACTTCTAAATGGCATAGTCCTCCTGGTACAAAATTTGCTTGTAGACACTTTATCTCACTTTCTTTTTGGAGAAAAGCATTAGTGACAGCAAATTTGGGGAGGAGGTGGGTAGCCTCCCTTGCACTAAACTTTTTTCCACTGCAAAAACATAAAGAATATTTTTATATAGTGCTACTTTGTCACTTTTTAAATATTTTTTAAACTTTCCTTTGTTTCCTCCACACCCTTTCTCCAAAGGTAAAAGGGCCAGAAAATAAAATTAGAAGGAGGGGGAAACACACTAAACAAAATCCTGACAATTCAAAATGAAAGAAGGGGACATTTCAAAAAGCCAGATAAATGAAAGTATTAGTTTTCTTTCCAAACTTTCTCTGGTGGAGGGACTGCCCAGCATTCTGACCAGCTACATTGTACAGTGCCATTGGTCTCTTAGGCAAATCCTATTCATCATATTCAATTGATGTTGGTAGGTTTATTCACATAAATGAAGTGAGAAGACTATGGCATATTAGACAATAGCCTGAATTAGGCTGTTTTAATAAAATCTGCTGTTACTCAAACCAATCGAGGGATCATTTGGAGATTATCCAAATCTATTTTTAGTTATAGTTTAGGTTAGTTATAAAAACAAGTCATGATCATCTCCCAATTCTTTTTTTGATAGTCACTCATTCCCTCTCCAGCCAAATATTACCTGGGTCCTAATGTTCTAGTAAATTGGTGCCCTGGCAGTACATTTATCAATGTGATTAAAGGACACTATTGCTGTTATCTAATATTATTATCTTCCATAGATAATGGTCTTGAATTTCTGATTATTTTCACTTGTTTGATAAACCACTGTGCTAACCTCTAGTATAAGGACATCTGATGTTAAAGAACTTTTTATGCAATATTAGTATCTAATCCAAATTGTTTTAGCTTGATTGCTTCTGTTTATATAGAGCTTAGAAGGTGCTAATCACCTTTCTATCTTCCATATAATTTTTTGTACTAGCACACAGCATTAACAGATCCCTCATAGTTGATTGTGCACAGGTTGAAAGCTTTATGCCTCCGTATCAAAGAACATTTCAGGCATTAGGCTGTTAAGGCAGCCATCATTTAAATTAAAAAAAAAATGCTTTGGATTAAGTGTGGCTAAGAGGTGCTGTTCTCAGAACAAGTGCTGGAATCTCCTGTTTTATGAAGCTGCAGTACCAATCCACAACTGAAGCACAGTGTAAACATTAAGGCACTTGTGATAATAAATTAGACTCACAACAAATTCCTGCAATGAGCTCACCACACGTTTGGGTCAGACAAGCACTCAAAGTAGATAGCTTGTAAGATTTCTGGTACTGCTTTACATTAGCTGTGGCCATATACATTCCTTTTGTATAACATGCCTTGAAACAATGAAATGGTATGTACTCCAATCACCGTGTAGAAACCCATAGACTGTAAGCATTTCTCTTTCCTCACATTATAATGGGAGTAGCAGAGACACAACTCTACTTCTATAGCTGCCTTTATCAGTCAAGATTGAAAGAAAAGAGAATCATTAGTCTAATGATGAGTGTGTGAGAGTTTAGCAATTACATTTTCTCACTACTTTGCTCTCAGAAAGTGTCAGCTGTCTACGAAGAAAGAGACTCTGAAAATAACAGTTACATTTTCTCTCTTGTCTAATGAGTACAGATTCTTACACAGAAAGAGTTCCCTTGGTTAATTATCTAGTCATCAGTCATTTCAGCATTGCCTATTATGAAACCAAGAGCCAGAAGGAGGTATAATAAATATAGACTGGGTTGCTGACCAGGAAAATATGGTGCAGTTGGGAGGTCCAGGACTACAAGACATGCTATATTTTTAAAAAAATGACATTTCAATGCCTAACTAGAAGCAAATTTAATTTAAAATCAAATAAGTTTTCAAGCAAAATTTCCAGTGAATACTCTATAGCCAGCTCTGTGTGTGTGTGTGTGTGTGTGTGTGTGTGTGTGTGTGTGTGTGTGTGTGTGTGTGTGTGTGTGTGTGTGTGTAGTCACTTCTCTGGTATGGAAGATCATTTCTCTTTCTTTCTTTCTCATATGCTGTAATGATCTTCTTCAATGCCTGCAAAGTGATTAAATAGCTGATTAAATAACTGGAAGAATCCAATTGCTTTTACTATTGTTATCTTTCTTCAATTCATAGAATTTGAGGTTGGGAAATAAATCACTGCCCAAACTGATGCTAAGATTGTTGCCTTTAAGTTTTTGGCATGGCAGTAAGAACTATATTTTAGTAAAATACAACAAAAATGCAGTATTCCTTTATCTATTTGGCTAATATTCCACTGTAAGACACTTCAAGAAGCATCAGATTTGCTCAGTGCAAACCAAAGGATGCACATTCATACGCTTGAGAAAATCCGTGTTACACAGAGACAGCTATAATGTTAGTTTTTAAGAAAATGTGAATTATTAATGATGCTGGAACTAGCAATACCTCTTCTCACACAAAAACAGAGAAGCTGCTTAAGTTTTCTGTGAGTTATTTCTGTTTTGCTAAGAGTCTTTTCTTCCTTAGAGAATTGCAGGGGAATTTCCAATATGCTTCACTGGAAACATTTGGATTTTCTGCTTGTCTTATCAGGGATCTCCTAGCTAGAAGCTTTGAGGTTTCCAAGAGAATCTGGATAAATAATGTTCCTTTCACTGTTGGGTTTTTGGGGTTTTTTTTTTTTTGTTTTTTTTTCTGTCTCAGGAAGGGACTCATTGCTCCAAAATGTATAGGGTTGGATTCTCTCTGTTGCCAAAGCTGTGGAGAGGGAGGAATTAAAATCACTGTATAAAGAGCTATGCATTAGGAAGTTACTCACAGAATACAAAACAGTTTTGTTGGTCCTACAAAACCGAGGAACTCTGCTACATATTCCTGAGCCCCATCTACTGGCACCTACAGGGACCTTACCCCAGTAGGTATCAGGTAGAGTGGAGCTCCATTCTTTCGTTCCCTATCTACCAACACTCTTATGCTGAGCATGGTGGTGGCTAGTCTAGTTGATCATACAGCAAATAGATCCCTTGTGAAGTGGCCAGTTTAAGTCCACTTTGCACCACATGAGAGATGCAAAGTAGACTGAACAGATCAAGAATCAGGCCCATAGATTTAGGATAGTGGGCATTTGTCCCACTTACAGTTACCAGTGACTAGCTGATGGTGCAACTGCATTGGGCAAACCTCTAATGTACAGAGGTAGAGCTACTATTTGCCACAGTGGGGCTTACATCTTCTTGAAATAAAGGTACATTACAGTTTACAGAAGTTTATTCTGTCTACATTAGGGATTTCCACAGATAAAGTTATACCAGTGACTGACTAAAACAAGCTAAAGCTCAGTGTAGACAGAACCTTACCATTTACACTCATGAGCATAATCCAGTTCAGCAATAAATATTGTGCTGATCCCTACCCTGCTCCCATAGTGTAATAGCTTGTGTGGGGAAAAAAGTACAGACATGCATATAGTAAAGATATAGCTAGAGTTGAGAAAAGTATAAGCAGGCCATTTTGACTCTGTGCTATAGACTATGGCCATATTTTGTCTCATTTTCCCTAGCAATTTGGGGCTGGCCCATCCAGCTGAACTAGGGCAGTTCTGCTACCAAAGGAATGGAGAGCAAGATCTGGACACCTAAACAAATCTGCATCTGCTGCATGGCATTCTTTGTTGCTCCCAATGCATGGAGAAAATGCTGAGATGGAGAATGATCAAATAGCATGGTACTGGGTGTCATTGTAAGAATGTAGGTAGAGTGGTTGGTTGTGTAAGGAGTGGGCCCAGTGTATCAGCAATGACATAGTCATGTCAGTCAAGCTTCCTCAACAGCGGAAAAACGCATTTGTTGTATTGGCTGTGATGGGGAAGACAGCACTTGTCTTACTGTTTTCTAGAATGTGGTCCTATAGGTATTGATAAGTGTGGAAAAAGTTGTTTTGTTTTATTTTCAGATATTGGGCAACTGGTAACCAGGATAGCAATGTACAGCTTGTGCCTGGGCATGTTTTCAAGCACTCATGGATCTTTAAACAATTATTGTGTATTGTAATCTTAGAAAACATGAGAATAAATTTTTAGGTAGTCACTAATTTTAATTGCTCATTCTTTAAATGGAAATCATTACTATTTCACACCTGTGTGTGCGCGTGTGTAGTGATTCAGGTTCTGGACTTATTTGAATGTGGTTATTTTTCAAGTTAAATACATGTTTTGGGTTTTTTCCTCAAAGTTACCATTTGGCTCACATGTTCAGGCTGAATTTTTTTCTTTTGCAGTTTTAAAATACTGTTTTCAGTTTGTATGTCTTCAAATCTTTCCTAAATAATAGTTACAGTTATGACTGATCATAAAAAATGTTCTTTCCTATCACATACAAATGATGACATCTTGAATCAGAAATTAATTACATGCTTAAGGAGTGAAATGTTTCTCTATTTTCACCAGTACTTTTCTTGAGGATTTTTTCTTTTCAATTTGAAGGAAAACCAAATACGCACAAAGACAATGAGTAAAATCAATAGTTTTCAGAACAGATAAAAAATTAGCAAGCCTTAATAAAATGTATTTATGGCTTGCTATTTCTGCTGAATGTAAAGATGAAAACATGAATTAGTCAGTTTTCTTTTGAATATCACCTCTGTTTTTGTCGTTAGAAATAAGGCTGTTGCTTACAGTGTCAGTATTGACAAAGCATCCTCTTTCGGTTCCTCTGCTAAAAATTCAGAATACAGTAATTAGTTTTCCAGAACTATAACTCTCCTAAGCTTCTTTCTTCTGTGAGGTCCAAATTGGTTTAACAGTACCTAAACTTTATACTTTTGTGTGTGGGTTGTACGTATATAAATGTTCTCGGGATATTGCTTTCTGATCCCTGCAAGAATCTGCATCATACAAACTGCCAAGAGTTTTAGCCCCTCTCTGAGCAAAGACCAAAGATTTTTCTGGATTTAATTAATATTTATAGATGATAAATTAGCAATAACAATCATAGTTAGTTCCGTGGTCCTTTCATTTGATTTAAATTGATCCAAGCATAAGAGAGAGATTGATCCAGATCCCAAATGTTTGACTAAAATGAAACAACTAAGTATTTTGGCATGAATAGATTTAAGCTGAACTGAAATGTGTCTTCATCAATGCCTTGCCTTTACCCCAGTGCCAAGGGGTAACACAATGCCTTTGCCCTAGCTAAAGTCACATATAGTAAATGCCAATGGCTGTGTCCACACATACAGGTTTAATTCAATTTAAGTTAAACCAAAATAAGTTAATTTGAAATAAAACCATTAAATCAATTTAACTTAAATCAAATTAAGCAAAAACACCAAATCAAAATAGCAAGTCTGGACACAGGACTTGCTATTTTGATTCAGGAGAGGGGCACCAAGGGAGGCATGGCAAGATGGCCCCCTAGAAGGGCCATGCCCCCACCCAGGATATAGAAAAAGGAAGGCACCCTGGGAAGGAGGAGGGCAAAAGTGTTAAATTGATATAATGGTTATTGCAATTTAAGACGTCCGAATGGTGTTATTTCAAAGCAACCTTTTCAATTTAACAGCTATTTCGATTTCTTAGTAAGTTTTACTGTTTCAAAATAAGGTTCATTGTTTCAAAATGACGAGGATCATCATTTTGAAACAATGAAACATCATCCAGACACAGCCAATGGCTTTGTGGCTGTGCAATGGTGCCTGCATATGCCCTGACTGCTGCAGGAAGGGTCTCCATGTCTGCAATGCATATGTCAGTACCGAAGGACACTTTGGGGTTGGATGGGATCAAAGCTGAAGGATTAGGTCAGAAGCAGGATTCTAGATTTGCTCTTTACACAGATGCAGTAGTCCCCGTTACTCAGTACAACTGGAAGGAAGTGTCCATGGTTGCTATTCTAGATATCTGTTATTTACTTACCTTCACAAAATATATTTACTTTCACCTATTTCATCCTTCCATCTGTCCTTTATTCTAGGAGCTTCATTAAATAAATGAACTTCTCTACCTTCCCAGTTCAAAGGCTAGGTGAAACACATGTGCCCTAGAAGTTAACAAATTCAGATCATTTCAGACCAAAGGCAGGAAGACAATCCAGAGCTCAATGGCCATTGCAGAGAACACCCCATCAGCCACCACACACTGTTCTTTTGAGAAGACTATAGCATCAGCTCATGCTGCTAATGCAAGTCGTAGTAGTGTCTCAGAAGAAGACAGGTATGCTCTCAGGTAGGCTGGTCCTATTGAAGTGACCTGAGGAGTGGGTGGGCCGCAAGCCCACCCACTTCTAAAACCCTTCCCCCAGCCTGAGGGGAAGCGGCACAAGGCAGGGCTTCAAAAAGGTCCGGGGGACAACAAAAGAGAAAACAGGGACGGGTGTGAAGGTTACAGGTTCAAAACAAGGGTTTCGGAAGGGGGTACCGAGCAGAGAACCCCGGACAGCGCCCACTGCTCCCGAAAGGTGTCGAGGGAGCCAGCGGACGCCGCCCAGAGGAACTCTGCCCGGAGACGTGCACGGACGAGGGAGCGGAAATAGGCCCCACAGTCGCAGGCCCCTCCCTCTGCCAACCTCCTCTCCCGAGTTTTATACATGGCTACTTTTGCGTAAGCCAAGAGGAGGTTGGCGAGGAGGTCCCGCGACTTACTGGGGCCACGGATGGGGAGTGCATAGAGGTACATGTGTGGGGAGAAGTGCAGCCAGAACCTCAAGAGGAGGTTCTGGAGGAGCCGGAAAAGGGGCTGCAACCTGACGCAGTCTAAATAGACATGCGCCAGGGTCTCCCTCGCACCGCAAAAGGGGCAGGTGTCGGGGCGAGGGGTGAACCGCGCCAAGAATACGCCCGTGCTCACGGCTCCATGAAGGAGCCGCCAACTGATGTCCCCGGCGGGCCTTGGGGTGAGGGTGGCATACAGACTGGCCCACCGGGGTTCCTCGCCCACCGCAGGTGGAATCAGTTCCCGCCACTTTGTGTCAGGGCGGGACGCTAGGGCGAGGAAATGAATGGTATGGAGCACGAGCGTGTAGAGATGTTTACGGGGCGCAGTTCGGAAAGAGGCCGGCTGCAGGTCCAGCAGCCGGCTCGGGGCATGGGGCGGGGATGGCCGGGGGGGCTGATGGGGCCGAGGCCCGATCATGAGTTCTGGAGGGCCAGGGCTGAGAGGGGGGCGGGGAATACCCTCTCGCAGGACCCGCCCGAGGTAGGCCCGAGCAGCAGGAGGCAAAGCAGCCCTCACCTCCTGGAGTAGGCGCTGGGGGGTACGAGGGGTGGAGAGCCCCATGCGCCGAGCCAGCTCATGGGGATCCACCCAGTCCCCCCGGGCATAGTCCAGGAGATCTCCGACCCGGGTGACACCTGCCATGACCAACCTCCACCTCACGGAGGGGGCCTCCGCCACCTGCACACCAAGATGGAGGTTGTGTAGCAGGGGCTCCGCGAGGAGGTCCTCCCCCTCGGTGGGTATAACCGACCTGGAGGCTGCAAGGAGCCTCCAGGTCCGGAGGAGGTCATGGTAGAAGGCCGGCAGCTCAGAGACGTCTCGCGGAGAACGTCTCAGGTCGAGATAAAAGAGCTGCCGGTCGTATCGGAGCCCTCGGTAGCGGCGGAGGAAGGTGCGTGCCAAGTGGCTCCATGCCGGACTACCTGCACCATAAAGGAGTCTCTGCAGGGCCTGGAGGCGGAAGGTGTGGACCTGGCTGCGGACGCAGCACAGGCCCTGCCCCCCTTCCTCCAGGGGAAGGCTCAGAACCCCTGCAGAGACCCAGTGCAGTCCTGGCCAGAAGAACTCCAGAATTGTCCTCTGGAGGCTGTCCAGGAAACCCGGGGGTGGGCTCAGGGTGTTGAGCCGGTGCCAGAGCATGGACAGGACGAGCTGGTTGACGACCAGTGCCCGACCCCGAAGGGAGAGGCACCGCAGCAGTCCTGTCCAGCTCCGGAGCCGGTCAGCAACCCTGCCCTCTAATTCATGCCAGTTCTCCCCCGGGGAGGGATGGGTGGCAGAAAGGTAAACGCCCAGATAGAGCAGCGGACCCGCGCTCCACCGGATGGCCTGAAGCGCGGGTGGGAGGGAGCCGACCGGCCACCCGGCCCCTACCATCAGGCCAGAGCTCTTGACCCAGTTGACCCGGGCGGAGGAGGCTGCCGAGTAGATGGCCTGACAAGCCTCCAACCGCACCAGGTCGCCCGGGTCCTGGACCACGAGGAGTACGTCATCGGCGTACGCCGACAAGACCAGCCGCAGCTCTGACTCAGGGAGCGCCAACCCCGTCAACCTCCGACGGAGGAGACAGAGGAAGGGCTCGATGGCCAGAGCGTACAGCTGGCCCGACAGCGGACAGCCTTGACGCACTCCTCGCCCGAAGTCAGGTAGGCTGGTTCCAGGCAGTTTAGGGCTTTATAAGTTAAAAACAACACCTTTAATCTCTATCTAGAAACTCTCAAGGGTTAGCAAACATGTATAGCATAGTATACACTGTGTTTAATAGGTAACAGGTTCAAGGTATTAGTATATTACATATCGTGACAAGGTCAGGCTGGATGAGTATAGGAGAATGGTGGGGAGAGTATATATTAGCCCCAGGCTTAATAAACCTTTGTTCCCTGGGTTAAATTAGCCTGGAATATTCTAGAATAATTGGTCCCAGGTGTCCCAATCAACAGGCCTGCTACTTAAAGCCTCGTTCTCAGGCAGGGCAGGGCAGCTGAAAGGAGACTAGACAGGAGTAGAGCTACTGAGAGGATGCTGACAGTTTGTTTGGAGTTTTGCCACAACACCAATCGGTACAGTGGGGAATTTGGGAGAGAAAACCCTATAAGCAAGGACCTGCAGTCTGAGGGTGGACTATATTTATTTAAGGGAGACTGTGGAAATTTCCAGAGCCTGTAGACTGAGGCTGTAGAACTAGAGACTATGGGACTTCCCAGGGTCTGAAGGCAGACCAGGAGCAGTGGGGCTGCTGAGTGGTGATCCAGGGCAGGTAGCAGCCTTCCTGGACTAAGTGTGGAAACTGCTACTTAATAGGGTCCCTGGGTCAGGGCCTGGGGTAGAGGGTGGGATATTGCCCCCCTGACTCCCTCCCATCAGCCAATCCTTCACTGCTAGGGGAAGGAAAAATTGAGAAGTCTGCTAAATTTTGCCACACAATAGAAAGTACAGGACTTACAAGGGTGCCTGAGGCCTAACCTCACCACAATATATACAGATACACTAACAAATTCCCATATATATAAGAGAATTTGTTAACTTAATGTGTGTATGTATCCATATTGTGACAGGGTGAGACTGCAGGTTTCCGGAGAGTTCTAGAAAACCAATATATTAGCCCCAGGCTTAGCAAGTCCATTTTCCCCTCCTAGCTGTGCAGTGCTTACTTCAGGCTAATTGGCACACTTGGAGTTAATCAAGGTCCCACCCAGGACTTGTAAAAAAAGCCTTCCCTCCCAAGAAAGGGGCTAGCAGGAGTGTGAGAGTGAGGGGAGCTACTGGAGTGTGTGATAGGAGGCAAGGTATGGTTGCAAGGCAAAGAGATCTGGAGAAGGAGCAGAATGCTAGTCAAGAAGAGCCCCACAGGTACAAAGACTGGGGAAAGGGGCATAACCCTGCCCAAAGGGGGCAAAGGACCTTTCCCAGACCTGAAGACCTGAGGGAAATAGACCCACTGCTAGAGAGAAGCACAAGACTGACCAAGGTAGAGGAGGAACTTTGTTACTATATGTATGGGAATTTAACTTACTATGTCATGCTTTTCCCACAGTTCTGTTCACCCAACTCAAGTATCTCACACAACACTTTGCAAAGCTGGCATTGTAAAATAGGATACTTTTCAAAGACAAAAATCAGTGTTCAGCTCCCATAAAAGCTGAGGCGATGCCTTCAAAGAGCGGTCTCTGGAATGCTAGTATCCAAAGCAAAGACAAGGAAGGTCCAGAGCAGTAAGTTAAGCGATTGAGACAAAGTGCTGGATTGGATTTTGGTAAAGTGTAGGTAAAGTTTTATAACATGTAAAATCATACTATGAATACTGCTGGTTGAAATTCATACCTTTTGAAGCACACATGCAATGTAAGGTGAATATGTTGTGGCAATTTGCTTCCCAGTAGGAGCGTATTTCTCCTGTTTGTATGTATTGCTTTGTCTTTAGACAATGCATTTGGTTAAGTTCAGTTACTTGGTATCCTGAACACTGTTAAAAATGAACTGACTGTCAAGCAATCAGCTGCACTGTTGAGTTGTTACAGGTGTGATGCTGGAGCCTGGGTGATCGCATTCTCCTTCAGTTCTTCCTCACAGTGTGCCCTGCAAGTTGTTTCAGAACAAGGAGGTAATGAGCTCCAAACCTATTCTGTTATGAACCAGAAGCTAAGTAGTGCGGCCTAATAGGCAGAGCAACAGTTACGTCTGGTGGACAAAGCAAGCATCCAGGAATAACTACCAGGGCTAGTGCCACAGTCGACTGCCAATTATCAGAACCAGGAATCAAAGTTGAGAGTCAGAGCTAAGGTCAGATACCAAATGCCAGAGCAAAGGTTCTAGCCAGGGTAAGGTTCAGGTGTTGGAAGCTGAGGTTGGAGCCAGGGTTTGTAACTGATAACTGGAAGTGAGTTGTAAGATTCAGAACTAGAAGAAAGGCAAGGTCAGAAATGGAGCAAGAGCATAGTAGAAACAGGAGCAAAGGCAGGGATGAGGCAGGAGCAGTGCAGGAATTGGGAATAGAGTTGGATGCAGGCGTCAACACAAGCTGGATCCAGTGCAGCCACAACAGGAAATCACTTTGTTGCTTGGACAAACTTCTTGCGCCTCCTTCTGGCTCCAATAGAATGGCTAGACCAATCAGTGGAACCAGAAGATTCTCCGATCAGAGTTCCTGTGGGTTGTGCCTTGGATGAAGTTATAGTCCTGCTAGCTCACCAGATTTCAACAGACATTGGATCAAGGCTAGGATACAGCAACTGTCTGAGGGCACCTGGACCTAGATTCAAGACCCAGAACATTGCACTATGATGGAAAATGCCCTATAACCTAACTACATATTCTAAATGGGACTCCAAAACGGGCACCTCTGCTGACCACAATGGCAGTATGAGCAAGTCCCAGGCCATTTAAGGGTTCACATATCAAAAACCTTAAATTCTACCAGATTCTTGATAGAAAATTCTAGCTGATTAGTGGGGAACTGCACAGAGGCCTTGAGTGCATGGAAGGTGAATTTCTCCTCCCTGTTCTCAACCCACAAAGAATCCAAGTCCAAAGGGCTCTGACAGATGGAAAGAATTTTCCCTTGCACTGGTGAAAATGCCATTGATTGTGTCTATTCTTTTGAGAAAATGTTCTGATTTAATGAAGGAGTATAAAGAGTCCCAAAAATTCCAATGAAATAATAATTAATAAAGAAAATTAAAAATAATCAAAGGTGAGTACCAAATAAAGCTATATTCATTATACTGCACAACACTGTTCTTACAGTTCTTCTTGTGTTGCAAGAAAACTGTGAAAAGGAGCCAAAGCACAGTGAGGAATGAAGCAGGAAATAAGGGAAAGATGACACACACAAAAAAATGTCAGACAGATGACACACCATGCATAGCCAGGAAATTGACATCATAACACCAGTGACATCATTCTGTATCCCTAGAGCTGTCCTACCAGCAACAATATAGTACCATACACACATCATCATCATATAATTACCTGTCAGTCAAATGACTAAAAATAAAAGCCAAATGTCATCAGATTTGGAACATTTTCCCTTGTATATATAATTATTTCAAGAGCTGCCATTTTACTTAACCTGTTGTATTATTTTCTGTCCTAGAAGTAGAAAGTGATTTCTAATGTTGTCTGAGACATTTTGCTATCATTAAGGCTTGTAGAAACTAAGTTTTGTGTGAATCAATCAAAACAGTGAGAGCTTCTGAGTTGGTTAACCTTCATAGGCAGAATTATGAATTCCTGCCTGAGTTCTCCCTGCTCTTCAGGAATGAATGGCATTGAATAACATTCAGTCCCTATGGAAAAAGAAAAAATGCCCTACCCTGTCAGAAGATGAAATTTTAAAACTCCAGAATTGTACTACATAACCTGTTAGCATCCATAACTTTTAATTTGCTTGTGTATAACCAAAAAGTAAAATGTCATTAATATTTGCAGAAGTTGGATCAGTAAAAGACACCACCCCGCTCACCTTGTCTCTTTAATACCCTCCAATCCACATGGCTGCAACAACACTCCATACAACAATATTCATTGTCACTTTTCTAGCCCTATTCATGATTGTTCCTGTCATCAATTTCATATAGCCCATTCACTGCTATATATTGTACTGGTAGATAACATAATATTTTGCACTTGGGTTTGCTCTGTTTCCTACCATGTGCCATAAAACTCAGTGAAATGAAAAGTAAATCACAAGACTCCTTTTTGCCACAGATGTTATGGAATGTTAAAGTAAAAAAATCAAAGGCTGACGCAGTCTGCTGAGATGTATGTCACATGCCAGAAAATGCTGAGCCTTCTCATGTTTATAAAGATTTGGTTTTGTGTGTGTGTGTGTGTGTGTGTGTGCGCGCGCGCGCGCGCTTTTCCACTTCATGTTCTGAAACAGTTAATTACAGAGAAAAATACTTTTAATTTATTTTAGTAGCTGGCAATGAAATATGCTTGGATTACTCACTACTTGAAACAGAGATTAAAATCCATGTGATCTTGGTCATGAATGGGGGGAGAACATGCAGATGAATGTAATCTATTCATTGGTTTAAAGTCCCAAAGGAGCCTCTGAGAGCATCAAAAATCCATGTGATGTCCAAATGTGCTGTATTTTGCATTCAGATCTGTGAGTTAACAAAAGCACTATAAAATCTGTGAAATCAGATATAGACAAACAGTACCCTGTTGACTATGCATCAGAGTAGGCCCATGTGTACAGCTTATTCCAGCAAGGATATGACATATACTGTGCTCATAAAAAGAGCTCTAACACATCTGACAGTTGAGAATTACAGAAGTGCAAGGCTAAAACACTGACTTTTTCAGTAAGCTGTTCAAACCTGGATTTTTCTGTGCAAACTTGGGAATGCTGGATATCATTTGTGTTGGATTCCTGTACCACAACCCTATGAACTACGGCTAGTGCTCCAAACTGACAGACTACATTCTGTATGTTGCCAAGTTCCAAAGGGTAGCCATGTTAGTCTAGTTCAGTAAAACAAGCAAGGAATCCTGTGGCACTTAAAGACTAACCAATTTATTGATCACACAAGCTTTCATGGGAGAAAAAACCCACTTTGTCAGTCTCTTTGAAAATGGGGAAACTTACAGAATGGAGGGAAAGTAAATTCAGGGAAGCGTAAGCCATGGGATCATGTCAAACTGTAACAGCAAATCAAAGCAGTGGATTAGATTCAAACACTGGGAAATAGCACATAGAGGAAGGTGAGGTTTAATCACCTGTAATAGGAAAAGAATCCATAATCATGATTTAATCCTGCTTTCGCACCATTGAATTTGCATATCACTTCCAATTCTGTTGTTTATCTTTGAAGTCTTGATGTCCTGTTGAGTAGCTTGACAACAGTTAAAGAAGCAAGGAGTCCTGTGGCTCTTAAAGACTAACAGATTGGTATATGGCATGAGGTTTCATGGGAGAAAATCCTACTTCATCAGACACTTTGAAGTGGGATTCTCTCCCACAAAAGCTCATGTGATAAGTCAATCTGTTAGTCTTTTAAGTGCCACAGGACTCCTTGCTGCTTTTGCTAACACAGCTGTCTCTTTGGAAATTGAGCACAGTTGTTACAATGAATCAACAGAGTGATTAGGAAGCCTGAAGTGCTCAACAACTGGTTTTGGTGTGTTGTGATGTTTGATGTCAGTTTTGTGGCCATTTATTCTTTGGCACAGAGACTGTCCTGTTCATCCAATATATAAGGCAGAGGGGGATCTCTGGCATGATAATATAAATCACATTAGTGGATGAGTGGGTTAATGACCTTTGATGGAGTAGCTGGTTTGAGTAGGTCCTATGATGGTGTCTTTTGTGCAGATATGTGGGCATGGTTGGCAATGTGGTTTGTTGCCAGGGTATGTGCCTGCTTTAATGTTTCTGTTGTTAAGTCGCAGTTGCTGGTAAGTATCTGTTTAAGGTTAGGCGGGCTGTCTGTAGGTGAGGAAGGGTCTGCTTTCCAAGGCTTGAGAAAGTGAGGGATCATCTTTTAGAATAGGCTGTAGGTCCTTAATGATCTGTTGTAGAGGTCTGACTTGGGGGTTGTATGTGGGGACCAGTGGCGTTCTATTGTTTTCTTCCTTGGGCTTCTACTGCAGTAATTGACTTCACTACTGGCTCTGTCAATCTGTTTTCTTACTTCTGCAGCTGGCTACTGTAGTTTTAAGAATGCTTGATAGAGATCCTGAAGGTGTCTGTCTCTGTCAGAAGGATCAGAGCAGATGTGTTTATATCTTAAGGGCTTGGCTGTACTCACCAGCAACTACAAACCTAACATACAGAATGTATTAAACTGTATTTTGTTGTGCAGAAGTTAATATTTTAAAGTTAAGCCATATTAAAAAGAGGGAGAGAATAGCACCTCACAATTCTGGGTGCACTAGCACTCCCACTGAGCTAAGTTCTCTGATCGAGCACAGTTGTGCTCAGTGCAGGACTGGGGCAAGAAGGTGAGGGTAAAAGATACTTTTAGATCACTTGTATATTCCCTTACTCTTGAGATTAGCCTGTGTCTATATTCTATTTTATTCTATCCTACCTAGTTTCTTGTACAACACTCATTGTTGTAATACTAGAAATAATACTACCTCCTGCTTTTAAGTGCCATGCTTCTGGAGGCCTTTGTGTCCTGCCACATCCATCTCAGGAAATAAGCAACAGAGCTAAATCCAGTGACTTAGACTGTGCAGGAGGAAGTGGATTGGGAGAGAAGGCTGCAAGAGGTTCACCAGTCAGCAGGTTGCAGACTAGTACAAAAGCGGCTGCAGTGCAGACCAGAGTCGGTTCATTCCTGGAACCACAGAGTGCACTCGATGCTTCCTAAAAGACAAAGGCAACTGTACAATCATCTCAGTGCTGGCATGGACCAAAGGAGTACAAAAGTTCTCCTGGTGGGCTGCTTGGCCTGAATATAGAAGAGCTCTGAGGTACGGGTAAAGCATTGGTGGAAGCTGGGCCATAGGGAAGTGGCTGGGGAACTGAAAGCTGGTTTGTTAAAGAGACCTGGTTGTGCATGGCTCCTAATCTTGGGATCCCAGGGCTCAGTCCTACTTCCCCAGGAGCCTACAAATGGATGCTTAGAATCACAGAATTATAGAAACTGGCAGGGACCATGGGAGATCATGAAGTCCAGGTGGGACCAAGTACCCTCTTAAACTATCCCTGATTCGCAGTAAGCTTCCAGGAGGGGACTGGAACTCTGACTGCCAGAAGCTGGGACTGGATGGCAGGGGATGGACCACTTGTAAGTGCCTTGTTCGGTTCATTCTTTCTGAAATGCCTGACACCACCACTAGGAATACAGCAAAGTGGGCTAAATGGACCATTGGTCTTATCCACCACGCCTTTCTTCTGTTCACAAGTGAACAGGCTTAATGGAAGTACAGTTTCCCATTGCTGCTCACAGTATAGTTTTCCAGAAAAGATTCAAGCTATTTCAGTGCATTGTCCTGGGCCCTTACCCAACCCACAACCTCAATGGGCCATTTCAGCTTCTGAGGCTTACTAGAAAACAAGAATATTCTAGTCGCATATCCTTTTTCATAACAATGCTCCTTGTTCTGGCCTGGAGAGGGAGGATGTTGAGGAACCAGTATCCAGATTCTGTGTCACATCAAGGATCCTCAGAGCATTGGGTCTGCTGGTTTGGAACTTGTTTTGTATCTCTCATACAGCAAACAGCCATAGAAGGATAGTGGTAGGGGAGAATAGTAGTTTCCATGTAGTTATGATGGAATGGGAATATAAATGACTGTATGCATGCAGATATGAACTAGCCACTGTGCTGAAGTGTAGGTGAGAATGCACTAACAAGACTGTGTATGCGCAGTAGGGGCTTAATAGTACAGAATGTGGCTCTCAGTTACTGCCTCTCAAATACAAAATTGAGATTGTATCTGTGTCTATAATTCATAAGAAATTGCTGGAGGTGGGGAGGAAGAAAGAGGGCTTTTTTGATTGTAAACCACTCAGTTGCCTGGACTATGTCTTTTCTGTGTCCTACAACTTCAGTGACTAATAGCCACTAGACTAGAGGAAAAACAAAGGAAGGTGGCGAAGGTGAAATGAAAAAGAGGGAAGGAATAAAGAAATGGGGGGAGGGAGCAATAAGTGACACAGGGGCCAAATTCTGGTCCTCAGGCCAGTAGCTCCATTGAAGTTGAAGCATGTGAGCCCATCCGCTTTTCAATTCAACCACACTGGAAGGCACAACTTTCTTGCCTAAATCAGACTTTAAATATTAGACTGGGTGAGCTAACATGTCCTAACGAAAACGCCATTTATCCTAGATAAGGGAGTTAGACAATGATGATGCAGCTGCAGGTAGATTAGGGACAGGAAAAGCAGAGAACCAATGTGGAGTCCCTTCTCTCCAGGAATAGAATTTCCCTTCCTCGTGGAAAAGCAAGGTTGAGAAGCTGCAGCCCTGCCTTTTCTGCAGCCCCTAATTCCTTCTCCCCAAGGGAAGCTTAGGAAGAAATTTCCTGCTTTGGGCCTTTTGAAGTTCTTTGCCCACCTCCTGCCAGTTGTTCCCCTGAGAGGGTATTATATGTCATCTAAACAAATGATTTGAATTATGATTTAATACAAACAGGCCTTTAAGCCATGGCTTCATCAAATATATAGGCCAGGATTTTTTTTTTAATTACATATCTAAAGTCTTTGCTTAAATGCTGAAATAATTGGCCAGATTTTCAAAAATACCAGGCATGTAGTAGATCTCATTAAAGTTTATGGGAGTTTCTGGGTACTGAGATTCTTGGAACTCAGGCTAGTTATTTAGCTGCTAAAAGCATCCATTTCTTTAAATCTTGGTCATGGACTTTTGTGGCTGGTTAATTTAAGATTCATGCTGAATGGTGCAGCTCTAACCCTGCGTGGGAAGAGTGTGGAAATCATTCCTCCCCCTTCCCACTTCAGACCAGGTGCTGGCTAAGTCAGGAGAGAACTTCTGTGAATAGTCTTTATTCGTTTACTTCTTCAATGCCACAATATTCAGCGTCTGATGTTCTCCTGCCACACGGTGGTGCTTGCCAGTTTCCGACTTTTCCCTTTGGTGGTAGTGTCTCAGCCTGTCTGTGTTTAAATGAAGCAACATAAAACCTCCAGCATTTGTAAGGAAGGTGACATTTCTTGCAGCGTTTAATAATTTAGGGGTGTGGGAGGGAGAAATGATGGATGCAATTGTAGTTGCTGACTCTTTAAGACCATTAACTCTGCTGAAGTTTCCCTGTATAGCAAGGGGACTGTAAAGAAGGAATTTATGATTAGTGACCATTTACTTAGTCTTAGAATTTGCTTCACACAGCTAAAAGGTTGCAGGCTGGGCTGATCTTTTATTTGGCGAGAACAGCAGCTAGCTCCTATTTCATCCTGGTAATTGTTGCATAAACACTTTGTAATGGCTTTCCTTTGATTTAGTTTAACGCATGGGTTGTTTTCATAAGCTCGATTAGTTGCCAGCAGACTCGTGGGCACCCAGCTTAGTAAATCTTCATCCACGGCCCCAGCCCTTTCTATTCTTACGGTGGTGAAAAGGGCTGCAGCAGCAAGCAGGGGAAGCCTTTTGATTTTTCGGCCCCTGCCGTGGTCGGAAGACAGCTCTAAGGGCTCTGCCTTCTGCTGAAGGGAGTTAGCCGCTGTGGCTAGAAAACGAGTCTTTGAGGCCCCCTGGGTGAATGGATCTGTAGTTTTTTTTTTTCTTTCTTTCTTTCTATGCCTCCTTGAACCAGGAGTGCGAGGTCACAGGGGGCCTGGGCTCTTAATGGGGCAGGTTTGAAGGGAAGCCAAATCTCTCGCCCCTAGTGTCCCCCAGGCACCCGCTGTGGCATTCATCTACCTGAGATTGAGCAATAACAGGTCTGTGATGCCCTTAGATGTCAGCCAGGGCTACACTGACTGGCTCAGCATGGGTCTTCCCGGGAGGCCTTTGCTGCTGGAGACCGCCGGTTGCCTTTAGCACGTCCCCAGCAGTGGCTGCCGGCGGGCTGGGGTGCAGCAGAGAGTCTCGGGGGGCTAGGGCCGGACCCCCAGTAACAGGGGGCGACCCGGTCCCCGGGCTCCCCGTCCAGCGGCAGCCTGCGGAGCGCGGCGAGTTTCGGTGGCTCCGGGGCGGGCTGCGAGGCAGGCGGATGCCCCCGCTGCGGATCCTGCCACCGGGCGGCTGAACCGCCCGGGCCTGCCGACGCCGCCGCCGCAGCCGCCCCCGCCCTCTGCGCCGGGGCCTGGCTCTCCTGGCGGCCGCCCGCATCCGACCCGACCCGCCGCTGCGGCTGACGCGTGGCCAGGCGCCGCTCCCGCCGAGAGCCCGGCCCGGCTCCGCGCCCGCGCCGCCGCCGCAGCATCCCGCCTCCGCCTCCGCCCCGCCCCGCCGCGCGCCTGCATCCCGCTCCGCCAATCAGCGGCCGGCCTGCCCGCGCCACGTGACCGCGGCGGGCCGAGGGACCTGCTGCTTCCCCCGCGCCGGAGGGCTGCGGGCGGCAGAGCGCGGGAGCGGAGCGGAGCGGAGCGGGCGGCGGCCGCGGGGCGCGCTGACTCCTTCCCCGCCCCAGCCCTATGGCAGCTGCCGCCGCCGCCGCCTCGCCGCCGCGCCTCGGCCCCAGCCCGGCCGCCGCACCTCGCCGGATCGTCATGCCGGGACTTGGCCGCCGCTTGCCGCCGGGGCCCCCGGGATGCTAGGCTGCCCGGCTCCCTGCGCCCCGAGCCCGCTCCGCTTGAGTTCAGAAGTCATGGTGCTGGGGGCAGCCTCCCCCCCTCGGCCGTGCGGCGGCGGCGGCGGCTGGACGCTGGGCGACTGCTGCTGCTGGCTGCTGCTGCCCGTGATGGTCCTCGTCATAGCCCGGCCGGAGAAACTTGCCGCCTTCCCTACCTCCTTAAGTGACTGCCAAACGCCCACCGGCTGGAATTGCTCTGGTAAGCCGCGAGCTCGGCCCCTCGCCCCTCGCGCCACGGCGCTGCGCCCGCCGGCAGGGCAGGTCTCGCGCTGCCCGCAGCCGCCTGGCACCGCCTGAGCTTTCCTCAGCCGTGTCGCGCCCGGAGTTTGGAGGCGGGCCGGCCCGGAAAGTGCTAGAGGCGAGAAGAGCGAGCCGGCAAGCGCCTGCCAAAGTGCACGAGGCAGGGCTAGGGCGCCTTTGCGAGTAACAGCAACTCCTCATAAGTCCCCCTGTTTTCGGGCTTCCAGGCATTTCCACTGTGAAGGCTTTGGGCTTTGCTCGGCTTTTCCTGGCTTGCTTGGGGGTGAATTCACTTTGCCAGCCGTGTAGTTTCTGGGGCAACGTTTCCAGCTGTCAGCTCGCAGGACTAAGGCACAGCGGCTAGCCGCAAGGGATCAGGAAGTAACGCCTCTGTCCTCGATTTATTCGGCGGGATGCTTTCCTGCCCTCCTCCTCCGGCCGCTTTCAGCCCTTCTGGAAGGTGCTGGCCGGGCGGAGCGTGGGTGAAATACATGCATTCAATAAGGAAGAGTCTGGGGACCAGAGTTTTTCTTGCCTTTTAGGTCAGCTGGGAACTGGCTGTGTGTCTGACCGGCATAGTCCTTAATGCAATCATAGCAATGCCTTGCCTGGAGTGTCTATACCTTTGTGCAGTATTTTCAAGATAACCGCTGTTTGTCAGCCCCGGTGGGTGTGGGTTTTCTGTTTCTCGCTGATTGTTCAGTCCTTCTTTTTGAAGCACTCTTTCACATAGAGGGAGAGAGCAAAACCATTAGATCCATTAGGGGGCTTCTGAAGAAGCAAAATCCCTCGGTCTCCTTCAGTGACAAAGTGATGTATGTTTAAAAATGTCGGGGGGGGGGGGGGTTGGGGGGCACGTGCCCTCTCTAGGTTTAAAGTCCAAAGCCCCCGGGGCCCGCAACCTGGAGGCTCAAAATGAGGTGATCCCAATTATTTCCGATCCTTGAAATCACTGACTTTACAGTGAGTATAATATTTGGGTCACCAGGCTATGCCTCTGATATTTCAGGTGTTTCTGAAATTAGAGCTTATAACAGGATTCTGAGAAAATAGCAACCTCCAAGGTAATCTGTGTATTCTATATAATAGATTGGCAGGAAGCAATTTTCACTCTTTTCAGTTTTGATATTCAGTGTTCTAGTTAGAAGCTCTAGGACCCTAAGAAAATCAATGGGATTAAATCTTAATGGATTTGGAGCATAAAATAGCTGTTTTGTTTAATGCCTCATTCACTACACACTGTCAGAGTGGGACGGCAACTAGTGAAATCTGAAATTCTTGCTGGCGTTCACGAGCTAAATCTTCAGCCAAATCTGTTTGTCTGTGAAACCGAAGGGAAAGAGTAGGTTCACTCAGAAGCTTGTGAAGAACCTGGCGCCTCTCCTGTTAAATTAGAGGTGGTGATCAATCTTCATTGGAATCAGACAGAGAATCACAGAAAACACACAGCCTGTTTATCTTTATTATTTGGGCTTTGTTACAGCATGGTGCGGAGAAATTCCAATTCAGACTCTAGACCCAAAGATCTGCTATTGCATGGGAACATGTTGAAACAACCAAAGAAAATATAATACACCAATTACTGGATGACTTTTGAGGAATTGGAATCTGCTTAATAGAATAAAGAGGGTGAAGGTGTGGAAAACAAGGACAAAAAGTGTGGATAATTGAAAACAGGGAAGGAGAGAACATCCAGACCGTATTATTTCATCAACAAGGTTATGATGCTGGGCGTGTTAAAAAAGCAATCACCTTTTATTGTATATCCTGCCAGACTGAAGCTGACTGTATTTTTCTGTTTACATTTGAGGTTATGATGACAGAGAAAATGATCTCTTTCTCTGTGACACCAATACCTGTAAATTTGATGGAGAGTGTTTAAGAATTGGAGACAGCGTGACTTGCGTCTGTCAGTTCAAGGTAAGAAGAATGCTGTTTCATTCTTTAGTTCACTAATGAGAATGCAAATCAGGGATCTCCCTTTTACAACCTATTGCTTGACGGTTTATTTCACTACATGTAGTGAAGTTAGAGGGATAACCTGGCTGGAGAGCCAGCTGTTGTCAAAATGACATAAGTTTCTCTGGGAAAATGCAGATGCTGTGGTTATAAGTGTCCCTTTGGGTTCTGCAGTTTCAGACTGTGCATGTGTGATTTTGATGCTGAGCCCTTTTACCAAGGATTTTAAATTCTTTCCAAATTCACTAATGACACTGATCATGCTTTACACTCAGTGTTCTGATCTAGTTAGAGAAATGGATCTGTAGTGTGCTTATACAGTACAGTGGCAATGCTCCTGGTTTTTTATCAGATTAAAATGAACTATGTTTTACACCCCTTGCATTTATTTTCATTCCATTCTCTAAGTTCACCCATCGTCGAAGCATCTGACGAAGTGGGATTTTCTCCCACGAAAGCTCATGCGAAAAATAAATCTGTTAGTCTTAAAGTGCCACACGACTCCTTGTTTTTAAAATAAAATAAACCCCAGTGTTCCAAAAATAACAAACTTCCTTCAGGTGTTAAATCAACGATAAAACTAACACTACCCCTACGACCCCCCACCCCCAGTCCCTCCCACACATACTTTCTCTCCTCCCTGTCCATTCAGTTAAGTCTAAACCTTGGACATGCTCAAAGTCCTCACAGTTTAATCATAAAGTAATTCTTCTAGTGTGTCTCATGTAACCCAGAAAGCAGCTGTGCTTTGAGTAATTATCCACATACAAATTTTACAGATTACTGAGTTTTGAGAATATAGCATATGTTTTGTATCCACCTATGCCACTGTGGCGTTTTGCATTTTAATACAACTTTATAAAACTGTAGAAGTTTTAATATTCTTTTAAACAGTTAACGTAGAACAGTTCAAATGCTGCAGTCCTCTTTTGTAATGACTGATTAATCTATTATTGATCATCAATAAACTATTTATTCTGAAGCATGAAAAGTATCATTCATATTACCAGGACCAAAAATGCTGCATCTGAGGAGGCAAAAAAAATAATAATAAAGCTTTAATTTTAAAAATGCAAGACTATCTCAGCAAAATGCAAAGCAGTCATTTCACTAGAATTATTGGATTGAATATTAATTTTTTCTGTTGATGGAGAGAATATATATATGGATCCTGAACAGTTTACTAAGTTTCCAGTTTACATATGGCTAAATATTTCAGGTTTTAAAATAAACATTAATATAGAGATTTGAGTGATGCAATATTAGCATTTGTGACATGCGTAGTTAGACGTTTTCTTTCTGAGGGAAACCCTATAATGCAAAAAACATTTGTATCTTGCGCCATTGCCTGGTGCTGTTACCTGTGCTATGCCACTGACATTTCAATCATACAGTGTCCACAAAGAATACTATGTTCTTGTGCTTGCCCACAGTTTGGCTCTGGCAGTTGGTCTAAAGCAAGGGACCGATTGCCCGGGAGGAGCAAACCAAGATTTTGCTAATGGAAGGGGTTGCAAGGGAGGCTATGTTTTCCCAAGGAAGCCTGCCAATCTCTGGTGACTTAGAATAAAGAAACCTTAGTAAAATTTAGCATTCTCCTGGATTTGAGAGACCGGTGACATCTATACTGATGTTGGAAAATGATAAGAAGGGGAACAATTGAAACGCATGGGCTTGTTAGGTTTCAACATCTGGGTAACATTTACAACCTTAAATGAGATCAAAATAAAGTGACCAGGTGACTGTGGGCCTCATTAAAAGTCCATTCCAGTCAACTTGGCTTTGGATCTGGCCCCATATGAATTCATAGCTCTCTCTCTTTCTCTCTTTTTTTTTTTTTTTTTTAACTTTTTGGCCATTCATGGAGGTATATTTTCAAATATGAGCTTGTCATGTGAGCTGCCTATGGCTCATGCTATATGGACAGTGCAAATGCTTGTGCTGTTGATTTGCTTGTAATTCTGAAAATCCCTTATTTGAATGGAGTTAAAGCAGGCACGAACTTGGCGCATCATGTAGCATTGGTGGGCAGTTTGGTATATTGGAAAGGTAAAACCCCTGTTGCAAAATGAATTTTAATACAGTATCGGGAATGACTGAAAAATACACCAAGTATCATATGGGGGAATATGGAATACATTCACAAAGCAGTGTTCACAAAGCTCATGATAGGGGGTTTGCTCGGTCAGAATTCAGGCTCCATTTTCGTCCACACTTCTCTATGGTGAGGGTGAGCAAATCACAGAGGAGAGCTCATCAGTTTAATTTTTTTAATGTTTTTTGCGGTACTTGTTAGAGTCTTTAACTGCAGTTGGAAGCAAGATGCAGGCTGCCTGTATGCTATTTACAATATCTAGCTGACCAACCCGTGTCTGTCTTTTATAATACTTGTTTAGATAGTGTCCGGCTAAACTGGTTTAACAAAATAAACTTTGATTGCTTGAAAAGTAAATTAAAACCAGACTGTTTTGGATAATATGATTGGGCTCCTGTCCCTAGGCAGAAGATAAATGGCCAGAGATTTCCCTTCAATTGACTTATTTTTGCTTTTTTTAGCACTGCAAAAATATACATCAACCTTTGATTTCAACTGGGTGGGACTTGTATTTCACCAGAGAGTACCCTCTTCATATCTGTTTCAATAAGAACAAAAGTTCTCTTCTTCTTGTGTTAGAGCACATCCTTATGTGTTCAATGGGTATTAATATATCAGACCATTGCTCATTCCCACTCATTGCTAGCTATAGGTAATAACCTTGAGGATGTAGAATTAACCAACATTTTGTTCTGTGACATCAGAATCTCTGCATATTAGATGGGCCTTTTATCTGAGTGCCCCTGAAAACACTAGTTTGCACTAGCCCCTATTTTTTTTCCTCTGTGATATCAAGAAAATGTCTCAATAGGTACTTAGATATTTCAGCTTATGTTGAGTTTCTTTCTCTACATTTAGGCCCTGATCTTGAAAACACTCACACATACAAGTAGATTTTCTTATGTGAGTAGCCCCGTTTTCTTCAATGAGATTATTCACATGTCAGTTATTCACGTGCTTGAGTGTTTTCAGGATTAGAGCCTTATTTACAGAGTTGTGAGTTGTGTATTATTGAAATGCATCTTCACATTACTTTACTTGCTCAAGATATGTGGAGTATGATGACGGTATTTATCATGTCATGCTTAGTAGAGTAGGAAGTAGTCAGTTTTGTAGTGCTAATACGAGCAGGAGTAACAAGTATGTCGGCTTCTCTGGAAAATAAACCTTCTGTGCTAAATAAACCTTATAAATTCCACTAAGCCAATATGTTTCCACGTCTGTGATCATAGGCATACAAGGTTCCAAATGCTATGAATTGTATTCATTGGCTGGTGCATGGCTAAATTAGGGCATGCATATTGTTCTGCCTTTCCTGGGTTAAACAAATATATCTTCGACATACACATGTGAGAGAGAGAATTAGAGTGTGGAACTTTGCCATTGCAGCTCATGGGAGTTTTGACATGAGTTCTAGTGAGTGTCAGATCAGGGCTTGCATCACAGGTTGAAGGTCATCTTGAAACCTAGGACTTGGTGTACAGAATCCTGAGCCAATGGCCAGGATATATTTCTGGATTGAGGCAACAATGACAATCAAAATCCAACAAAGACTCCTGTGGAACTTTTAGGCTATGTCTACACTGCAAAATCAGTCTGGACTAATTTGAACCCTGTCTACACTAGCCCTTACCTACATTGAACTAAAAAAAAAAAAAATCTTTCTTCGATCTAATCAAAGGTTAGTTCGAACTAACTGCTTGCTTCAAACTTATTCCAGACTTTAGTTCAAACTAGCCTGATGGAGACATACTAGTTTGAACTAAATAAGTTCGAACTAGCGGTTAGTTTGAACTAAGTATGAGTTTTTAGTTCAAACTAATTTTTAGGTCAAACTAAGCATGTTTTTTTTAGTTTGAACTTACCCACTTAGTCTGAACTAACTTTTATGTCCACACACACTGTTTAAATCGAAATAATGCTGGTTATTTCAATTGAAAAAATGGTAGGTTCACACTATGTTCTCTTATTTCGAAATGAGGAGCTCCCTCATTTCGATATAAGGAAAGTCATATAGATATAATAAAGCCTAGTATTATAATGATATGACAGTTAAATTGAAATTATTTCAAAATAACACAATGCAGACATGTTATTTTGATTTAACTGTTAAATCGATTTAACGTCTTTTGCTCTTCTCCTTCCCAGGTGCTTTCCTTTTTCTATATATTGGGTGGGGGCATGGCCCTTCTAGGGGGCCATGTTGCCACACCTCCCATGGTGCCTCTCTCTTAAATTGAAATAGCAAGTCCTGTCCATGGACATGCTATTCGATTTGAGTTTCTAATGGGGACCTGTTAAATCGATTTAACTTATATCAATTTAATAATTTTTATATCGATTTTATTAAATTGATATAAGTTAAATTGATTTAACTGTGTAAGCGTGGACATAGTGAGTCTGAACTAAGGTTTTAGATATAGACATAGCTTTAAAAACTTAACAAATTTATTTAGCGTATGAGCTTTTGTGGGAGAAAATCCCACTTCATCAGATGTTATGAAGAAGTGGGATTTTCTCCCACATACTCTCATGGGATTAATAAAGCATGAGCAGTAGTTATACACCAAGTCCTAAGCCCCAAGATGAAAATTGTTTCAGAGCTGAAGTGGGGAAGAAAAAACAAATGCTTACTAGAATACTACGATAAATAAATCTGTTAGTCTTTCATAGTGCCTCCAGATATCTTGTTTATTTTGCTGAACTAGACTAACATGGCTACCCTTTTGGAACTAATCAAAATCTAATATCCCACCAACCTCTAGGACCACAACCAAATTTTTTATAGCCATGGAAAGTTGTGAATGCCAGTTTTTTGTTGATCTAAAATAGAAAATCCAGCTCTGGCAGATCGTGAGATATCAAAGATAATTAAAATGACAATATTCTAATAAGCATTTGTTTTATCTCCCCCCCCCTTTAACTCTGATATGATTTTTGTCAGTCTTCAACACCACTGGAGCTCAGAACCATAGTTAGTACTCTTCAATCACATCACATACCCATGTTTGCTGTTGCTGAGCAGCAGCTTTAATTTTTTTATCTCAGTATCAGTGCAACACTCATATATTTTTTATGCCATTAGCTATACAAAAGATGCATGCTGCAATGAACATGTTTTGCAAAGAAAAGGATGTCACCTGTGTGCAGTGACACATGACTTGTTGAGCATTCCTGTGGCACTTAAAGACTAACAAATCTATTTATCTCATGAGCTTTCATGGGAGAAAATCCTAAGTTTGTTAGTCTTTAAATGCCACAGAACTCCTTGTCTGTTTTGCTGAACTAGACTAATATGCCTACCCCTTTGGAACATGGCTTGTTGAGTGTGCTACACAAAGCAAAGTTCCACCAGTGAGCCTGATTTCTCAGTTCAAAAAGGTCAAACTCCCTGGGTGTGGGGGAAGAGAAAGAAAGATTGTGAAAGCAGAACATGGTTGCATCTACCACAATATTAAGAGTCTCACAAACATCTATGTACTTCTAAACATACAGTGCCTTGGGTGAAATCCTGGCCCTGTTGTGGTCAGCGGAAGTTTTGCCATTGACTTCAGTGATCCACTGTTTCGCCCTTGATCTTTTGCTTCATGAAACCAAACTTTGCTCACTTTCTGCACATGAATAGCCACATCTGAGGTAATGGGGTTATCCACATAGCTCAGAGGAGCAGGATTTGGGCCTTATTGTTTTGCAGCTGATTGGCATAAAATTTAGGGGTCTTATTCTGCTCTCACTGAAACTAACGGAAAATTTAGAACTACATTTAATGGAAGCAGGATCAAAGTGTTTCTACTTGTAATGGTGAATGTTATGATATTCTGGGCCAACTCCTGCACATTTTGTTCCCATAAGTAGTCATTACGGTGTCAGTGGAACTGTATGTCTAAGCCAATGAAGACTTGGTCCTTCATGCTTATAAAAAATCCAGTTGATTGTGTTAATTGGCTTGCTAAACTATCCCAAATTCTCCTACAACCGTGTTCAAATCACTGTCTCGCTTCTGGGTGAAATCTGGCCCTTCTGTCTTTGACATAGGTTGGATTTAGACTGTAATCCTCAGAATAGCAAACAGTTAGCTTTTAATCAATAATTTAAAATCTCTGAATTGATGAGCTGTGGGCTAAGAGAAGAAAGCATTTGTTGGTATGTTTGGGGAAGGCAAGGTGGCATAACACACCTGAGAGTTTTAAGAAAATATAATTCATAGGGAAAATGTCACTTATCTTGAACCAACCAAAATGTCACTCTGACCGACTATGAATAATTTTCTGGTTATATCACTGTGTGGAGGCTTACAATTAATTCAGCTCATACAAAAGTATTTGTAAATCATTTCTGTAGCCATTTGTATCTAGGTAGAATTCAAATTCATATTGGCATAACTTCAGTGTCATGCTATATACAACATAAGACAGCTAAATTGATAGTGTGACTTCTTTTTTAATTTTTATGTTGCTTTGAAACAGAGGTGATCATTTGTAAACAATAATTGTGATCATTACTTTTGTTATAATTAAACAATGAGGCATATCAGGAGTACAGTATTCATGAGATAATCACACCTCTGGCGTAATTATCAGGTACAGGGCACATCCAAGAATCTCTAATACCTCGGAGTATGATTATCTTGTGATAACTACACCCTGTAGGTTGCCTAATTTCCATTGTAAAATGGAATTATTTTTAATAAAATGAACAAGTGGTAGGAAAAATCATTCTTTTTTGTGACAGAGCAAAATAACACTAATCGTTGACAATAGTGAGTAGAAGTTTCAGCTGAATAGAGAGTGAGTTTATTGCCTTATGCCTTTACTATGAAATGGAGGGCAGTGAACACTAGGAAATATTATAACAAGAGTTTGTTGACTATTTTGCATGGGAAAAGGGACTCTAACTCTTTGATGACAGTTTTAACAAAAAAAAGTCCATCTTATTTTGCAGTCAGTTCTAATTATGAGAGAGAGAGAGAGAGAGAGAGAGAGAGAGAGAGAGAGAGAGAATGAGTTTCCGTGCCTGTTATCCTCCAATGGGAGTAGGAATGCATGCAGTTCCATACCAGAAAAGACCAGTACTACATCTTGTTTAGTATTCTGTCACTGATTAGCCAGTAACAATTACTTCAAAAATATATGAAAGCCCAAAGTTGGCAGTTATGGAATAACTAGCCTATATGGAAAGTTTCTTCCTAACCCCTGCCAGTTAGTGGTCAGATTGTACCCTGAAGCATGACTGTAAATATCCTTTCAATTTTTCTTTTGTAATCCTACTAATAATTCTAAATTTCAAAAGAATGAGCAAGACTCAAGCAGTTTCTAACCTCCTGTTGTTTTCTTGACTTTTATTTTTTGCTGGGGAGGGTACGACTTGGCACAGTAGCTTTTTGTGGTTGTTACTAATTATATTCTTTCTTTTTCCATATTCATTAGTGTAACAATGACTATGTGCCGGTGTGTGGTTCCAATGGCGATACCTATCAGAATGAATGCTACTTGAGACAGGCTGCCTGCAAGCAACAGAGTGAAATACTTGTGGTGTCAGAAGGATCATGTGCAACTGGTATGTATAATACTCTCTTTGTAGACTATGTCAAGAACTTGGTTTGAAACCAGATGAAATAGCTTACGTGTCATGATAAGGACTCTTTGGGTTCTTGGCATATTAACTCCAGATGAATAATTTACATTATGGATCTTAAACAGCTACTCTCACGCATTTCTTTTTTAAATAAAAGATTCTTGACATTGGAGCGGGGCATAGAATACCGTTTCTGTGTTAATATCTATCTTGCATTCAACATCTGTTTATTTTATAGATAGATAGACAGACAGACACATTATATGTAGAGAGATATAAAAACATCCCATATGTATAAATAATCTAATCTATTTTGTAAATAAACTGGAAATAAAGTAAATCCAGAAACATAGAACACTTTTTTTGTGTGTTTGCACCAGTGGCACTCTGTAATCTGGAGAGGATAGCATATGAGAGTTACTGAACATGGTAACCTTTTCATAGACTTTTTTCTCATATATTTAGGATTAGATCTCCAGCTGATATAAACTGGCATAGCTCCACTGACTGCCGTGGAACTACACTGATTTCTATCAGCTAAGGTTTTGGACCTTAAACTTTTAAGTTAAATTAATGAGAATGTGCAATGGTCTTCTCTATACTTCTTGGAAGAATTCATTGATGAACATATAGCAGAAGACTATTATTTCTCAATGCACCTTTCATTAAATCTTGACACTGTGATATTTGTAGCTTTCCTTTATGGAAGATGAGTGAACACAAGCAGACATGAGAACTGCCTTGCTCTGTGCTAGCATTCTCAATGTTTTCCTTTTGTGTTCTGTACTCATTAGAGATGGGTAGTGAAGTTAACTGAAAAAGAAGAGAAGGAGCAAGCCTTTTTTCCTTGAGAGAATTCTTTAAATGTGAAATGGAATTTTTCAGGTTAGGATAGAAGAGTTGATAAAAAGTGCATTAAAAAAACTGTGTACTGCAGCAATCTGTGTTTCTTGCACCTAAGAGAAAATGCATTTTCTTCCCGCAAACTATGCTTTGTCTGCGACTGTTATCTAAGACTTTTCAAGGGAAAAATCACATGCTGTAATGTTCTTTGTCTACAAATTGGTATTAACTGGAGTTCAGGCAGGCAGGGTCTATTTTGACAGAATTTCTTTAACTTAGTGAACTCTTTTGGGACAGGTACTGGGCTTTTTACAAAAACAGAATAATTCCACTTCCTTACTGCATCATTTCTTAAGCTTTCCCATTATTCATATTAGTCACTTTGGAAAAGTCCTCTCTGATGCTAGAGGTGCTCAGGGAGAAAAGGAAAACTGGAATTCCTGAAGTCTTGAACATTTGGTTTCTCTTTCCTTCCTCACAAAGATGAGGCTTTCTTTTTACCAGTTGTGGACCTGATACAAAGCCCACTGAAGTCTTAATTCATTCTGATGGGCTTTAGGTCAGGCCTTATCTGAGAGTGCTCTTTGCTTTCCTTCAACCTGCTTTTGTTCAATTATTGGATTTCTCTGTGAATGTAGGCAGAGAGGGAAGAAGGTTTATCACAGGAGTTCTTCTGTTCTGTTATGCTGGAGGAAAGCACTAAAGTAGCTGATCTGGAAGTTTGGAATCTGCTTGATTCCCTTGAGAGGATGACTTAGGAAGGAGCAAGGCAACCCCATGCTACAGTGGAAAGTATGTCACTGGGAACATCTGTTGATAAAGGGAGATTGATAAAGTGAAATTCCATGAGGATGGCTAACTAGAATCTGCATATGAGTGCATGGAGGGAAGAAAAGGAAACATGGAGCTTCTTTCCTCAAAGCAGCCACCAGCCTTATGCATTGAGAAGATGAAGGGGAGAAAGGCTTGTGTTTATCTCTTCCCAGCTGCCAGGGAGGGGATTTGGTGGGAAGTTTCTGCTTTCCAGAAGTCAGTAGTATTGTAAGACTACAGACTACAGAGAGCTTCTTCTCACCTCACAGTTGGCCTGGAAAAGGTGTATAGGTGGGATGTTGATTGGAGATTCAGATTATGGGTACGCAAAGAATGCTAGTTTGGAGACCACCATCATATATTATTCCCTGTAGCAACCATTTATTTTCCCTGCTGTTTGATCACATTGTGAAAAAGTCCACCATTTCAAGATGTAGCCAGCTACCAAACCAACACAACTGAGTAATGTGATTCATCTATTTGTTTAGTTAGGTGCAAGATCTAATTGGCAACTCACTGCTGTTGGGGGGGGAGCATTATTTTGTTAATCTGATGGTATTTTTTTTTTAATCTGAATAATGAGGGCGTTTACAAACTGACTTAGATTAACAAGATGGGACCGTAAATAAATTGGGATTCAACTGTTGATATACAAACAGAATCACAGTCTTGCCTTTGGAAGCTCTCCATTTGCCTTTGTAACTGCCTTTGACACTCAGCAGTAAAAAGAAGCTCTGGATAGTTCCCTTTATCTTTTGTTTTCATCAATGCCTTTCTTGTATTATACTGCTGTAAATGGACACAGAATTTAGATTTTCTTTTAGCCATGCTCCTCTCCACTTGTGTACATTTTTACACATTGATTTGTTAAGAATGCTTCCTAATGAAATTCTTTGCTTGACAATTTCATGTTGCTGTTGTCCCTAAAACTGGAAAAATGAACCGTCTATCTAAATATATTCAAATTAAGTTGGAGGATTTAAAGGCAAAGAACTTGGTTTAGTAAGCAAATAACCATGATGAGAGTTTATTTTGACCTTTTCCCTTAAAGGGTTAAACTAATTATTTCAACTGATAATGTTGCTCTGAAAATGTGCAGGGGAGAGGAAGAAAAGATTAGCAATTACGAAAAAAAAGGGGGGAGATTGGCTTGCTATGTGTTCATTATAAATATTTTCTCAATTTACTGCATAGACATTCAGCTTATGGCAGGAATACTGACTCAGTGTTTATTGTCAAATAGTTCTGATACTTTTATATCTATAAACTCTTTGATAGTTATGATTGTGTATGGCATTCATTTATATATGTTCCAAAACTGAATGAAAGTCTCTCTTTTTATGTTAAGACAGTGTGTGTCAAGCGGGTGGGTGGGTGGGGGGATGAAATTTCATGGTAAAGTAACTTTGCGGAACCGTTAAGCACAAAGCTCTTGAAGATGGTTAATTGGTCCCAACAAATGAGACAGTGGCTTAGAAGAACATTACAGTACTCCTGTGCTTAGGCTATTTCTGTCTTTTATGGAGACTTTAGAAAAGAAAATTCAACATCAGAAAGATGGCTTGAGTGAACCACATACAGATTAGAGCTCTGTAATTTACCCAGCGATGACATCAAACATAAGATACACCATGATACATTTAGCTGAGCAGTGTTGCCTTACATATTCATTGGTCATACTGTTGCATCTGAATGTAAATTTCATTCTGTTCTCTCTTCAGATGCAGGCTCTGGATCTGGGGACGGAGGTAAGAGTCTGCTTTGATTTTACTGTGCCTAAACATACAAGGTCTTTCCTCATTTCACAGTGTAAATGGATGTGCTTTGCAGTTTTATTGTAACATTATGTATTGTCTTTTATTTAGGTTTTTCTGAAGTGACATTTTGTATTTTAGTCAAGGCAGAACCTCATAAAGTCATGCTGTTTTCTAGGCAAATTCAGATATGGTTTTACTTCTGAGCGTGCCTAGTGCAACTCATAAATAATACAAGCTCCTCTATCTCTATCTACTGTTTCTAGCACACTTATTTGTTTTACATTTAAAATAATATTTCTCCTGTTTTTAAAACGTGAACCAAGTACTTTGTGTCTCCAGTCTTCCCACTGGAGACAAATAATTTGCAATACTACAGAGTGTTCTTGTAGAACTTAAGAAGAAGAAATGTTAGTTCCTTGGTATGATGTCGTTTTAAGAGAAAACACAACAAAACCTCAGACCCCAACTATTTACAAGCACTATGTCAAAAATGTAAACAAACCCTTTAATTTAGGGTTTGTTTAAAAAACAATGTGTGTGGTGATTCATTAGTGAAACATTTTGAAATAGGTCATAGATCTTGTACACAAGCCTCTTGAGAAAGAGACTCTAGAAGGCCTTGTACCGAATGGAGTGTCTGTGCTACAATCAGGCATGTAGCCATACCCAAATGAGCTTTGCTCTAACTAGCTCAAATAACAATAGCAGTGAATCTAGTGCAACATGGGAAATAATGTGTGCCTGAGCAACTAGCCAAGGCTGTCACAGCTTCATTGCTATTATTCTTTGAACTAGTCTAGGTATGTCTACATGTGCTGTAGTTGCACTTTGACTCACAGCGTAGACATTAATGCAGACAGAAGGACAATGCCTCCCAAGCATCCTGGCTCTGGTAGAGGAGGGGGAGCAAGTTTTCTGAGTGCAGGACCATTATTGACCAAAACTGTGACAAGTTCTAGCATAATGTCATTGGTTGGCACAGAGAAAGTGGGGCCATGGCTTGGTCTGTTCCTCACCTACTTTGCTCCTTCGGGGAGCATCAGGTGCAAAGTGCCAGTATTGTCTCCCCAGTGCCTCACCTCAGCATCCAGAACACATTTCTGAACATCTAATATGACCATACAAAGAGGGAAACTGTTTCCTTCAAGTCCCCTGCATGGTCACATCAAGTATAGTCTTAAGCTTTCCTTAAAACAGTCCCTTATAGTATTGAAAATCCTATAGTATTGTGCTAGTACAGGGATTCGAAGGGAGTAGCTTGTGCCATAAGGCCCAGAGGCCTGGGATCACCCAACCCTGATTACTGAGGGAGTCAGCTGTGCTATGGTGTGTTAACAGCCTTGATGGGGCTTGATGGAGGACAGCTGATTTCCTACAAAGGTCAGCAGGAAGCTGTGACAGAGAATGAGGAAAGACTCTTGTAAGGAAAATTTTGGGCCTGGGGAGGTAACCTCAGTAAGGAAGATGGAGGGTGCCCTCTTAAGGTAGGAGCAAGGCCCTGCACTGAGGCGTGTTTGCAAATGAGAGCCTGAAGGCTCAGCTCCAGCCTGGAAGTGGTGATTGTCCTGGGACTCAGCACTGAGAATGACAGCTAGGGGCTTCTCATCTAACAGACATTGACTGAGGAGAGGGCTTGCAGCTGGGGCCTGGAGGGCTAGATTCTGTAAGAACTAAATCAACTGGCCTTCAAGAGGAGAATGTTTTCTGCCTTGGGATGGATGGCTTGTAGTTCTTGAGGGACCTGAAGACGGTGAAACAAAGGCAAGGTGCTGCAAGGCAAACTCTGCTCATGGGGGGGGGGGGTCTGCTCTGGAGGCAACTGCCCAATTATAAAAACTCCAGATTCTTACATGATGTGAATCACAGCTTGATGATGAGATTGTCTCATGGACCAACCAGGCTGCATTTGTGACTGCAGGGATGTTATATGCAAGAGTGTTTGATGGACTTTAGTTGGCTCTTTGGTAATACATCAGGGTGTTAATAAGGAAAGGCACTAACACCAAGGGACCAGCCAACACTGTGACTCACCAGCTAATTTCACCATCCGTTCCATATGAAATACAAAACAAATAAGATGCCACCTACAGTAAAAGGTAAGCTAGACATTCCTCCACTGATGTCAACAGGACCGGGTTTTCAGCCTAAAAAATTTGAATAATAATACTTCGCACTTACAAGCAGGCCCTCTGAGGTCCAGAGAGGCCCAGGCCACTGCCAGCTTTTGAGGCCCTAGCCATAATATAAATTAAAAATGATGATACATGAAAACAAAATGAGGCAGATCAGTTAACAAAAAATTAACAAGTGTCTAAATGTGAGCGCCCCTTTGAGACTGAGCCCACGTGGCCAGTGGCCTGCCTGGATGCCCCTCTGATTTGTCCTGTTGTAAGTTTTGATTCTCTTGCCTCTCTGGTTTTATAATGTAACTACCCTGACTTCACAACATTCAAAAACCAGTAGCTGAGCACTTCAATCTTCCTTATCATTGTGTTGATTGTTTGTTAACAACTGTGCTCAAGCAGATGGGTAACACACCAAGACTTCAAAAAAGAACTACAGAATTGGAACTGATATGCAGATTCAATTGTGTAAAAGCATGATTAAATCATGACTATGGATTCTTTTCCCACTACAACTGTGTGCTGTTTCCCAGTGTTTGAATCTTAAAAACTGTTTTGATTTGCTGTTACAGTATGACCTGATCCCATGACTTACACTCCCCTGCATTCAGGGACAGCGCTAGGGTTTCTGATGCCCTCCTGCACACAGCAGATGCTGGCGCAGACGAGTGATGTCGTCAGTGCAGCACCACAGTGCAGTCCCCATTTTGGTGCCCCTCAAATGCTGGCACCCCACTGCAAGGCTTACCAGTCTTGCTGTGTTGCACTGGCCCTGCCTGCATTTATTTTCTTCCCATTCTGTAATCTCACCCATCTTCAAAGCATCTGACAAAGTAGGATTTTCTCTCATGAGAGCTCATGTGTTAAATAAATTTGTTAGTCTTTAGGTGCCACAGGATTTCTTGCTTATTTTACATTGACTTCAGTGGTCTTACACTGGTATAAATCAGGGATAGTGTGATGTAATCAACCTCATATGCATCTTTTCATCCAGATATGTATATGTAAAATATTTAAACCTTATACACACTAGATAAGACTAACCAGGCCATTCCATATTATTGCTTCATACAGTGTGAAATGTATTGTGTAATTACAGAAAGTCAGTTGAGCCACAGACATTAATTAAGTGGCTAGGTTAAGTTACAGCTAATTAATTTTTTTCTTAGACTTTGGTTGTGATATCACAAGTAAATCATCACTTTTTTGTTGTTGTCTAAGTTCTCTTCTTCCATTGCCCCAGCTTCTGGAGGAGAAAAAATCAGAACCTTTAAAGTGTGATTTAATTTCACTTTGTGTCAGATAAAATTTTTATTTAAAAATATAGGTAAGAAATTTATATTCTACAAATGTTCATTGTTTTAGAAAATGAGGACTGAACTTTAGTTTTCTCATAGCCAGCTTGTCAACTTAAAAAGGGTCCAGAGGACTAGGCTGAATTGTCAGTGGCACCTATGACAGTGTAGCATTGATTGTGTGGGTTTGATCGAGTGTCTGTAAAGACATGCTCAGTCGAACCCACAGTTAGCCAGAGGTCAACTTATTAAGACCTACCCGGCAACTAGTGTAGCACTGGTTTGACAGGAAGGCATTTCCTATCAAATCAGTGCTCTGGGGACCCTGGGTGAGTAGACCTTAGGCAGCTGAAGGGAGATATGCAAAGTATTTTAAGCATCTCTCTTTGATTGCTACAGAAATCCCTCCCTCTCCCCAGGGCAGGGTAGACCAGCCCTCAGTTTCAGATAGCACATGATCTGCATTTTCTAGAAGCCAGGTCTTTTTTTTTTTTTAAGGTGTCTCAGTTTTTTAGGAGGGTATCCACTATGAGACTCTTAAAATCACTAGACATTTCTGAAAATTTTGCCTATATATTTCTGTTTTGACAGTATCTTTTTACAACTGGCTACAGAATGTGGATGAAGCCTTCAAAAGGGTATTAAAAAAAAAAAAGCTATCACAAAATCCAGTTAAGCCTAAGGAATAATTTCTGATTCATAGTGTATTTTCAGTACTTACAATTTATACTTAAGCTGGGCCTTTCAACAAATAGTTTTGTAAGTGATTTTTCAGATGGAAGGTTAAAGAAAATCCATGTTGTATATAATAAAGAAAACAGATAAGATTTGAAGTTTGTTTTTTAAAAATATAGAGGGAATAAGCTTGGCCATTTTCCTGAGGTACTAAATTTCACTTCAGAGAACAGAACAATCAAAAGCATAACTTCAAACAATTGGAGTTTAAAAGCAGATGTTGACAAAAAACAAGTAGAATGGGATGTCATGGCCTGGCTAGGCAGCTGAAGCATCCATTTAAAAGTCTACAGAGCTGCCTTTGTATAATACAAGATTTAATACATAGCTCATGACCATTCTCAAAGTGCAGAAGTATATTAATGTGCTATGAGAAGCCAAACCTAGGTCAAGTAAACACTCATTGCACATTCTTTACTAGATAGGGTGCTGTTATAAGGTTGCAACAAATTATAGATGTCATTAAATCAGGGCTTGAAAAATCCACTCAACGGTAATGAGTGGGAAGTTTTCCTTAGCGTGAGAGTCTATTCCTCAACTGTCACATAATTTGAACTCTCTTTCTGTTACTTAGACTTTCTGTTTCTCCTGCGGTTTTAAAAATAACTTTTCAGACATAAATTGATGCAGTCTTGTCTTCCCACGCCTGCAGAATAGCAACTCCAGTGACTGGCCAGCTGCTCATAGACTTGCCAGTCAGCATCAGAGAGCAAGTCACAAAGCCAGTCAGTTTCATTGCTGCTGCTCCTAAGGCTGGAGGCAACAGCAGATCTGCCAAGATTTGTTAGCATTGCATTGTTGCTGCCTGTGACCTGTGAGCATCAAGAGAGGCAGGTATGATGATGATACCTGATGATGTTCTGAAGATATTTATGGGGAGACTGAATTTTAAAAAAGGGTCTGGAGCACGGAAAGAGTTATGATGATGTAGAAAAGGACCTGGGGGTCATGGTGGATGGGAAGCTGGATGTGAGTCAGCAGTGTGCTCTTGCTGCCAAAAAGGACAATGGCATACTGGGCTGCATCAAAAGAAGTGTTACCAGAAGATCAAGGGATGTGATCATTCCCCTCTATTCTGCACTGGTGAGGCCACATCTAGAACACTGTGTTCAGTTTTGGGCTCCCCACTACAAAAAGGACAGGGACATGCTAGAGAAAGTTCAGCGGAGGGCAACCAAAATGATTAAAGGGCTGGAGCACAAGCCCTATGAGGAAAGACTGAAAGCATTAGGCTTATTTAGTCTGCAGAAGAGAAGATTGAGGGGGGATTTGATAGCAACCTTCAACTACTTGAAGGGATGCTCTAAGGAAGATGGAGCTCGACTGTTCTCGGTAATAACAGAGGGCAGAATGAGGAGCAATGGTCTCAAGTTGCAGTTAGGGAGGTCGAGGCTGGATATTAGGAAAAACTTTTTTACTAGGTGAGTGGTGAAGCATTGGAATGAGCTGCTTAGGGAGGTGGTGGAATCTCCACCTTTCGAGGTGTTTAAGGCCCAGCTGGACAAAACCATGACTGGGACTGTTTAGTGGGAGTGGTCCTGCCTCTGGCAGGGCATTGGACTAGATGACCTATGAGGTCCCTTCCAACCCTATGCTTCTATGATTCTATGTCTGCCTCATGCAGTAACCAGGAGGCTCTGGAGTGGACTGTTTAGATAGGAAGTGCCTGTTCCCTTCCAGCAAATGCAGCATGGAGAGCTGCAAACTTATTAGGGGTTTTCTTCCTAAAGGCTAATACAAAAAACAAAATCACCAAACTGGGTCCAAGGAAAACATCTTCCTAGATATCTCAGCTCCCATTCCCTCTCTTCTGAGCAACAGGATATGGCAGGTTAGAGTGTTTCTTATTAGCACTTTGCTGCTTGTGTTTCCCAGCCTGTTCATATCTACCATCAGCTCCTAGGGTCAGTCCAGCTGTTAGGATCTCTGGTAAATTTTTCCAGCCCCTGGATTAATGTGTAATGCAGATAGAAGGCTAGATTCAATCAGTAAAGGGCACGATCACACATCATCCCTAAGATGTTACTGCCTGGTTAACAGGAGGCTGTACTCTCCTTTCCACTTCTGAGAGTGGAGAAGAACCAGTGTAACTGCAATGCACCCAAGGGAGCACAGAAAAAGAGAAGCATTGGGTCCTCCACAGAAGTCCCTCCACTTGCGCTCTAGAGGTGGGCTTCTGTTTGTGGGGTTTTGATTTTTGTTTTCTGCTGAGTGAATGTCGAAAACAGTGAGCAAGCCACTGCCTAGTCCCTTAATGGCTTTCAAAGATTTCCCATTTGGAAGTTAGTGCTGCTCCATTCAGCATTAATATCCCTCAAGTCTCCTCCTGATTCCCTGCTAATGTAAACGTGGGGGTGGCAGCTCCTGACAAATGTCCCAGGAGGTGTGGCAAGAAAAAGATGGATGTAAACACAAGGCCTCTGCCTGTCTCTGAGAGCCAGATGATTCTTGTGTCAGAGGAAGTATAGGATGCTGAGCCCACGGCCAATCAGGGATTGGGGAACCCAATGAAACGATGAGCACACCACATAATGGAATTCATATTTCCTTGTGGGAAAAACGCCTTAAAAGGAAATATAAAGGTATAGAATCAAACACCACCATTAAATTTTGATCATGGAATAGGTGATAGAATTATTTGTTATTATTTTATTTTATTTTATTTTAAATGTACTCCAGACAGTGTGGTGCCAATCAAATGCTGGGGTCTAGTCAATAAAAAAGAAAAAAAGTGCTTTGATGTAAAAACTTTCATATGCAGAATTCAGAAGAAGAATAATTTAAAGAGATCCCACTCACCTTTAATCTACATTATTCTTTAGATGGCTAACTCTTTTTAGAACCTACAGTAAAGCCCTTCATTTGTCTTTAACTGCTTCATAATGAGGTCTTGCTTGTTTCCTAGCTTCCTTGAAACAGTAACAAACTCAGGAGACAATATTTTTATTTCCAAATTCCAGAGGGGTGGCTGTGTTAGTCTAGTTCAGCAAAACAAACAAGAAGTCCTGTGGCACTTATAGACTAATAAATTTATTTATCACATAAGTTTTTTTTATTTTTATTTTTATTATTCTTAATGTACTTGGAACAGTCTCTCCTTGGTTTCTCTACTTGTTTCACTGAAATGTATTTTCCTTGCCTTACATATATTTATCATTCTCACTGTTGTTTTGCTTTCCTTCATAATGTGGTAGATTTACTAACGATAACTAGCTAACTAGGAACCTACATGGCCCCATTACTGTAGTATATGAGCATCTACATAGAACTAAGTCCAGGTCAATGTCTGTCAGAGTCCTATTGACTTCACTGGGTGTTCGATAGAACCCTTTGATCCACAACTCTCATCCTAGTTTGATTTTGTGTTTATCATGGTTTGAGATAAAGCTGAAAGAACAAACCAAGTCACATACTTGCTAAGTTCCAAAGGGGCAGCCATGTTAGTCTAGTCCAGCAAAAAAAGTGAGGAGTTGTGTGGCACTTATGCATATATGCGATAAATAAATCTGTCAGTCTTTAAGTGCCACAGGACTCCCTGCTTATTTTTTCCAAGTCACATTGTTGTTCAGTATTCCCATCAGCTATGTCTATGCTAGCCAATTAGTCTGGACTAAGCAACATTAGTTTGGACTAATTTGGTCCTTGTCTACACTAGCCTTTGGCTAGTCTGAACTAAAATATTGCTTAATTCAGACTAGCCAAAGCTTAGTCCAGACTAATAAATTCAAATGGTTGCTCCGGACTAAGCACTTAGTTCAAACTTTTTTAGTTCAAACTAGCCATGCTGACTAGTTCCAACCAACTTTTTAGTTTTAACTAAGTTGCATGGCTAGTGCTAACTAAAAAGTTGCAGTTAGTCTGAACTAGCCCAAGGACTAGCAAGTCTGAACTAAGAAAGCAGATATAGACATAGCCATTGTTCCAGCAGCATTTAGAGCAGGGGTCGGCAACCCAAAAGATAAAAAGAGCCATTTTTAAAAATTCCCTCAGTAGCCAAGAGCTTTGAGAGCCACAATAGGTGTAGCCTTCTGGTAGAGGGTCGGGGGGATGCAGGGAGCTGTGTCGGGGTGCCTGTTGCAGGATCACCTGGCAGGGGGAAGAGGGGAGCCTGGACCCAAGTGTGGGCCCCCTGCAGGGTCCCCTGGTGGTGGGTGGCCTGGTGCCAGGAGCAGACTACTCACAAGGTTTGCCAATGGTGGTGGGGGAAGCAGAGTCCAGACCCACAACGGGGCAGCCAAAGAGACTCATGCAGCTCCAGAGGCACAGGCTGTGGACCCCCGATCTAGAGGATCTAACAGAGCTCAAGGCTCCATTCTGCTAGGAAGCATATAGATGCAATGTCTGTCCCATACAGCTTCTAGTCTTAATAGATAGGACAGACAGAAGCTGGAAGGAGATAAACGGAGAGGTGAAGTGACTTGCCCAAAGCCACACAGCAGCTCAATGGCTGAGCTGGGAATAAAACGTAGGTCTCCTGAATCCCAATCCAGTGCATAATTAGTTGAATCATGCTTCCTCTCAGTCGGCCATCGGATTGCCCAAGAATGACTAAAGAAATGAGTGGACCTACGTATTATTTTTACGATAGTTACTACTTTGACGCCCTAAGACACTCCATTGTGATTAGTGATGCGTGCGCTCTCTCTCTCTCTCATCATATAGTTAGTTTATTTTTCTTGTTTGCTTGCCTGGGCTCCTATTCTGCAATCAGAAGTCTCTGGGGCTCTTTGTGAGTATAGGGTCTTACCTCCCCCCCCCATCCAGCTGCAGAACTGGAGTTCTGTCCTCTTTTTCCTGCAGTTTTTGAATGTCTGTATGCTCAAAAAAGCAGGTAAGCCCAGTACACTAAGCCAGGCTTCTTTTCTCAAGCAAAATAGAGAAAGAGATTAACCCTCTGAAACCTGCATATGTGACTCATCTTAAAGCCAGTTGTCTTAACAAATTATGTTAACAAGCAGTTACACCTAGCCACATGTATCACTCTCCCCCCCCCCCCCCAAAAGCCAAATGGTTACTTTGATCCAGTTATATTTCTAATTGTCGGTGTGCTATTTTGCTAAGAATGTCACATTCAGTGATGCTGTTATTCTTCTGCCAGTTTTTTCCCACTCTGCTTTATTGCAAGATAAATTGATAGGCAGGGCTATGCAGAACATAATGAATATTGTTGTAAACAGCTTTCTCACAATGCAGCTTGAGTCACAGTACCCTGTAAAAGCTTGACTGTATGTTGACTTGAATGGAGCAGGGTAGAAATGTGATACTAACACAACTCACAATATACATACAAAAGTAATGCAAACAACGAGTCTGGCACTTTTAAAGACTAACAAATTTATTTATTGCATGAACTTTTGTGGGAGAAAATTGTACTTTGTCACGCGCTTGAAGAAGTGAGATTTTCTCCCATGAGAGCTAATGTGATAGATAAAATTTAGCTTTTAAAAGTGCCACCAGGCTCCTTGTTTGCTTTGCTGAATGAGACTAGCATGGCTACCCCTTTGGAATATGAAAGTAATGAGAGTGGTCTAATTTAAACATCAAAAGCAAGGGAATTCAGATGTCAGACTGAAATGCCTATCCTTTTTGTGCTTGGATGTTGCAAATAATATGGTGTTCCATTATGTGGCTTGAGAACATTTGCTGATCTTGCATGCTACATAAAACCGTGGTGCACCAAACAGGAAGTTTTGTAGTTTAATTTTATTTTATTCATATTTTTATGTCAATACCAAGAAAGTAAGAAAAAGATAGAGTGCTGTGGAAGAAAGAAATGCTTTTTGAGTCCAAAGTGATGTGATTGGGAATGTTTAAATTTAAAGTGTTCAATCTGAATGGTCACTATATGTTTACATCATCTAATACTTTTCTTGCTGTGTTAACCTCTCTGTTATATCAGATCTTGGGGTGTAAGTTTCAAAGTCACGCAAGTCCTCATTTTCAGAAGCAACTTGGGCAGTTAGGAGAATAAGGGAATGTCTACACAAACAATTAGACCACAACAAGCTGCAGCATGAATCTACCCCACTAGTTTGCCATGGTCTAATTGTCTGCAGTCACACTGCTGATGTTTACTGCCCCTTTGTTAGAGCACTTTGAGCTAGATCAGAGTGTTCTAAGGAACTGTTAATGCACATCTACATGGAGCACAGCAGGCTAGCATGGTGTAGATTCACACCCTGGTTTGTAGAGGTCTAAGTGATTTACAATGAGATTAAGATCTTGTCTACAGGAACAATGGGATTTAAGATCCTAAATGCCTAAACCAATTCTGAAAATGAGATTAAGGTTCCTAAATCACTGAGATGCTTTAGTAAATTTTAATCTTGGCTCTCTCCTGCTTTCACCCCAGCTCCCATGTCATGGTCCAGCACCCTAATATATCCTAACTCTCTCCTAGTCTGAAGTGTGTAAAGTCCATTCTGTTTGAATTTGTAAAAAAGCCAATCATATAGTCTTTGGACATTGTTAAATATTCTTTCTAAAATATACAATATGTTTCCTTTACTGTTGACCAATCTTAGCAGTGAAAGAGTATCATTGCCCCTTTTCAGTCACTCATGCAAAGGCCTGGGAAAAGAAAGAGACTTTGCACACAGCTCTGACTTTAATAAATTTTTGCAGACTAGAGGTGAAAGGGAATTTCAGAAGTGAGAGACATCCAGGGAGAACATCCTGCCCTCATCAGTCAGGCACTTACAGATAGCTATCTCCAGTGGTTCAGTCAGCAGGAACAATGGCATGCAAAGAGAGCATGTTAGGTAGATATTCTCTTACTTCAAATGAATATGACATCCTGCAGTGTACATAGTGCTCATTTCAAATGGCATATTTTTAGTTTAAAAATCAGAAATTCTTCTCCACACCAAAATTGAGATGAAAGTCAAAAATATGTTTTTAATAAGGTGGTATATGCAAAGGGTATAAACCACTCTAAATCATGAAAATGTCCAAAAAAAAATCATAAGATATTCCAGCAAACAGATCAAAGAGTGAGCATCCTAGCTCATACAACATACATATTGGTATGCTGTTATAAACAGAATGGAGTAAAGATATGCTGAGCGAAATTTGGCGATTACATTATTGGAAAAATGGATTAATGTTTCTTAACTACATTAAAGTTATTGTAGATATATAAACGGAAGAAAATCTGACCCATAATTTTGGCTACCTGAATCCTTCCCAAAGAGGTGAAATTGCTTCTCTAAAGCTTTAAAATGGGTACCTCACACTGAAGTACCATAGGAGACCCTGATTCAGGAAACCACTCAAATATACATATAACTTAAAACATGTTAAGTTTCCTGAACTGGGGCCTGTGGAAATCTGCAGGTGACCAAATGTTACTTAGTTCTCTATATGCCTCCTGTTTATACATTTTGTGGTTTAATAATGTAAGTGCGGGACAAAGTATGCCCCTTCCTTGAATTATTTGCTGGTGTTCTGTCTGATTGGTTAGAAGTTCGAGTGAGATCTAAAGGCACAAATAAGATGAAAACATCCTCTCAATGTTCACATGCTATTTCAGATTTAACTCGTGCACTAGTTTTCAGGCAGATTCTTTAATGTTAGTTTAATATAGTCTGGTTTTTGAATATTAAATTACCTTTTATCGTGGAGACTTTTTTTCCCCCTCTTATAGTGAATTGGAAATAAAGCAACCATGGCCTGATCCTACTGACTTTGGAGTCAATAGGAAATGTCACATGCAAGAAAAGTAGAATTAGATCCTAAATATATCATAAACTATAGAATGACTGACTTTGTTTACATACACATACAGAGAATTCTTAATTCATGTATTGTGGACCTGAGCTATCACAACAACAGCTCACATAGCTGTTCAGATAAACTAAAAACTGTAGGCGAAAGTGTTACTAAGTCTCACAATTCTATCATGGGGTCTTGTAATGTTGGTATTAAAGCCCTGACTTCTGATTCATGCTATCAAATGAGACTGTCACTTAAAACAAACATGAAGTGGCATATTCTTCCATGAAAGCTTGTGCAGTAAATATATTAGTTAGTCTTTAAGTGCCACAGGACTCCTTGTTTGTTTTAACAAACAAATAGTTTCTAGGCCTGATAGTTGGCATGGGACCTAGAAAATGGACCCAAAAGGCTTAACCACCAAAAAGGCAAATAAGAGAGCCTGAAGTTATCATGGGGAAATGTCATGATTCTTTGATTGCTGAATGCTTGAGGTTGGCAATCTTGACGTTGTTGAATCTAGCCACATACTATAGTATATAACAGGTAATAATGGTACAAATGTAGCCTGTGTACTTTAGATTATAGAGACAAGAGAATGAGATAGCTCTTGCATACAAATTTCTGTTGCACGGAACCCAGAGAAATAGTTACCTTGCTGGTGTAATTGCGTCTTACAAAGAAACCAAATATTTTTTTGCAATTTAAATTTTTGCCAGAACTTATGTACACAGATGACAGAAGGTGTATATGAGATGAAAAAGTTTCACCGAACATTTAAACCCAGTTTAAGACTCCTTTACACCATGTGAACAACCTTCAGCTACTATAATTTAAATGGCTCTGGATGCTGTATTATCTTGTGCTGCAGTGCTCTTTGGAGTCCACTGATATGTCCTCAGCCCTGCCCCTATAACCTCCTACCAGTGCTTTAAAGGCGGTCTTGAAATATCCTCTTACAGTTGTTTTTGCAGTGCCTGTGGTAGGAGAACCAACTTGTGACCATAACTGGACTTTTAGGACCTCTTACACCACTCGTCCCTCTACCTGATTTCAAGGTGCCAGAGTGGATGGAGGTGGGGGGGGGGCAAGGATCTCGCCTAAAGTGCGTTGAAGTTGAAAAGCACTTTAATAGTGCTTTTGCACTAGAATGTATTAGATATTACTGCTAGTTCTGGAGTAAGGTAAGTTAAATTATGCATGTGATGGGGTAGAGGGCTAGGCAGCATTCTAAGATGGTTATGGGTATATCCTCTAACTTGTTCAATTCACGCACATGTCCCACTAGTATTAGTCAGAGAGAGATGTGCTTCAATATTATAATAGGCTGCTTCATAAAGAATTCGGATATTCTCCACTCTCCTCAAGTACCTCAAATTTTCATCAAAAGGGGAGAAAACCTGTTTTATGAATAATAGGGTTCAAGGCCCTAAGATCCTATGTTTGTAATGCATTTAGATAAACAGTAAGAAAGTAAACTGATGGGCTTAAATATATTCAAATTACTTGTCTTTTGTAAAATGAATTGTTCTGTGTGCCTAGTTTTTAATTCTGTTTACATCTAATCAGCTGTTGGCTAAAACTAGGTGATGTCACTTGTGATCCATGCAAAGGTTGAAACTATGATACAATAGGCTCTTCTATATTCTCTTCTGTGAGGCTTGTTGCACTGGCATGGAGAATACAAGAATTTCAGTGTGCAATGTAAAATCAAATATAATAGCATAAAAAAGCTTTCATATACTGATTCTAGTATTGGAATTCCTATTTCCTTCTTTGTATATCCTTTGCCTCCTTATCGCTGCAGTTATAGCTATACCTTTGTAGCAGGCTCTGCTGTTTCATTGGGTGGATATCCCCACAATGGCATATTTACCCATGTTTGCCATTGATTTCCTCACACTGGATTTTTCTCACTGGAGACAACTAATTTGAGTGGCTTGAAGTCTAAAAACCTATTGCTGTAAGCTTTGGTTTCTAATTCTGTAGCTCAGCTGACAGCACTGGGAAGTCACTTTCAAAAGCAGAAAATCTAACACCCTGCAACAGACTTTTGTTCAGCCACAATGCTGGCTCCTAGCTTCACTTTACTGCTCCAAGGCCTACAGGCTTTCACATGTTACTGTTGGGGAAAAATCTGTTAACAACATGTAAGCTTCTTTGAAATTAAGAGGCGCTAATTGCTGTGCCAGTGCATTTAAGCTATGGCCAGAAAGCAGCCTTCTTTTTTGTGCTTAGTCATGGATGCATGCTTGAAGAGATCTGTAAAAGATTTCCTGAAATAGTGAGGGGAAATTGGCTGTTTCTCTTTGGCTGTCTAAGGACTTTTTCTTGCCAGGTGATGAGCCCTTATATCAGGAGTTTCAAACACGTGGCCTGCGGGCCACATGTGGCCCCTAAAGCTATTTCCTGCACCCTGCAATAACACTATCGTTACCAGTATTTGCATTATTGTTGCATGAAAGGGTTTCAGTGGTGCGACCCCTGGGCTAACATACTAGTCCACTAGTCCTCATGAGGCCCTCATGGTGATTTGAGTTTGAGACACCTGCTGATTCAATAACCAATCACTTTCCAGCAGAGACTGTTGAGATTCAAACACATGCTTAACTTGGAGCACATATGTAAGTACTCTGTTAAATTGGAACAGTTTAGTTGAGTGGTTCCCAACCTGTGGCCCATGGGCCAAAAGTAGCCCACAGAGGTTTTCATAGTGGCCTGTGGTTCCCCTCCTACTGGTTGCAGAATAGAGCCACTGCCCAAGGATTCAGGTGTGTCTAGGAGGCTAAAACACTGATGCAAGCTCCTCGCTGCAGCCAAGGGGAGGAGGATCAGTGTTCCCCTCCTTGTGTAGCAAGGAGCATGGCAAAGCACTTCACCTAGATCCATAGGTGCTGGGGTCTCTCCTGGAGACAGAATGAGGGGAATTCAGCGCTCCCCTTCCCCAGCCCCAGCAGAGAGCAAAGTGCTCTGCCTGGACCCCTAGGTGCTGGAGTCCCGGCTGGACCTTGAGGGAGAGGAGCACTGCTCTTCCGGAGAAGAGAGCCACTGCCTAGGGATCGAGGTGGTGTGCACAAAGCTAACAGGATGTTTGTGGTTTCCGTGCTGCAGCCAGAGAGAGGGAGCTCAGCGAGGAGGCAATCTCTTTGCTAAACGCCTTCTGTCCTGCTGCACTTGGGGGGAGAAGGGTTTGCTTGCAGAGACTGGTGGCCCATTAGGATTGTAAAAATGGTATCTGTCATTTAGCAGCTTGGAAGTTCAGGAGTGAGTGCCTTATCCTTGCTCCATCCCCCATTATGCCTTGTACAAGTGCTAAACTCCCCAAAACAGGTCTTAAAATTCACATGACCAGCTTTAGGACATGTGCAGTAGGAAATAGCTGTAAGCTTGCTTTCCAAGGACCCTTTTTTAGGCCCTGGTGTATGGGGCTAGCTGGGAGTTGGGTCAGGGCTGTAGCAGCCAGCACTGCGAAGACTGAGTCTTGCTGAAACCTATGAGGACTGCAGGTCTCTCCAGCCCTGGTAGCACTTCGAAAGTATCTTAAAACCACTATAGTCACCTCCTAGCCAGTAAGTTCTGCACTGTTCCTCCTTGCCAGTTCACAGTATCTCATGCCATGTCCTTTGGGTCTGACTCTGTTGGGTGCTGTGTATCTTCAAGTCTTGATTTAGCTGTTTCCCAGAATTTTTTCATGGGAGTTGAGGGCACGAAGTACCTTGCAGGGTTGGGTCCTTAGAATCCAGAAATTGTTTTCTGTGCTAAGCCCTGACATGGCTTTTTGCTTTTGAGTGGCAGTGTATGTTTGTTTTCTTCCTTGTCAGTGCAGCAGCAGCAATTAATAGTCAGAGATTTTAAAGCCAGATGGGACCCCTATGATCATCTAGTTTGTATAACACAGGCTGAAAACTTTCCCAATATAATTCCTAGAGTTTATCTTTTTAGAAAAACAGCCCAATTGATTTAAAAATTGCCAGCAAAGTAGACTCCATCATGACCTTTGGCAAATTGCTGCAGTGGGTTAAGCACCCTCACTATTAAAAATTCACACCTTTTCTCTATACTGAATTTGTCTAGCTTCAGCTTCCGGCCATTGGATCACATTATGTCTTTCCCTGAAGCCTGCAATATTTAGGAATGTTTTTTGCTACGTATGGAGGGTTTTCTTACCAGCAGGGGGAGCTCACATCTTGCTTCTGTTGTGGGTCCTGTAAAAATGTTTGAAACTTATTTTTTGTTTGCTTTGATTTTTTTTTTATATCAGATATTTAAAATCAAGAGATTATGCACCACCACATAATTATCCTAAGATTTGGGTTAAATCTGATGACCTAAACCACAATATTTGAGTGCTCCTTTAAATTTAAGGGCACTGTGTGCCCAAATAACTATCTTACACAGCAGCAATAATGTTCTTTTCAAAATGGAAGCATTTTATTCATGGAAAAGCTTTACTAACTACCAAAGTAAATCCCTGTCTGGATCGCTTAATGTTACTTATGGCTAATGGCTGAAAGACTGCAGGATATTGTAGAGGTTGTGTTCAGCGCTGCTAGCAATCCCATTAGCTGCTATTTTCCGGAGGTTTTTAGGGGGATGATAAATATATGCACTTTGGCTGACATTTTCCATATAGTAACCTGAGTGCTATTTATTTATTTTTCAAATTGTGAAAAGCAATCCCTTTAGCTATTTTTTAATTCACAAAAATATTTTAATGAAGTGTTGTGAGGATGGCTTGTGTTTTTGTGCTGCTTTTAATGAGGGAGGTTTTCAGGTGAGAACGCTCATCTGCTAATCCCTGATGTATGCCTTCAGATGTTTTTTAGATTCTCTTTGTGTCCTCAACATCTCTCCTCTAAAGTTTTACTTAACACCATCCCTTCTCTTGGAGAGTGGAACTAAAAGAGAGACTCTCATGGTCTACACTGGGTGTTGGAGGAGGCTCACTGAAGCTCAGCTTGGCTCCCACTGGGTTCAATGGGACTAAGAACAGTCTTCATGGATTTACAGGTGTAATAGCCATTTAATACCAGGAGGGGGAAAAAAGCCTATTATACAGGAGTTGGGGCTGAGAAAACATATCAGTAATATCTGGGGTTTTGTTTTGTTTTTTTATTTTAGTTTGATTTGACTTAGAAGAATCATGTAGCTATCTAGAAACAAGTGTAAAAAGCCAAGGAAATTCAGAGCTAAAAGAAAATTTATAAGAAATGTGAATATTTGATAGGCTGGAACTTTACTGTGCCCTTGTGAAGACACTGTCCTTTCTCCTTTGTCTGGAATTTTGCTGGGGTTTGTCTTGTTTTTAATTTTTTGTTTAAGAAAGCCTTACATTTGGTAAATGATTGTACCACCCTAAATTGTGAGGTCTTCCAGAATTCTGCTATTCTTTAGGACTGTGCTCACAGAAAGTACTGGATTCATACATGCAGCTTGTGATATTAGATATGTACAGGAACAGATATCTGTGTGGGGCCCTGGCTCCAAGCTCATGTCATCTCTTTACCTATAGCTGTTGTGATTTCAGGAATAGGGCATAACAGGCTTGTGTACACAAACTAGATGTTTAACAAAATTTGTGTGATAAGTATCCTCTTACCATCTGGAGGGCTGTCGGATTCCTAGGCTGGAGATGTGTGCAGGCTTTCTTAACTGAAGATGGGTAAACAGCTCTGGGAGCTAAGGGCATTAGGACTGTAGGCGTTGCCATGGCCAGAGGAAGCTGGAGTCCAGCTACTTCTAAAGTGCACTACTGGTGGTAATGATGGCTGCTGCCCCCCTCACCACCCCTGGCTGTTCACCGTACACATGATAGCATACTGTAAATCCTAAAACACCTTATTCTTCCCTTTCACAGTTTGAAAGTCTTCATAATGGGTCTTAAGAAAATCATTAATGCTCCAGAAATTCTCCTTGTTTCTTTCCCTTGAGAAAAAACTAGGATCAGAGTCCCATCACCATGTAGCAAGACACCATATCTGTTGTGTGTGTGAGCTTTTAACAAAGCTACATGACTGCACTCAGGCTTGTTGTAAAAGTAACAGTAGAATGGCTTATGGCACAATGGAGTTCCACTTAACTCTAGAAATATGTTTGAATATTGCTGAACAGTGAAGCTGTGGAGCTAAAGAATAAACTGGAGAGTAGAAAAACAGAGCAGGTAGGGAAGAAAAAAAGATCGCAGCTTCCTAGTAGCTCAGCCTCTTGTCCTATGATTGGCTTGAAAAGATTTGGTGCCCGAGGACAGCATGCTTCCCAACAATTCTAAAAATACATTGGAAGAAGTCCTCGTGTAACACAATTTCTCTTCCTTTAAGGTAATCTGTTACACAAGGCTGCTGTAATTTGGCTTTCAGCAGTAATGACTAGTTATGCCAAAAATGGATAATAAATAAAACCTAGACAAATGTAGTGTGTTACCAGAGGCAGCCAGCAGATGCTTTGTGTAAACCTCAGTCTATTGCTAGTCAAATTAATTTTCAGTATGCTTTTAATTTGCAGTGCCTTTAAACAAATACATTTAAAGTCAAAATCCTTTGCCAATTTGGGCTTCTTCAAAGCGTGTAACAAATAAAATTGGATTCCCATCTGTTTCAAAGAAGGGTGGAACTTGTGCCTCCTAAGAGCCTCTGTTGTGATCCCTGAATCACCATGTAGTTTACACACACTGAAGAGCATCTCTAGAGTACTCCATAGTTAATCCTTTTCAATTATCATAGTACAGCAGATAATGTCAATTGAGGGAGAAGAGAATGGGAATGAAATGCAGATAGACCTGAGGGAGTGGAAATAGAGTTCCCCCTGGTTCGTCTATTAAGAATATGGTTATAATTTGGTTTGTTTTTTTTGTTTTAAATCCTTTTTAGAACAGGCATTGATTCTGTGAAATATGTGGATCCTAGTCCCATCTATTTAGAATGCGTGCTGTATATGAAGAGCTGCACCACTGCTTTTATACTTGGAATAATAATAGAATCTTAAAAATCAAGCTCTTCCTTTCATGCAAAGCAAAGTATCCTTGCTGATGAAAGAACAGAAAGGTCAGCAAAGCTTGTCCTTGACGGAAAAGCAGCCCAAACTGATACTTCTGTGAAACCAGAATGGTAAGCTAAGCTGTCCTTGATTTGTGGGAGACGTGATTGAGCTTTTCACTCATTACAGCTGCCGACGAGCAATTCTCTTAAACTAGATAGTCTTCGACATAGCTTAATTGAGGAATAGACCTTGCTAATGAATTTTTATGAGTTTATTGGCCCTGGCATTTTTCACTGTAATGCAGTCAGTATATTATATTAAAAATGTATATCACAACAGAAGCAGTTTTGTAAAACAAGCTTTAATGCAGCATCTGCTTATTTGAGCCTTGGGGATGTGAGACAAAAGCAAACTGCTTACTGTTTGAGAAATCAGCACAACACCATGTACATTGCTATGGTGTTAGAAGTCAGAGAAATACCAGAGACTGTGTGTAGATCAAATCGTTGTGTTGGTAATTAGAAGACAATAAGACTACATGAAATTGAACTGAGATATATTAAAATCAGGCAGTAATTCTCTTTAATGCTGACTGGAAGCAAGCCATGTCGGTAGGTATCCAGAATCCATTATTGTTTTCCACTTATAAAAAGGTTCATTTAAATAGCTGTGTGTTACCTAGGATTACTTAACTTTTTGTAGATGTGAACATTAAAGGAGGGCCTGGTGTGTATATACTCTGTACTGTATTACATATAAATACATACACATCATTTGTATAGGAATATAGGAATTGCCTTAGTGAATCAGACCTAGAGTCCATCTAGTCCAGAACCATAGCATTCACAATAGTAAGTACCAGCTACTTCAGAAAAAGGATCAATAAGCCCCACAATGAACAATTACATAGGAGGTCTTTTCTTAAACCCTCTCAATTTGTGCATGGCTCATACTCTAAGCATGAATGTTCATATCTTTGTTTTCTTCTCCTCCATCCTCTCTAATGTAACTATGAATGTCCTCGTTATACATATAAATGTCTAATAATTTTGAGTACTGCTAGATTCTTGACTTACTCAGTATGTTGTGCTGGTGAGTTCCAGGGTTTGCATTATCTATTTTTTTAAAAATCTGTTCACCAGTTATCAACATGTTTCCATTAATTTCATTTGAATGACCTCTGTTTATTGTACTGCACCAGAGGGCAAATAAGATTCTAGATTTGTCTTCCCCATACTATTCATAATGTTGTGTACCTTCTTCACAGCCCTTGTTTTTTAGTTTAATTTCATTTAGAAATGAGTCTGTTCTCTTCATTCTCACCCTTGGAAGTGATCTCATGCCTCTGATAACTTTCATTGCCAGAATCAGAACCTTGTCTTTCTGCTATATCCTTTCTGAGTTAGTGAACACAGTGCTCCAGGTGAAAGTTACCACTATTCTATTTAATGGTGTATAATATTTACAGTATTCTTTTCTGCATCCTTTTGCTGTATCCTTTTTGGTTTTGGAGCACCTGTCAGCCTAAATTTATTAAGTCAAATCTTACCCAGAGTAGAATTTTCCTGGAAAGTTTGGGACGGATTGGATAAGTTTTTGGCAGATGTGATGCATTATAAATTCATGTTGGTTTTACTTCTGGAACATCTTCCAGTTTCTACTTATTTATTTTGGTGGTACTTGTCTCCAGAAAGATGTGACCAATGACTATATTGCATGGAGTACCAAGAGTGATTTTCCCAAATAACAGTTTCCTCTATGTTCTTTGCATAACAATTTCCTCTGTGTTCTTTGCCTGGCTCCAACAAGATCTGTTATAAAATCCATTTTGTCTAGAAATAGAAAGCCATGATGAGGAGCCCCAGTCAGGGAGCTACATGGGTGGAGAATAGATGGGCCTAGTGAGGAAGGATAGAGTGATAGCTGTCTGAGTGTCCAGTCCACAATGGATCAGGGTCCATCTTTGTGCAGCTTGAAACACATTGATCTGGTCACAGAGCAACTTTTTGTGAAATGCAAACAAAAAGAGAAGTTCTTAAGCTTCACTAGTTGGCATCTGGGTGGAGCAAATATAGAGCCTATTACAAGAATCTGTGTCTTTTCACCCTCTAGTGGCTCAAGTAGGAAAATATTAAACTCTGCTCTGAGTCTGGTGTTCCAAGGAGAGTTACCTGAAACTGCCAAGGTCAGGGAAATTTGGTGCTGTGAAAGTGGAACTCTCCTCCCTCCTCCCAGAGACACAATTTCTGTTTTGGCATGGGACATCTGTGTAGAAAGGGCCTCTCCTTTACACTGATTTCTGGAGTCCTGGACCTGAAGATTCCAGTCCTTTTTATTCTGGGCTCCCTTTTCACTTCTCTGAAGTGGATACCTGAGCTACTTACAGGCCAAATGACAGGGGGTACTCATGTGGCTGACAGCCATCAGCGCTTCTCTGGAAGTGCTAGTGCATGTTTCTCACTGATAAACCACCCTGGGATCACAAAGACTCTAGGCCACGCTCCTCTAGTGGCTCAAGAAGGAAAAGATTAGACTCTTCACTCTTGGTCAGGGTTCTAAGGGGAGGCTCTCTGAAGCTGCCAAGGTCAAGGAATACTAAGGGCATGTCTACACAGTGGGATCTGCAGCTATGGATGAAGCAGGATTGATTAGAGCTGGTCACGAAGACCTACTCAATAGATTGGAAATGGACTCTCTGGTCAATTCCAGTAGTCCACCCTCCTGAAAGAAGTAAGAGAGCATCAATGGGAGGGCATCTACAGCAGACAATGCACTGTGAAAGCACCACGCTATGTGAACACAAGTACATTGATGGGAGATATGCAAGCTACATAACAAAGCAAGTTGTGTGTCTCCATCGACCATTGCTGCCAGCATAGAACAGCTCTCAGTGTTGTGTTTTTACCCCCAAAATGGCTTCTGTGAGGTTAATTCATAAGGATAGTGCTGGTGCTTGAAGAATATGTTAATCCTTGCAGTGTGATGTTTAAAAATAAAAGAATCCTTACACGTGATCTTTACTTCAGCACAGCATAGAAGAACCGAATGCTTGAGTTAATAGCCTCTACGAGACAAACTGGCTCACATCTACTAAGATAATTCTTGTCAATTTCCAAAGGGATAGCAGTGTTAGTCTAGTCCAGCAAAAAAAACAAGGAGTCGTGTGGCACTTTAAGAGTAACAGATTTATTTTTCTTAATGAGCTTTCATGGGAGAAAATCCCACTTTGTCAGATGCTTCGAAGATGATGAACTTACAGAATGGAATGAAAACAAATGCAAGGGGGTGTAAAACATAGGATCAGGTCATACAGTAACAGCAAATCAGAGCAGTTGTTAGGTTCAAGCCATGGGAAGCCTGAAGTCAAATTACCTTTTGTAATGGGAAAAGAACCCATAGTCTCGATTCAATCCTGCTTTCACAGAATTTAGTTTGCATATTAATTCAAGTTCAGCTGTTTCTCTTTGAAGTCTTGATGTCCCAGTCACCTCTCTGACGAATGTCATTAACAAATCATTTATTGAGTGATTAGAAAGATGGAAGTGCTCAGCAACTGGCTGTAAGTTCACCCATCTTCGAAGCATCTGATGAAGTGGGATTTTGTCCCATGAAAGCTCATGTGAAAAATAAATCTGTTAGTCTTAAAGTGCCACATGACTCCTTGGTTTTTTTTAAGATAATTCTCCAACTCTTCCATGCACAACATCTGCACCTTCACTTCAGTGTAACCATGGGTATAATTATGTAGTTCTTACTCACACGGCATCGAAGATCAGTTTAAAAAAAATCTGCTGCTCAGTGCTCACCTTTAAAGGTTATGAACAAGCCAATAAAAGAGAAGAAATTCTGAGTGTGCTGTTGTGAGACATCAGCATTTTTAGGGCTAAAATGTACCTAGACATGACTCAGTTGTGCTTGGAGGTTGGGAGTGATGCACTGCTTAGGTATCCATACACTAAGCAGACTACCTCTGCAAGCAATGCAGGAAGCTTGGTGAGGAGTAGTTCTCATTGTAGCATTAGAAACAGGCTCTCCTGCTGGATAACTGCATGAGTAGAGACAGAACACTCTCTCCACCCACCCCACATCCAGGCCATGAGTGCAGCAGGCAGCTCTTTGCACTCCCCAGCACAATCAGCAAAATGGTTACTATACCCTGAGCTGCTGAGACAGGAGGGAGGGGTCTCCCTATCCCCAATGGCAGCACCCGGTTGAGAAGCATTAATAAGTTTTGTGGCCATGGTAGTGTAAGAAACTATATTCCTTTGCACTGAGAATCTTCATTAAATCATCAGACAGTCAATATGAATCATGCTGAAGTTAAATGGGGTTGCCATCCTATTCATTTGAATGAATGTAGAGGAAAGCTAGTTTAAAAGTAACACTTGCTTCACCTCAGGACTCAGTGCAGTTTGCTGTGCTGGCTCTGGTATCTATGGTTGTGAGTAAAAATTCTTATGCTTCTATTTTCAGCAAACTGGCTATTGATGTTGTATTTATTTATTTACTTACTTACTTACTTACTTAAATGTGGCTAAATAAGCTGGCACCACTTAGATTAATCTGTCTCTCAGTCACCGTCATTTTTTTTAGGCCCATGATGATTTTGCTAACCGTTTAACATACTTGTAAGAAGTCTAGTCCGGTAAAGAAAAGTTCACTTAATGAAGGTGTAACCCAGAGATCACAAATTGGGGTGCCTTATTTTTGGTACTCAGGTGAGTGGTTTGAATTTCAGAAGTGCTAGCTAAGTGCTAGCAGCTCTTATTGATCAATGGGATCTGAGGAAGCTCCACACCTCTGAAGGTCAGACTCAGTGAGAGGCTTTAAAATGGACTTTGGGGCCTAAAATTGGGCAACAGGGTCTGTGAAATACTGGCCATGATGTTTTACAAAAAATGCTGCTAGGCTCCCTCAGCCTGCCATCCTGCCTTGCAGCCTGGTGTGGAAGTGGCACAGAGCACGGCCTTCGTTACTTCGGCTCCAAAAGATCAGGAGTGAGCGAATGCTTATGTTCTCCGTTCATGGGTCATTTGCCAAATGGAGGAAGAGTTATCAAATGGTTGGCCTATTTGTACTAAAATCTTTAAAAAGCAATTCTGTTCTGGAGGTGAACTCAATCATAGCCTAGAAAAGCACACATTATTAACATAGATCATCATTAGAATACTCTAAAATTCACAGAAAGAGGCTTTGATGACTGAAAAGCTGAGAAAATCACTGGTAATCATGCTGAGATAGGAACTCAAAAGGGATTCCAATGTGTAGAGAAGAAATACTACTACAGGAAGTAACAAATGAAATGAACTGACTCTTGTAGAACATGTACAGGAGGAAGAAAGACTATATTTGTATGTATTATTATTATTGTTATTATTCAAACAATTAGAATGAATTAAAGATTTGTGATCTGTGGAACCCATGCATATAGTGCCAAAAGAGGCCTTGAGCTGGAGATATGCAAACTGAGATTGGAGTGGGTAAGATTTTTTTTTTTTCTCAGAACTGAGGGCAGAGTGGAAAAGATCAGGTTGAGCCTCGATATTTCTGCTTTTTCTGATGAATAAAGTAAGATACGACAGTTTATATACAGCCTCTTCTGAACAGGTAAACTTCTGTTTGTTTGGGTTTTAAGGTGTTTTCTTGGTTACTGTGAAATAAATAGTCATAGTTAGAATGCTAGTTACGTTACTCTTTGTAATATTTTACGTTACTCTGTAATATTTTAAGTAGTAGCTTAAGTTGGATGTAATCTTCTGTTCTTTTGGGTAGTTTCTGTGCATTAATAAATAGCAACTGTGCTTCAACATGAATGGCCTGCCTGTCAAGGATGGATGATCCATCTGCATGTTCCTGATTCTTCAATGAGTCCTGTGTAAATCTAGTGGAAGTTTATTGCAGGATGGGGACTACTGTTTATTTACTGCGTGTGGATCCTTTGTAATGAAAGACATGGATGTATGTGTTTTATTATTTTACTTACAGGCTTGAAATGAGGGCTAACTCCTCTGCATATTTTAAATCATGGATGTGTGTTACAGAATGTAAGATTTGCCTATAGGAAATTCTGTTACATTCCTTCAACTGCTCTCACTTGGCTTCTTCTAGGGATTTAATAGTTTCAGAAACCTGTAGACTGTAGTTCCCTTGTGCTTGCAGACTTAGATGCTAACTGACACTGGTCACAAATTTTCAACAGGAATTTCCACAAGAGCACAGAATTGGTTCTGTGACTCACACATTTCACAGAATTTTAGTTATATTCTGTATAATTATTCCAAGGAGCTGGCCTTCCAAAAATAGAAGAAAAAGGATGTAATTACAACTGCAATTTTAAAAAACTTTATATCTGTTTAACATGTGGGTACCAAGTCAGCTGTATTTCCAAGCAACATCCAGTTTGTAAGCAACATTGAGCTAGGTCTTGAAACTTCTGTAAGGAAGATCTTTAATATTTTGGCATCATATTTTCAGATCCAATAACAACACATAGGTCCTTAGGTATCAAAAATAAATGAGACTTAAAAAGAGGCTGAGGGAATGTGTGTAATAGAAAACTGTTTGTTTTCAATTCCTCCAATTATTCTTTTTCTTCCATCAAAAGTCCTGTGGCATCTTAAAGACTAACATATTTCTTCAAGCACAAGCTTTCACGGGCTACAACCTACTTCATCAGTTGCATCTGGTCTTTAAGGTGCCACAGGACTTTCATTGTTTTTGCTAGATAGACTAACCTGGCTACCTCTCTGGAACTTATCTTTTTCCCACCCTCTTTCTATATATTTTTTAAACATCTTACTTAGTTTGACTCCTGTATGCTTGGATATGAAGTGCATATAAAAAAAAAAAACCTGGATCTTGGGGCGTGTAATGCAATATAGAGTCATAGTCTGAGTCCTTATCACCATCTGATAGGAAATGACTTTGGCTACAGCCTGCCTGTTTTTTATGAAAAGGTGTCACATCTCAAAACCACCACAGCTCCGATTAGCTGGCCCTTTTGCTGGCTTGCTGGCTCTCCTAGTAGAGAGGGCACGGGCTGACGGGGTACAAAGGCTGAATTTCAGTTTCACCTGGAGGTGGTCTCTCCAAGGACCTGATGCAACATCCTTTGATATCAGTGAATGGACTCCCATTGTTTTCAGTGGCTGTTGTCTCAGGCCTTAAGTCAGGGAGGGAAATTGGCAGGGCTGGGCCCTGGGCAGTGTAGGTAAAGTGTTTTTTCTGGTGCCGTCTGTTCTGTGGCTAAATACTGGGCTACGGACCCCATGATTTTCAGTCAAGCACCTTTCATGAACATTAGATTCTCTGCAAAATAATTAGTCTTTAAGTGCACTGAGATTTCAAACACCTGCTCTGTATTCATTAAGGAAAACAGGGAACTGAGAGAAGGTCAAATGCTTATGTGTTAACCAGAGCTGAGAGGGAGAGCCTCTTTGAAAGCTTGAGAAAAACAGGATTTGTTTGGGAGAAGGGGCCCAAAACCTAAACTAGAATTCAGATGAAAAGTTTTGAGTTTGTGTAATATTTGGGGGAAAAAATGGTAGCATTTAGTTCAAAGCCTCACTTTAGCTAACTATATTTAGGGTGCTCTTTGATTAATAGCTGCCATTTTGGTTTTTACTTCAAAACTTAGTTGCAGATTGCTCACCTTATGTAACCTCTAGTGGTACCATTGTTTGTGAGATGTGAGGAGGTGTAGGGGTGGGGTGGGGAAGGAAGGTTAGAAGTTATTCATACGTATGATAGTAAATATCACTTTCAACTCATTATTGCATGTATGTGACATGACATACTCATATGATTCAGATGTGCTATTTTTGTGGTGCACATAATAAATGTGAAGTTGTGACTGGTGTTAGTTAAAGCAATGACAGATTTCCTGCAAACGTGTCATGCAATTTTACTTTGAGAATGAAAGGTCTTGGATGAGAGCCTTGTATTTCCAGCAGATTTATTCCATTTATCTAGTCTAAGATGTCCCTATTGGTCACATGCTGCCTGCCCCCCCGCCCCCAACCCCTTTTTGTTTGATTCCTGACATACATGACTTTTGATTTCATCACAGAATGAACAGAGGACATAGAAAAAGCAAAGAATGCAGATGACTCCTGGAGCTGTCAAATAATTTGCGGTATGAGGAAGAGTCCCTTTCATAAATATAATGAACCAGATGTTCACCTGATGTCAACTGAAGTCATTGGAGCTATGTTCACGTACATCAGCTCAGCATATGACCTCATTAGAGTCACATTTGGACCATGGCTTCTTCTGCCGTGTAGTGGCCCCATTTTATTTCCATTGAAATTCATGCCAGAACTCTCACTGACCTTAACAGGGTAGGATTGGACTCTTCTGCATTATTAATGTGATATTCAGTGCCAGAGTATGATAAATATCTCAAGCTGGGTAAAAGGAAAAAAAAAATTATCTTAAAGGGACTTGATTTTCAGAACTGTGCTGCAGAGCTTTCTGAAAACCAGGCTCCTTCAATTCACTAAAATTGGGCCACTAAAAGTACTTTTCACTTGAAACTCTGGACTGGTTTTCACTCTTACCATCGTAATAAACTGATTAATACTAACAAACTAGATCCATGAATACAGTTTATGTTTCTATTCTTGATTAATCGTCTGACAAACCTAGATACAAAACAGTATTGCTGCCAAACAAAAGAAAATAAAATTAGGAGGCTATGTAAGGCCAGTTCAATGAGAATTGGAGAGAGGCTTTTAAACTTAACTTCTAAAATGTCCCTTACCTTTATCTTGTGTTCAGAGCTTTAAAAGAATACTACTTCATATTTTAGCTCTTATGATATCTGGGCACCATTTTATTGTAATGATAGTTAATCCAAATAAGGGTCATTTGCAGTGACTGCTTGATAAAATATTGGCTTTGATTAGTTCAGTTCTATTTGTTGTGATAGAAAGAAAAAATGCAAACAGAAAGGTAGAGCATTGAGTTCATTTAGACCATGCAGCTAAGCAGAGTACTGTTTGGGCTCACACTGTACAGTACAATTTGTTTCCAGAATTAGTAAAAATGGAGTCCAGATTTAGCAATTTAATACATTGAAATGTACACTCAAACTCTCTGTAGTACATGACCGGTTTCTCTCTGCAATGGATATCTGAAGGAAAAAGCAGGTTAGAAATTGGAGGTCAGGATTTTGCCCATTTTATTGGGTGAAAGAGAAATAGCTGTCTTTACTGGCATCGATTTCCCCCACCCACCGAACTGGCTTATTTATGCTTAATATTTTGGGTAATATAAGACTCCCTTAAACATGACATATTCCTTATGCTGCTATGTAACCAACATGCATTTTGGACCTGCTTCTCCACTATCTCATCTCTGAGGTAGTCAATTTAGGACCCAATCCTTCAATTGATTGCATGGAAGCAAAAGTCATTGGGGCTCCTTGTGCAGGAATGCTCATGCATCAACCTCAGGTTAAGGGACATATTCCTGTGTAAAGTGAGAGTAATGTATGTTAAAGTGTTTTGTTTTGCCAATGTTTTACACTCACACACACTTGTTTTACAGTGGTGCACCAACTACAAAATGCACAAGGCAGCAGAGAATCGATCCCACAATGTATTCAGTAATGAAACTAAACTTGTAATCATATGTAACAGAGTATATTGGAACTATAATGCAATGCAAACACTGAACATATCCTAATCTGTTAAAGATGCTATATTTATAATAATGGAATTGGTGCTAATTTGCCATTACTGTTTTTATGAGTAATTAGGTCTTATGGCATACATATTTATGCTGTAAAAGGCATTGGGACAAAGTCTGAACCTCAGTGTGGATCTTGAGTAACTCTACTAAAGCCAGTGGAGTTATACCACACACAGACAGCAGGGTGAAAGATCAGTATCTAGCTCAGAAAAATAAGCTGACAGTCTGCTTGGAAACCCTGGAAACTGGCACACTTGTATTGGTTTTGAGTTTGTGTTTTTACTGGGGTAGAACTAGAGATCTGTGGTTAATGTACCAAGCTGTGATAAACATCCATGTGCCATGAAGTCCTTAGTTCTCTGCCACTGTCAGGGCCATATGTGTTGGAATATGGTATTTATTGTCAGTGTGGATGAGAGAACAATTCTCTAACTGTATTTGAAAACAATGTTTTGAAGACACTATTCTGCCATTTAGCTGAATTATAACCATAAAAGATAGTAATTTCTCTCACTTTAAGAAATAAGTTGAACCCCCCATTATTATTATTTCACATTTAAGGAAGAAATGTATAACTGGGTATGCGTATGAGAGGCTGCTGGTACAGATGGTTTTATTTGTCCCGTAAAGACCAGAAATGTATTAAGGTTGTCCCAGACCCCAGTCCTTATGGGAGTAATAAATGACTGGGAATATTGTGTCAAGGGAGAAAAACAGATTAATAGGGTTGAATTCTATTAAGCAAGTATATTTTTCGCACCTGTGGATTTAGTTCCTGCATTATTATTAAATGTTCATAATATGGTAGGTACAAAGGCCTTAGCCCTTGTGCTGGATATTGTACAGACAAAGAGAGAATGTCTGCTGAGAGCAGCTTAGACACTTGCACAGAAAACGTCCTTACTGAGGAATGCCCCCTTCAAAGTCTTATATAAGTTGGCCTCTACCTTTATCCTCCCTCGTCCAGTTTGTGTCGCCCATGTCCCTGCTGCTTCACCAATATCCTCAGTCTTTCCTGCCCCTCTGTCAGCTTCTTGACACAATAGTCTCTGTACCTTTTCCTCTGTGATTCCCTGTATATGGCACAACCTCTCTCACTTCATCGTCTCCATATGTGTCTGTCTTAAAGATCCACTTTTGCCACGCTGCTTGTAGTGACTAAAGTTGATTTATATATAAATTGCCTCTTACTGTACCCATTCCTCTGGCCTTTTTCTAGCTATCTGTCTTGAGACTGTGCGCTCTTTGGAGCAGGGACCATATCCAGATCATTTGGACTGTGCCTCCCATTATCTTAAAATATTTCTGAAAGTTTTTTTGTTTGTATGTTTGTTTGCCCTGAAAGATCTCCAAAATGATAAGAGCTAGAAGCACAAAGTTTTGAACAGATATAACTGATTTCCTAACTTAAATAACTGGATTGGTGATATCTGAAAACTGGTTCCCACAGAGCCCCAATTTGGTCCACAGATAATTAGTTTTTAGTAGTGCCAGATCATAGGCATTTGCTGGACTCTTCTGTTAAGCGTATCACGTAAACTGCAACTATGAGATCCTTTCCCTCTGGCTATGAACTGAGTCGTTTGTTGTCCACTAGTCTTCTCTCAACTCTTTCTTTTATATTATCACACAAAAATGGGTATTGTAATCAATATTTCAAAAAATTAGCTTGGGGAATAATACACTATGACACAAAAAAAATTTTTTACCAACAATATAGGCTGAAAACATCATAGTTCCTGTGGAAAATACTGTTCTTTTAATGGTAATAATTTGATGAATGTAACTGTGAAATCAGTTTCCCCAGTATTCTGAGTAGCAAGCTCCATTTCCACTTGAAACATACTTTGGACTGTTCAGTTCATGCAAGTGAACAGACATGCATTTTGTTACAATTTTGGAGTTCATTTCTTAAAGTAATACATAAGAGAAAAGTATTTCCAATAAAATATGCTATGTTAATGTAATTGATGTCATTCATCACACCTTTACTATATCTTCCCGGGGCAATGCTGGGTATTTCTGCTAGTACTAAATAAGCACTACATCATCATTATAATAATAACAACTTCTGCTGTGAGGTGTACATGGCTGCATGATTAGAAAAATCTGCATCTGTGCTTGCATTTCAGAGCAGACACTTTCGTTCATGCAAACTCATTAGGACATTTTTGAAATTAGAAACTGGCCCAGTATCTTTGTTACTATGGTGACTGTTTGTTGACTAAATGTATGGAAATGTGCTTCCTAGGAGCTCTTGCAACAAATGAGTTATGAAATGAACTCTGGTTCCTTCAGGAGTCAGAAGCTACTCAGCACCCTATAATCAATGTTCTCCTAATGCTGGTTTAAACAGACCTGTTTTCGTAATAGAAACTTCCTGAAAGCATTCAGACTTCATTATCCCATTGGAAAAAAACCTAACATATCATCGCTGATAACCTTCTGGCACATTCAAAAATTTTGCAATGAAACTCCTCCAAAACCTGCTTTCTCATTAAAGGTGAATTGTACCATGAAGGAAATATATAGAGAAATAGGGAAACTATAATTAAAGTGTTGCATTATCTTGTTCTAAAGTTAGAATATCTTGAAACCAAATACACAGCATTATCATTAGAACTTTTACTGTGCAATTTTTATGATTTCATTAGTACAGGTTTAAAACATGTTTTAACTAGTGAATTTCAAGGACACTTTGTATTTAATTCTGTTTTATTCGTACTAGGAGAAATCTCATGCTTGTCTCAGAGGCTGTTTTTTAGTGATACAAGATCATCTTTGTGGAACAAAAATGTAGTGATTCCAAAATGAACAAGCCAGAAGAAAGTGGTAAGAAAGATCAGTGGACCTAATCTGCATGTGAAGCGAGTGTGTACAATTCTGAAGTGATGACAGTATGCCAGCATATGTCAGAAGGTGAATTGGAACTTGGATTAGAAGATGAACAGAAAAAATGTATAAAAGTGGGATTAACAGAGGAAATCCTGTCATCTTTTTTCTGTCTTTTTGTTTGGGAGAACTACTTTAACTCAGATAAAGGTCTTCTTACAATGACAACGTAGAGGTAAATGTACTGTTTCTTGAGCAGTAGTCTAACATCTGAAAAGACTCATCATTTTGTTTACATCTGTATATCAGGTTATGCTGTCCGGTATAGTTAGGTAGCTGTGCCAAATCAGTTATAGGTGCCCTACCATAATGAAGTTTTGAGAGGCTCCAGCTAATACAATACAGAATGTTTATCATGGTAACACACAAAAACACTGAATGATGGGTCATAGTTAGAGATGAAGTGGTTTCCTGAAGAAGGAACATTGGAGGTCTTTATGTGCATCCCTTAGGAGGTTGCTCTGGGTTAGTGGGCAGTACAAAACAAGGGAAGACATTGCGATAAAGTGAAGAAGAGAAAAGAACTGGTTTGGAGTGACAACTGGCAGAGCAGTAGGACTGAAAGCAGATGTGTATTAGGGAGTCATGTTAGGAAGTTCCTTGTTGGAGAAACATAGGTTGAGATTTTCAGAATTGACATGTCTTTGCACACTATGGTTTTTTCAAAGCCTAATTTGAGTCCCTGTATTTGCATACTCCAAATTAAAACCATAGTAAGAGGGCCAAAATGGTCCATTATGACTAAAGGCCAAAGTAAAAAATAAAAAAAAAAAAAATGCAAAAAAGGCATCCTTTAAAGAGAGGAAGTTAAATATTAGTGAGAAAAATAGAAAAGGAGCATAAATGGTGGCAAGTGAAGTATAGAACTATAATTAGGAATGCAAAAAAAGAATTTGAAGAGCATATAACTACACTCAGAAAGTAAGAACAACATATTTTTACAGTACATCGGCAGCAGGAAGCCCACCAAACAACAAGTGGGGCTACTGGGCAATTGAGATGCCAAAGGAGTACTCAAGGAAAATAAGGCTCAGTAAAAAAAATTAAATGACTTCCTTGCATAGATCTTAGTGGCCGAGGAGATAAGGGAGACTCACAAAGCTGAGTCATTGTTTTTAGGTGAAAAAATCTGATGAACTCTCCCAAATTGAAGAGTCATTAGAGGAGGTTTTGAAACAAATTGATAAATTAAACACTAATACGTCACCAAGGCCAGATGGCATTCACCCAAGAGAGTAGAAGGAAGATGTGAAATTGTAGAACTACAAACCGTGATACATAATCTATCATTTAAGTCAGCTTCTGTACCAGATGACTGGAGGCCAGTTAACATGATGCCAGTTATATAAGAAGGCTCCAGAAGCTATCTAGGCAATTACAGGCCAATAACACTAACTTAAGTATCAGGCAAATTATTTGAAACTATAGTAAAGAACAGAATTATCAGACACAATGACAAACATGGTTTGTTAGGGAAGAGTCAACATATTTTTGTAAAGGGAAATCATGTTTCACCAATCTACTAGAGTTCTTTGAGGGTCAGCCATCAGGTGGACTAGTGAGATACAGGAGATACGCTAGATAAAGTATCTTTAAATTTTCAGAAAGCCTTTGATGAGGTCCATGACCAAAGGCTCTTAAGCAAAGTAAGAGGTCATGGGAAAAGCTGAAAGGTCTTTTTCCAGTTCAGTAACTGGTTAAAAGGTAGGAAACAAAGGCACAAATAAATGGTCAGTTTTCAGAATGGAGAGAGGCAAATAGTGCTGTTGCCCAAGGGTCTAAATTAGAACCAGGTCTGTTCAACATATTCATAAATGATCTGGGAAAACGAATAAACAGTGAAGTGGCAAAATTTGCAGATAATACAAAACTACTCAAGATAGATTCCAAAGCGTCTGATGAAGTGGGATTTTCTCCCATGCAAGCTCATGCAATAAATAAATTTGTTAGTCTTTAAAAGTGCCGCAGGACTCCGTGTTTGTTCGACTCAGGATAGGTAAATCCAAAGCAGACTGAGAAGAGTTACAAAGGGATCTCACAAAACTGGGTGACTGGACAAAAAAAAATTGCAGATGAAATTCAGTGTCGATAAATGCACACTAATACACATTCAAATTCTCAACTATGCATTTAAAATGATAGGGTCTAAATTAGCTGTTCTCTCTCAAAGAGATCTTAGAGTTATTGTGACTAGTTCTCTGAAAACATCTGCTCAATGTGTAGCTGAAGTAAAAAAAAAAAAAAAAAATCTAACAGAATGCTGGGAATCATTAGGAAAGGGATAGATAATAAGACAGAAAAATATCATATGTTCCTCTTTATAAATCCATGGTGCACCTATAGCTTGTATACTGTGTGCAGATCTGGCCACCCCTCTCAGATATATATATTTGGAATTGGAAAAGGTACAGAAAAGGGCAATAAAAATGATTATGGGTATAGAAAGGCTTCCACATGAGGCAAGATTAATAAGATTGAAACTTTCCAGTTTGGAAAAGAGACTACTAAGGGGGTCTGTACAATCATGGCTGGAGAAAGTAAATAAGAAAGTGCTATTTACTTCTTAACACAAGAACTGGGAAGTTATCAGATGAAATTAATAGACAGGTTTAACTAAACATGCCAGTTCGAATTGGATTTTCTAGTGTGGCCATGTCAATTTGAATTGACTGAATTCAAATTAATAATTAGTGCAAATTGACTAATTCGAATTCAGTAATTCAAACTGAAACTCAAAGTGTAGACATAGCCAACAGGAAGTATTTCTTCACACAGTTCCAAGTCAAGCTGTGAAAATCTTTACTAAAGAGTGTTGTGATGACCAAGACTACAATAGGAGTCAAAAAAGAACCAGAAAAATACACAGAGGATAAGCCCATACATAGCTGTTAGCCAGTATGGGCAAGGAAGCAAAACCATGCTCCGAAGTGTTCCTATCCTCTGTTTGCCTGAAGCTGGGAATGAGTGACGGGAATGAATTACTTGGGGTATGTCTACACTTAGAGCTGAATTCGAATTGATTGCCATCAATTCAAATTCTGTTAAGTGCATGGACACACTGGCTTTCCTCAATTCGAATTGAGGACCTCCTCAGTTCTAATTGATGAAAGCTGACTTTGAATTGGTCAAACTTTGTTTGACTTTGAAGTCAGGGTCAATTCGAACTGAGTAATTCAAATTGACCCAGTGTGGCCATGTCAATTCGAATTCACTGTTAGTTTGAATTAGCCACAGCTTGATTTTTCCCTGTACAATAGCGCCCCCTACTGAATTTGAACTAACAAGTCCTGTTCATGGGCATGCCAGTTCGAATTGGATTTTCTAATGTGGCCATGTCAATTTGAATTGACTGAATTTGAATTAATAATTATTAGTGCGAATTGACAAATTCAAATTCAGTAATTCGAACTGAAACTCTAAGTGTAGACATAGCCTCGATGATTACATTTTCTGTTCATTCTCTCTTGAAGTACCTTGCATTGGCTACTGTTGTAAGACAGAGTATTGGGCTAGATGGACTGACTGGTTTGACCCACATAGCTGTTGTGACTTGATTTTCTGATAGCGGGTGCCCAGCACTTTCTGAAATTTAGGCCTCTTTCAGTCATTTCAAGTTGGTCACTGAAAAACCAAAAGCCCCAAAATCACTGTGGGCTATTGGAAAATCTTGATCCCAGCCTTTCTGTGGCAAAAAAAGAGACAGGGAAGAACATAGCAGTTAAGGAAGAAATCTTGGTGTGGTCAGAATAGCACCAAAGATAGATCACTTTAGCAGCAGCATAAGGTGTGAACAAGGAATGCTGTTATCTGGACAGGCTTTATTACATCCAGGCACTTTGTTTTGAGGGGTCAAAGAAAATGAGCAGATTTTGATTTGAGTAACAAATCAGGTAGTTCACATGAAAATAGCTGCATTATTGCCTAACTTCTGACACTAATTACAGATACTTCTTTACAGGTCACTCCCTGTAAAGACAGAAATGCCACAGGTTTAGCATTTAGAGATCATCCTGTAACCTCATTCCTACTTCATATGCAGATTCTTTGAGGGGTGGGAGATACTAAAGGTTGTGTTCCTCCTAACCTTTTCTCCACTCAAACAATCTTGTACTGGCCCTTTTAGAAGGAATTGCAACACACACACACAAGAAATCCTGCTCATGTACAGCACTGAGAAATCTCACAGATAACAGGTGGATGTTTGAGTGCTTCTGGTATTTAATGGACCCTGTATGATTTGCTGCCTTGTTAGTCAATCAGTGACTTTCTGTAAGCTTTTAGAAAAAATACAGCTTTATGGATATTAGGTACGGTATGTAATATTTTTGGCTCTGCTGATTGTGTGCACCTTAGAAATGGTCAGAAGTAATACAGATGCCATTATATGGACTTTGGTGTCCTGATGTTTGGTCAGACTGAATGTAGGAATAGCAAGCTCACATTTATCAGGCTGAGATTCAAAAGCAGAGTGGGTAGACAGGTTTCCTTAATATAATGATGTGATGTACATAGTTTGTATCAGAACTGTTGTGGCAAAGATACTGGTGGGAGTAAGAATGAAGTCAACTTGTAGCTATGCTTCTGGCATTATTTTGCAAGCTTGCAATATGCAACATTAAAGTATGTGATTACACACTATTCACATTGGTCTCATGTAAAATGTATTGAGTTAGATATTTATTCTGTTGCTAAGCCAAACTCTGACATTTGTCTTTATGATGAAAGAGGATATACATGTGGGAATATACCCATATGTGTATCTCTGTTTATTATAATGTATAAACACAGAGAAATGTGTAGGTCTGTGTGTATATATACAGAATATTATTTCATTGACATAGCAAGGTAGTGACTTGACTTTGTTCTTCAGAAGGTATATTTTCATGATCATTTGCTAGGTTGCAGGGCCGTCCTGGGGGGGGGGGGTGAGAGGGGGCGATTCCCCTGGTCCTGCAGTTCCCTGGGCCATGAGCTATTCTGCTCTGAACAGGTCAGCACGGGGCCCATACTGCTGCCCCCTCCCAGCCACACTGTCCCCTGGTCCATCCTTGCTGCCTTTGGCACGGGGAAGGGGGCAGAGGAGTGGGAGTATGCAGAGCCTGCCTCTGCCCCAGGCAACCCCCCCTCCCTCCCCCAGGACAGGAAACAGCCAGCCCAGGGGCATTGCGGGCCAGCACAGAGCCCAAGCTCTGCACTATCGCCCCTCCCCTGGGCCAGTTGTGCTGCCCTAAGGGAGGGCAGGAGCAGCCCAGAGGTGGGTTGAGAGACCAGAGCCCAGCCTCTTGGGCAGCCCACCCCCCCCCAGCACAGGGAAGGAGTGTGGGCTCCCCCCCCCCCCAGGCCATTGCCCCAAGCCCTGCACCCCGCTAGGGACAGCTCTGCTACATTGATACTCTAATCTAAAAAATGGCTATGCTGGTTTGCTACATAAATAACATATGAAGACTTCTTCAGCACCCAGGGACATCTACTGTTTCCAGGGGTTAATCTTATTTCTGCTTCATTATATCCATAGCAAAACTCCTATTGCCTTGACTGGGGCAGGAGTTCAACCTCAGTGTTTTCCTCTTCTTCTCAGCTAAAATGTACTTAGTGATAAATACCTTTGCTCTTCAACTTCCTGGATATTGGCAAAGGCTTCACTCTGTTTTTCCAAATAGAGGAAAAAAATGTAGGGGATCCAGATTGTGGATACTACAAGACAGTTGGCTGTGTGGCTTGCTCCCTCTTTTACCTGTAAAGACCTCTCTGAGCAGATTTCTATGCAGTTGAGGCTAGGAAGGTCAGACAGGTAGTCATATAGACTCTAAGGTCAGAAGTAAGATCATCTTGTCTGACCTCCTGCACAGTGCAGACTACAAAACCTCACCCACCACTCCAACAATAAGCCTCTAACCTGTGAATGAGCTGTTTAAGTTTTCAAATCATGATTTAAGGATTTAAGATACAGAGAATTCACCAGCAGGCAAGCCATGACCCATACTACAGAGGAAGGGAACCCCCCCCCCCCCGAGCCCTAGCCAGTCTGCCCTGGGGAAAAATTCCTTCCTGACCCCAAATATGGCGATTACTTAAACTCTGAGCATGTGACCAAGTCTCAGCAGTCAGTCACCCAAGAAAGAATTCTTTGTAATAACTGAAAACCCATGCGATCTACCCTCCCTTTTTAGGCCACTGGCATATCCACCACCAGTAGTCAAAGACCAGTCAATTTCCAAAGTAAGCTGTGTCATCATACCATGCACTCCATAGCCTTATTAAGCTCAGTTTTGAAGTCAGTTTTGTTTTTTGCCCCCTTGGAAGGCTATTCCAGACCTTTACTCCTCTGATGGTTGGAATCCTGCATCTAACCTCAAGCCTAAATGGATAGTTTGTATCCATTTGTTCTTTTGTCTACATTGGTGCTGTACCCAAGTAACTCCTCTCCCACCCTGGCATTTATCTTTCTGATGTATTTATAGAGAGAAATCATATCACGCCCCCACCTTCTTTTCATTAGGTTAAACAAGCCAAGCTCTTTAAGTCGCCTCTCATAACGTAGGTTTTTCTATTCTGCAGACCATCCTTGTAGCCCTCTTCTGCAGCTGTTCCAGTCTAAATTCATCTTTTTTAAACATGGGGGACCAGAACTGCAAACAATAATCCAGATGCGGATCTCACTAGTGCCTTGTATAGCATTACTAACACGTCCCTATCTATACTGGAAGTACCTCTTCTGATCCTTTCTAGGACTACATTAGCTTTTTTCATGGCTGCATTGCATTGGCAGCTCATAGTCATCCTGTGATCAGCCACTACTCCCAGGCCCTTCTCCTCCTCCATCACATCCCCAACTTACAGCGAAAAAACTTGTTATTCATCCCTAAATGCATGACCTTGCACTTCCTGTTATTAAATTTCATCCTATTCCTAATACTCTGGTTTACAAGGTCATCCAGATCTTTCTGTCTGATATCCCGGTCCTTCTCTGTATTGACAATACCTCCCAACTTGGTGTCATCTGCAAACTTAATTAGCATATTTCCATTTTTTGTGCTAACATCAGTAACAACAAGGTTAAATAAGATCAGTTTCAAGACTGATGCCTGAGAGATTGCACTGGTAACCTCCATCCAGCATGACAGTTCACCCTTCAGTATGATCTGCTGTAGCCTTCCCTTTAGCCAGTTCTTTATTCACCTTTACTATACTCGTGTTAATCCCCATCTTCTGTAACTTTACTAATAATTCCCTGTGTGGAACTATATCAGATGCCTTGCTGAAATCTAAGTAAATTAGGTCCACCTCATTCCCTTTATCTAAAAAATCTGCAATCCCCTCAAAAAAGATCAGGTTGGTCTGGCACAATTTATTCTGTGGCATTCTCCCTCCTCTCCTACTCTCTCCCTCCCCATCCCACCCACTCCCATCCAATAAGGAGTGTTGAGCAGATAAAACCCCACTGCTTGGTGAATCATACTGCAGCTATGCTGTTTGGGAGATAGTGGCAGTCATGGCATCATGTGAGCACAATGCCACGAGCAGATCTGGGAACGCAGGTGAGGTGCAAGGCCTCTTTCCGTATATGCTTGGCCTTCAGAGGCTAACCAAAGAACTGTCTTTTTGAGGAAGCAGTAACCCCTTTGCCTGAGAGAAAGGTTAGACTGAAATTCATGGATTTCAGGCCCCCTACTGCTGTGTGGGAATAATTTGACCCATAGTTATTGATTACAATTTCTATTACTATAGCACTGAGAGGTCTGAATCAAGAACATAGGCATTGTACATATGTACAAGACAGGCCCTGAACCATTTTAAACATCAGTAACTGGCATGTCCAAGCTCATGCTGGAAGACTGTGAACTTGGACATGCTGGTTAGCACACTGGACCCCAAAACACATTAAAAGCTATTCCCAAATTTAAGATGATTTACAAACTTCACTTAGAGAGCTTCTTCCACAATTGAAAAATAGCTACCTTGGTGGTGTAATGTGGTGGCTGTTCAAGTTCAGCACAACTGCTTACAATATTGCCAAATCCAAATATTCATAAACTTGGGGTCAGCCCCCCTTCCCTGGATCATGCAGTTGTTTTACGGTACAATTGGAATTCCTTTTACTTGCCTTTTTGATTTCTGAGCTTTTACGGTAAACTCACTTCATATTTTCAAGCTTTTCTTTGCAACAATGAATGCTACAAACTTACTTTAAACAAAATGAAATCTGAGATCCTTATGAAATGTTGATTCCAGCGTTTGGGGATTTCACAAAACCATTAAACACCATGAGAGCCAGGATAAAATAGGAAAAACTTCAGTAACACCATACTGAGGGTAGGGTGTGAAGAAGGCTGTTGTGTCCAACTGGCAGGGCAGTGGACAAGGAGGCAGACAGAATATAATTACCCACTCTGTAGTTTGGGCAGGATGCTGCAAATATCATCCCAATTGTGAGAAATTGTGACAATATAGCCAGGACCTTGGTTGGTTTTTCCATTGTAAAATCTGTTCGGCAGCCTGCACCCTACATGTGGCCCGAATCATGGGTGATTCTGGCAGCTCTTCTAGTTCTTCCTCAATACCCAGATCAACAGATCATGGGGAAAAGCTGTTCCAGGCCCTACTGCATGACTGTCTCTTATGGGTGTCTGTGCCTTCCTGCTCATGCCTAATGTGCATGTGTGCTTTTGGATGGGGGAGATGAGGTTATCTGTCCTGGCCATGGTACTGCTGGAATTTGGGGGAAGGACTCAGCCTTAACCAAGACAGGTTTGCAGAGCCTCTCTAATGCTTGTTCCTTGCCTGTAAGGATCTGTCTACACTGCACATTAAGCCCAGGCTCTGACTCACGTTTGACCCCAAGTCCCTCTCCCCCTGACACCCCAACTGTTTTCTGTCCATACAGATCAGTCTGGCTTGAGCCAGGATCCCCTCTGGTTCTCAGGTCCTAGGACTGCGCTGGTGACCTGATAAGAGCTTGAGCCCCATTGTGACTCAGGTCCATGACCTGTCATTCTGCGGTGTGGAACAAGGTCAAGCCAGAGACCTGAGTCAAGAGGTCTCTGTAGTGCAGTGTGGACATCTTCATGTGGCTAAGACCTGGGTCCAGCAACTGTAAACCAAGGGTAACAATGTAGTGTGGATGCCTAGGCACTGGCTTGGAAACACCAAGTTCACAAACTCAGGTCCTGAAGACCTAGACTTGTACAACATAATCTCAAAGGGCTTCTGCCTTCTGCTGCTGTTGCCAAGAGGCAGAGCTTCAGAGGGCCTCCACGTTAGTAAAGATCAGGGCTTATTCCTGAGGCTTGTGGTACAAGGATGGTGACTGTTTATTTGTTTTACAGTAGCACTTTAGATACCTTAATTATGGACGAGGACCATATTGTGCTAAGCATTGTACACACACAACCTGAAAGACAGCGTAAAGAATTTACAGTCTAATTAAGCCAAACCCCAGTCCAAATTTAAAAGCATTTTTAAAAAGGCCACACTTGGGTTACAGTGTTCCCTAATGCTCCCTTTCCACAAAGGAGAGTCTGAAAACCAGGAGTATGCCAATCTCACTTTGTCAAACTTTAGTCCTTTTTCACCATTGTTGACACTATATTTCAGGTGTGTGTGTGTGTGGTGTGTGGTGTGTGTGTGTGTGTGTGTGTGTGTGTGTGTGTGAGAGGGAGAGAGAGAGAGAGTTTTCCTTTACTGTTGAGAGGAGCATCAAATCCTTAGCTCTCCTATTGATTTACATTCTTAGGGGGGTTCAGCTGTATTTATTTATTTAGAATTAAATAATAAAAAGTCCATACAAAACTCTCCAGGCTCCCTCACAGTTGATTAAACTTACAAATATGGCCCTCCAGAAAGAGGCTTTTGAAAAAAATTCACATAACTAATTCAGTCAGCCAATAAAACAAGGCAACAGAATTACTCTTTTACCTTTACTCTCCAGTAACATACACTCAGCCTCCCCATTAGTTCCCCAAGCTGTCAAACATTGGTGGACGGTCACCCAGTATGGCTGTTTTTATGCCTACATAATCCAGTATTAAGAAAATGCATATTTAATCATAGCAAAACTGGCTTAACTTTGATGCTCTGGAGTGTTGTTTTCACATGCTTTATTTTTGTTATCCCTTTTTTTGGTACCTAAAATATTTCATACTTAATGTATAACTTAAAAGCAAACATTCATTAATAGCAGTGTTTATTGGTGAACTGTAGATGTATGAACTTTAATTTAAAGCTAGTCTATGTGGTGAAGTCCAGGATTTCATGTTGCCTTGTAGAAGGTTTGCCTTTGTGATATGCTCCAGAATGCAACCTATACTGTGGAAGCGCTGCCCCCCCACACACAGTGAAGACCTACTTAATTGATCCAGAAGTTGACATAGTAAGTACATCTCCTCAAGAAAAGTAGCATTGACTTGAAGGGATGGCACACAGTGCAGTAAAGATGCCTTGGTAAATAGGCACTAGAAAGTCAAAGAGAGATACGCACATTATTTTATGTAGGTTGCATGCCTTTGCTGCCAAAAACCTCAGTAAGTGTAGATCAGGCTTGAAACTGACAGAATACAGCAAACCCAGCAACCCTGAAGAGGGCACAGTTCATTCCTAAGCATGCCGTCTGCTGGCTGCCTTAAACAGTAGTCTGAATAGTAAAGAAGAAAGTATAGTAGAGGTGACGTTCATTAAATGTAAGAGTTAAATAATTGTAAGAAAGTCTTGTTCTACTTATAAAAGCCCTGCTTTCCAGAGTTGTTTAACAAGACAGAGTCTTAGAATTATTTTACTAGCAAAATGTATGTAAGTTTCTAGAGCAAAAGTGATTTTTTTTCAAAAAAAAAAAAAAAAGCAAATTTTAAATCAACATGGTAAATTGCTCTTGCAGCAACACACAAATAGATTTGTGTCTGTCTGCATAAATAGCAAGTCAGACTTCAGTAGCCACTATGGCATGATACAGGCAACTAGACCAGCATAAATATGACTGACTAGGAATATGTTTTATTATAATTAGGTAAATATACCAACTCACAAACCTAAACTAGCTAATTAACTACTAGCAATTCATTGCAAAACTTTAATTACTTCTAGAAATAGTTATTTGATTTCTTAGTGCTTTGTTCAGTTAAGATATGTTATTAGTTAAGATTGTGTTCAAATAAGCATGAATTTGGAAGCCTAATCTAATAGGATGCTAAGAAGGCAAATGACTGTGGTAATTGAAATCCTTCAGCACTTACACTCATGTAGGATAAATCATGTCTACTCCTGATTTTATGCAAAAATCAGGTCAGATCTTGCTTTCTTCAATTCGGTCTGGTCTGACTTCAGGCTTACTTCTGGGTCCAGCATGTCAGGGAATCCTAGCTACTTAGGAATAATCAACCACATCCCTCTGGAGTGCTGAATAGACCTTTATAGGAACAGAAATGGTGTTCTCCTGTATGTTTCAGGTATTGTTCCCAGTATCCCTTAGGGACGCAATCCAGAGATCATTAAAATCAATGGAAGGACTGCTGCTGATTTAAATGGTGGGGTGAGCCCTAGGTATGCAATATTGGCAAAGCAATAAAGGTTCAGTTACTTTGGGAATACTGCTTACAGTAAATTCAGTGTTTCCAATTCTCTCTCTTTTTTTTTTTTCCATGAGTCTTGTGATATTGGGATTTTTCTTAAAGAACAACTCCTGGAGGCATGTGATTAGAGGAGGATCATATCTTTCATCTTCAGGATAATTTTCTAGCCCTTCATGTTGCTTGAGAGAAGCTTGAAGATGATACTTAACTCTTCTATGGTGCTTTTCATCAAGAGATTGCAAAGTGCTTTATATTATCCCCATTTTACAGAGGGAAAGATAGGATACAAGGGCAGCTTACAAACTCAGAAACTAGAAGAAAAATAAGTTTGAGATGTATTTTATCTTTTAAAAATCATGATTTTAAAGCTAATCTCATGATTCTTGGTTACTAATTCATTGCTTCTGAATGCTTAAGTTTGGCCACACTGTGGCGTACATTTTGCTTTCGAGTATTTCTTTGTCTTTCCTCTGCCTTCTCACTCCTCTGAAAATTAAATAAAATTAACATGCTTTTATACCAGGCTCACCCAAGGTAACTACCAAGAATGAAAACATACACAAAGGCCTGTAAACCAAGTTGTTCAGCCTGGTCTTCAATTTTCCTGGGCTAGTTTATGGAAATGCTTATTTCAGGATTCAATCCAATACCCACTAAAGTCAAACAAAGTCATCTTATTGGTGGATTTGGTCCTAAATGTTTTAATTGCTTTGAATCTTCACCTTGAAAGAAAACTTATACCGTACATTTTCTGAAATTTCTTGAAGTATTAGTTCCTCGATACAAGACTGTTGTCTCAACATTATACAGTAATGATGTAGCTGTTTATCACTACCTCTAAAAAGACTTTGCAAAAGAGTCAGTACAGAGGTGAGGAAGAATAAAGAGGAATGGAACTTAAAAGACAAAATAACAAAAGACACATATCATGGATAAGCCAAGTACATGAAATGTCTCATGAATGTTGCCATTCCAGTGGAGCACTTACATAAAAAATATTTGAAGAATAAAATTTACGTCAGGAAACTGTATGAATGAAAACATTATCATTTCTCATGGTAACTTTTGGTACCATGGAGATTATGATCAGATTCTAGGTTAAAAGGTTTGCAGACTTTTAACAGATCACAAAGAACATTATGCTTTGGGATTTAACTTTTATTCATTCAGTTCATTGAGTGCTGATATGCACAGCTCCATTTGTTACAGGCATCACAGTGCTGGCAGTAGCCTGAGGTTATGAACAACAGGTCTCCAGACAATATAGAGGAGGTTGGCCTTGCATAGTTCCAACTCAACCATCAAGTAATACTTCCTCAGATCTGAATTACATATTATACTTTGAACAAAAGCATGTGGGGCTTTTGTAAGCCTCTGCTTTTTGGTTTATGAAAGACACTTCAAAAATGTTCTTTTTTTTATTCCTATAGATATGTTTTAGGTGTCTGGCTAGTGAGTCTTGCCCACATACTCAGAGTTTAACTGATCACCATATTTAGGAGTTTCCCAAGGTCATATTGGCAAAGGCTCTGGAGGGTTTTCACCTTCCTGTGTAGCATGGAGCATGACTCACTTGCTGGTGGATTCTTTGTATCTTCAAATCTTTAAACCAGGATTTGAGGATTTTCATAGCTCAATCATAGAGTAGAGATTTATTACAGGAGTGGCTGGATGAAGTTCTGTGGCCTGCAGTGTAGAGGAGGTCAGACGAGATAATCATATTGGTCCCTTCTGACCTTAGAGTCTGGGGCTATGTCCACACATACATCATTATTTCAAAATAAGTTATTTCAAAATGAGTTATTTTGAAATAAATTCCTTATTTCGAAATAAGTTAATTCGAATTAAGGGAAAGCCTGCTTTCAAAAGAGCTGTTATTTCTAAATGGTTATTTTGCAATAAGGCCTTTTGGACATGTTTTGAAACAGTTGTTTCGAAACAATGATGTTGTTTTGAAACAACATGTCCAAGCGGCGTTATTTCGAAATAACTATTTCGAAATAACCATTTTGAAATGAATGGGGTTTAAGCTGTTTTGAAATGATAGTTCTTATTTCGAAATGACAGAGCCTGTCATTTCAAAATAAGAAAACGTTGTGTGGACATTCAGTTTTTTATTTTGAAACAACCAGTGTTGTTTTGAAATAAAAGACTCGTGTGGACATACCCTATGAAAACTATCCAAGGTGTCTTTTTAATACAGAAATACAATAAATGGCATATGCATGTATAACACATACAGTGCCCAGTCAAATCTTTGAATTTTAAAACCTGCAAAAAATGCGATTGTCTCTCCCTGCCCCCCATGAATTTTAGTCCATTGTAGTTAAGCTCAAGTCACCGAACGCACTCTGTTCTGATCACTTGAAGCTATTGAATCAATCATATTTCTAACACTAATTGGAGCTAAAGGTATTAAACATTTGTCTGTCTTCTGAAGTAACTAACCCTTCATGAATTGCAGTGTTCCAGGGGAGTAGTAAAAGGCAGTATTTCAGATCATCAGGTCCTAGCCCACTGATAGCCTTGGAGATAAGAGTGGGATTTGGAACTGGATCCAGAACTGATTTGAGAACAAGCATGGTGTGGAGACCATCTGTGTAATTTGTTCTGTATCTGTTCCAATTATGATAGGCTGCTGCACTTAGAACCGGTTAAAGCTTCAATGTCAGCCCAACGTAGAGAGTTCTGGAGTGTCAGTTCTCATAGTAACAAGTCATGGATCTCTGGGGCCAGGTCTTCATCTGTGAACACAATCCTTTTGCCATCTGGAGAAAGAAATGCACATTTCTGTCCATTACCACAGACTGATCATTCATATGTAGTGTTGAAGAGAGTGTGACTTCTATACTCTATACTTCCTTGACAACTGCTGTCCAAGTAATTGGATTATCGTGGATTCTATTGGATCTTTAGCAATGCCTGACTTACTCACGTGACTTTAGCTATTAAGGGTGAGCTAGCTATTTTTTCTTGTCTATCTTTTTATTTCTTGTAGACATTGAAGTTGTTGGGTATTCACACTGCTGACTTGGGATAGGAAAAAAGTCATGTTTGTTGTATATTCTTAGGACATCATCCTATAATATACTGTAATATCTGACTTCAGATGAAAAGGTTTGTGGAATTTAATAAAATTCCACAGAAATTACTTTAAAGATTCATAGAATTTAGTATTAAAAAAAATTTCTGCATGCATTTTTTAACTCGCCCATGGGATGGCCCAAAACCTTATGGAAATCCTGACTTTGCAGTGAAGGCTACATTCAGTTGGTTGAATATAGAAACTGAAAATGAGAAGGGAGAAGACTGAGGCCTGCGGGATTTCAAAAGTGAACGTCCTCAATCAAGAGGAGCAGCTATCCTGCATGTACCTCAAAATCTGCCTGAGAGGAACCAGCTGTGGACAGTTTCATAACTCTCCTGTTATTTCACACAGATGGGTCAATAGCACTCATTATAACTCAAGTAGAAGGCAGTTGGTAGTTCCAGAAGAATGAGTGTGTATGTTATACTGTTGTCTGTGGTGCTGAAGAATGCAGTCCACAAATATGATTACAGTTGTCTCTGATTTATGTCCAGATCTGAAACCTGATTGGGAAGTTCCTGGATAATGGTGAAAGTTTTGGAGGTGCCTTTCTCGATGATGTTGCCTGGAAAGGCAAAACTTGAAAGCAGGCAATAGCTAGCAAAATCAATGGGGTCCATGATGTTCCTTGCTTCCATCAGTCATGCCATAACTTGTTACTGAGAAGTCCAATGGTAGATGAGCAGTATGAAACAAGTGCTTCAGTGGGTTCTATAGCAGCTGTTCATAAAAGATACATCTGGATTTTGTTGACTTTTTTCAGTGAACAAATGGACAATGTTTAATGACCTTTATGGCACAGAGGTTGCTCTCCATTAATGCAGTTTGTGACTATACTTCTCACTGGTGCCAGCTAGCTGTAGACAATATGTTTTTATTTGTACTAAATATTATATTTTAAATAATGCAGCACTCTTTATATACATATCAACTCACATTAAAATCTGCACTAAAGATTATTTCAGTTGTAAGTTACTATGATGAAATAGTACTCTAAGGCTGTGTTCAGACGAGAGTTTTCTTTCGAAACAACAGCTGTTGTTTCGAAATAAAATTTCTTATGTCCAGACGACATTCCATTATTTCGAAACAGTAAAACCTTGCATGAAATCGAAATAGCCGTTGTTTCTAAACGGTTGTTTCAAAACAACGCTATTCGGATGTGTTATTTTGAAATAACCATTATTTCAAAATAATGCTTTTGCCCTTCTCCTTCCCAGGGTGCCTTCCTTTTAGCCTTTATTGTGTGGGGGCATGGCCCAGGGAGGGGGCCATGTTCCCACACCTCCCAAGGTGCCCCTCTCCTAAAGCGAAATAGCAAGTCCTGTCTTTGGACATGCTATTTCGCTTTGAGCTTTTCCCTTAATTCGAATTAACTTATTTCGAAATAAGGACTTTATTTTGAAATAACAGTTTACGTGTGAACATAGCCTAAGTGCAGTTTTTCGTGATAAAAATGATCATAGAAATGAAGAAAATACACATTGAAAATTGATTACAAATCTGGTAAAAGCAATATTGCTCATACTGCTGTTTAATAGTGCTCAATTTCTTTGCATTTCTGCTTACACGGAAATCAATGCCCATGTCCACTCTGGATTTTTATTGTTATTTATGTAAATATAATATATGTTAATAAATGTAATATCCAGACACATCCAGAACAAGCTTATCTTTGTGAATGTGAAACAGTTTGTTTATAACCTTAGCTGAAATAGATCAACAATCATGCCTAGCTTGTCTCTCTCTCTTTATTAACAGACTAGAATCACTTTCTTCCAATACTATTTACGTTGATGGAATAGAAATCATATAGTGTCATGGTTATCTCATATCATTGGATTATTTGCTATGCTACTAATGTCTTCAGTGATGCAGCAGGCTAGCCCTTTGAAATCACTCTGTACCTTTATTAAACAGTAACATTTAGGTTTTGAGTGTGCTTATAAAATCCACAATAGTTGGTGAAAGCAGATTGAAGGAGCATGAAATTAGTGTGGCTTACGCCTCTTTATGTTTTTGGGCAATCTATTGTTGATCTTTGGACTTGATTCTGAACCCTGACAAAATACGCCAACGTTTTTCATCTTAGTTTTCTAAAAAGAAAAGCTTTTAAATAACTTCAGTCTCACCAGATGAACAAATCCACCATATGTATAATATTTGCATCTGATATGGTGACCGCTCTAGCTTTTCTTCTAAGCAGTAACAAAAGTAATTAACTCTTCCATAAACTTACTATAACCTCATCTTAAACTTCAAAGAAACTCTGATTATTTGGGGCAGGGGGATAGATGGAAACATCTCCTACTGGTAGGTTATCCCATGACAATCTAATGGAAGTGCTTTTCCTTAGAAGCAGCTGGTACAGGCCATTGTTGGAAGTGGATTGGATGGATCACTGGTCTGATCCAGCATGGCAATTCCCATAAGACTATGTATTCCCCAGTTCGGAGCCAAGGAAGATACCTTTCTGACTATGCATCTGATAAGATCCATGTTTATAGAACTGGCCAAATGAGTACATTACAGTATTTTTCAGTTATTTTTATGGAAACACCCATAATGCATTAGGAGCCTTCTGAACTAGAAAAAAGACAGTTTCTCCCCAAGTTGCTCACGTTCTCGAGCCATGGACAGATAAGTTAGAAGTGGGAAAGGGATATAAACATGGTTTTCAAGAAGATAGTCGGTCACATCTTAATCAAATGAGTTACATTATTACTTTTTTTCCCTCCTCTCATGGCAGTATAAGCCAAGTGGATTTTCCATAGGCAACACATCAGTAGTTCTTCCAGAAGGACGTTATTGAGGAGAGGGTAGTGGCCTTGCAGATGAGTTTAGGAGGAAGTTTCATGCATGTGGTCAATGTGAAAAAAAGAATATAGGTGCTTAGATTAGAATCTTCCAAAAGGGTGGATAAGGTTGGCATCATTGGTGAAGAAGAGGGCCTGACACCTAAATGAGAAAAGGGCAGATGAGTAGGAGAGGTGATATTATTTAAGTGCAAAGAAGGTTGTGGCAGAAAGCTTAAATTTGTTGTGGCAGGAGAGTAAGACCAAGTGGAGAGATTCAAAGAGGGTGACATGGTCAAAAGATTAGTTAAAGAAGCTTTTTGTGGCAGGCTGCTGCACTCTATGTGTGGGGGCAGGGCAGAAACAATGTGTGTCTGGGGGGCAGCAAGGAGTAGACTGCAGTGATCAATAGAAAATGATTAAATGCTGAAAGATATAGAATGGATCATAGCACTGTTGTGGAAGAAGTGACAGGATTTGGAACCGGCTAAAAGTGGGGGGGGGGGGCCCTAAGGGAGAACTCCAGGAATGCTAGTGAGGCTTTGGTCACTTGTGCACTGACAAAAGCTGTTTCATTATTCCTAAGACCTGAAGTCTCTTTGGGAACTAGTTTCTGTTCCATAACAACTCCTTGCCTCAAGGATGGACTCTCTAGATTGGGACAGACAGATCTTCTCTTTCTCTTCCTTGGCTCACAAGGAAGATTTATAGACATTTTGGCATTTTCTTCTCACGTTAGTGTGTGTACTCATGGCATACACTAGTATTTCACTACTTTAAAATGACTGCTGAGTGGAGCTTGAGCACAAGAGAATGAAATCAGTTCCAGCAGGGAGAATTACCTTTACACACACACACACAGACACACAGAGCTTACAGGAAGGATTAAAACTGTGCTGCCAAAATCACTGAAGTCTGTGGATGTATGGATCATTTGCTGTCATGCCATAACTAAAATAAAGTAAGCCATTGTCTTTTCAGATGAGATTATGAGCAAAACAATCTGTAATTCCTAGAAAGCTCAGATACTTGCAGTGTTGCCAGAAACAGGCAAGAGGCTTTAATTAGTTTTTTTCTTCCTCTTTTCTGTCTAGATATGAAGGTAGTTCTTGCACTGAAACTGTAAATTCTTCTGTTATTGTATCTTCCTCTTTATTCTCCCAGTGGTTCAGTCAAACAGTGTTTGGCTAGACTATAATTCTTGCAAAGAGAGGAAAAAAAGCTGGTACATTAACCTTCTGACATTGTTTAGTATCCTGCTGCTAGATCTGCAGCTTTCAGAAGGGCAAGTGAATGCTAAATAAGACTAAATTTGAGCCATACTTCAGGCAGTCTTACAGTTTGTATATGGGATGACATCTGTGTCCCCTTTGTGGTCCACCAAGGGCACCCACTTTAGGCTCCCAGCCATCATCTCTTTTGGGTAGCAGCCTATGTCTTTCTCCATCCTGACTGTGAGTTTTAAAGCTACACAATTCCCTAGATTATACTGTGATATCTCCTGTAAGCTAGGTGGCCTAAAAAGGCCAGTATCTGCATTTTGCTTTCTTTCTGAAGATAATGTCTGCTATATTGGTCACAGCCATATTACCATGCAGCTCTTTCCCATCAAGTCTGCAGATAAAAGCATGAGAGAGAAAACATATTTAAAAAAAAAAAAAAAAAAAAAGTTCCTGCATGCATACAAAAAGCTTACCAGAGATCACCTGTTAGTCTTATGAAGCCCTAGTAGGTCAAATCCTCCATACCTCTCTACAAATATTGCCCCTTCCTCCTTGAACAGAAAGTTCTGTTTGTTTACTGGATCAAAAGGGATGCCTCAAGTCAGTTTAAAGTCAGGCTATTTATCCAACAGTTCTTTCTTTGTCTTCTGGCCTATGAAGAATCTAGAGTGAACTAGAGAGAAGCTAGAGTGAACTACATGCAGGCCTCTCCAGGACGTGGTGCTGCTAAGGGCCCAACAGTTACAACCTGGATGATGTGCCTTAATCACTTAATCACATTCTGCTCTTGGCCTGGAGCTAAGGTCTTGAAACTAACCATTCTTTGAGTGAAATGTGGAGATCCCAGCTGCAAAGCCCTGAGGTGCATTTAATCTCAAAATGTAAAACCAATATATTGAGATGAGCCCAAAACAAAATCTCATATCTGCCACAGTTTTCAGGCATAAGTGTATAGATTCTGAATCCAGATCCAGAAAGAAACATTACAACTGCGTCTGTGCTTTATAATGACCTAGTATTCAAAAATCCCTTAGTTTTAGGCTATTCAGAATCTTGATTGAATTTAAACAAATAAGGAGTATAGTGGCACTTTTAAAAACTAACAAATTTATTTATCACATAAATTCAGTGGGAGAAAATCCCACTTCATCAGAGGTTTTGAAGATAGGGAGCTTACTCCCATGAAAACTCATGTGATAAATAGATTTGTTAGTCTTTGAAAATGCCACAGGACTCCTTGCTGGGTTTGCTGAAGTAACCTAACATGGCTACCCCTTTGGAACTTGATTGAATTGTTAAATGCTTGCCCTTTTCTAGTATATCTTAAGGGGTGACATTTTTAATCTTCATTAGTTGTTTTGCCTATGTACATAGAATAGTGGCTCCCAGTGACACTAGTGCACCAGCCAAAGTATAAAGGGCAGAGTTGGGTCACATATATTTATAATTTTCATAAAAATGTAAGACTCTAACTAAATATTAGATTATGCCATCTGCATTTTAAAATATGTGAAAGAGAAGGTGCACCCTATAATAAATACATTGGGGGGTGTGAAAAAAACAAAATTTCAGTTTTTGGCAAATGACCTCTCAGAAAGTGCTAAAACAGTTAGGTTTTGGCACCCAAAAATCATATTTGTTGTTTAACCAAAAACTGTTTTAAATTACATTTTTCAGATATTTCCCATTCATAAATGATTGTTAATCAAAATTTCAGCCCACTCGTGTCTCCCAGCCACATGCCCATGAAAGTCCAAGTGCAAGTCAGGTAGGCTGTCTGTGCTTCAGCTCTCTCTTTGAGGGTCACATTTCCAGCCTTGGCTTCGGGGGGGGGTTGAATCTTTCTTCACTGCAGGTCTTCTTAACTCAAGTTACTTCCCTAAAGTTAGTCTAGTCTAAATGAGAGCATCCACACTTCAAAATAATCCTTTATGTTGCTATATTCGCTCCATGCTGGTGCTCCACTTACCAATCAATGTGTGGCACTAAGACTTCTGGAAGCACATCCCATGGTTCTTTGCACTGCAGTGAGCAGATCTGCTGTATCAATTCTTTCTTAATGAACTGTGGGAGAACTTGTCTGTCTTTTCTGAGTACAAGGAAGAGGAATTGCTGGAAGGTACTGAAAGACTAGTGGTATTCAAGTAAAGCTGGCTTGTGGCCTAACAACAAAGTGGTTTTGTTCACAGCTGAGTTGTATTAACCCAGACTTTAACTTTTATCCCAGATGGGCCAGCCAAATTCCAGTTAAATGACCATCATGCTTGAGTTTTTCTGTGGGGATGGAACTCAGTCTAGGGATAACAGTCTAATAATAACTCAATTAACTTAACAGTGAAGACAAGTCCTGATTTTGTGATCACTTTTATATGCCTGAAAACGTATCAGTCATTTATACACATAGTTGGCTGCCTGAACACTCGATTTTGGGCAAGTAAATAACTTCTTGCGTGCACAAAATGGATGTAAAAACATCTTGCCTGCTAGGAGGAAAAATGGGTCTAGATATGCATGGCCTGTACTTCCATTTTGTTTGATTTGATTTTTTTTTTCTTCCTGGGCCTGTGTTGCAATCATACTGGCCCTGCGTTGCTGTGTTAGTGATACCAGTGGTGGAGTCCATCCTCCAGTAAGGGTATGCACTTCTTCCTGTTGTCAGAAAGAACTTGCATTTATGAACCATTTCTGATTAATATTAACATCATGTTTTAGACTCCTGGTTTAGATTACAGCAGTGACCTTTGAATGTATCCTGACTGCATTGTCTGCATACTTAAGTACCTCCACACATTTCAGAATTATAAGCAAATCAAAAAAGAGGAGGGTACCCAGCAAACTTAGAAAACCAAGAAATGACCTATGAAGAGACTGCATGAAACAGACATGACACCAGGCAATACCACATGAAGTGAAATAAACCCTGAATGAATCCTTTTAACCAAATAAAGATTAGAGTAATAAGACCCAAGTATAGCTTTAAAAGAAAAACACCTGAGAGGAATGAGTTCCCAAATCATCATCTTTTGACAGATATTCACAAATGTAAGCTCATTTCCAATTAGCACAGGAGAAAAGGGCAGGTGTACTGTTTCACCTGTAAGCAATTAAACAAGTGAGAAGTCAAAGATAAAGAGCTATCTGCCAGTAACCTGAACACATTAGTTCAGTGTCAAAGCTTGAAAGTTGTTGCAACTCTCATGTGGAATAGACTTTCAAAGTCACATTTCTCTCTCTCTCTCTCACTCTCTCTCTGTAGTGTCAAGTTTTGCATGAGACTCAGAAAAGAGTGACGGTTTGCAAATGACTGGATTATAATAAGTGTATTTAAAATAAAACTAAAGTTATGAAATATTGTTGTGGCCATGTTGGTTCCAGAATATTAGGGAGACAAGGCAGGTGAAGTAGTATCTTTTTATTGGACTAACTTCTAAAGATATTGTGAGGTTTGTTACAAATAATTTAGCAGTTACTATTTTATGCTCACTTTAAATGTGTCCAGTAACCAATCCAAGATATATACAAAGGGCCAAAACCTCAGCAGGTGTACACAGGTGTAACTTCACTGACACTGATTGATGTCTTTCACTGATAGCAATGGAGCTGAGAAGCTAGCCCCAAATGTCATATTTTAAATTAAATTGCTCATAGACTTTTAAAGCATGAATGGACAATTATGTTCATCCTGTCTGACCTGATAAAGGGTCAGATTTTGAGTTTAAATTGTCGCAGTTTCACTAAAGTCAACAGAATTATGCTGGTTTACAGCAGCTGAGTATTGACAGAAGAAGAGTTCCAAGTCTGAGCATATAAAGATCAGTGCAAAGAGCATACCAGATATATTGTTTTAATGACAGTGGTAAACTCTAGAAATCCATAAAGGACCGTCCTAATAGCTATGTTTGGTTTCCAGGAGGTAGTTCGTTGGTGAGCTATAGTAACATCTACACTTACTATATAGTTCATGAAATCTTTGTTTCTTTCAGCTGTAAATAATACACTCTCACTCTCTTGATAGTATCTCTTATATCTTAACTAATCAGTGTATTCATACTTTATCTTCCTAAAATTAAACTACAAACAAAAACTTCTCTGGTAGAAAATTACTTAATCTAAAATCAATACACTTAACAACCCAGGAAAATAAATTTAAAAATTCTGTGATTTTCATGCTATATATTATGCATTACAGTCTAATAATGATTTTATTTATCTTATTTCCATGAAAAAAAATGTATGTGATGTTGGTTTTTCAGTATTCTTCCCTTTAATCTGGTATTGAACTAATGCTCCAAGACGGTGTTAAAGGTCATTAGATTGCTTGAGGTCCTAACCTTCAGACAAAGCATCATTAAATTGCAGTCATTAAGGATCCCATGGTACCCCCCCCCCAACAAATAGCATTGATAGCCTTGTAGTCCTGGCCAAATTCCAACTTGTGTAATTGCATTCTGCCTAACTAAAATTCAAAAGGGATAGCCATGTTAGTCTAGTCCAGTAAAAAAACAAAAAGGAGTTGTGTGGAACTTTAAAACTAACAGATTTATTTTTTGCATGAGCTTTTGTGGGAGAAAATCCCACTTCGTCAGGTGCTACGAAGATGGGTGAACTTACAGAAAGGAATGAAAATAAATGCAAGGAGGTGTAAAACATAGGATCAAGTCCTAAAGTAACAGCAAATCAGAGCAGTTTTCAGGCTCAAACCACGGGAAGCCTGAAGTCAAATTACCCTTTGTAATGGGAAAAGAATCCATAGTCTCAATTAAGTCCTGCTTTCACAGAATTTAGCTTGCATATTAATTCGAGTTCAGCTGTTTCTCTTTGAAGTCTTGATGTCCCAGCTACATCTCTAATGACAGTCGTTAGCAAATCAGTCATCCAGTGATTAGGAAGATGGAAGCGCTCAGCAACTGGTTTCTTTATTCTTCGATTTCTGATATCAGCTCTGTGCTCATTCAGCCTCTTACACAGCGATCTTCCTGTTTGTCCAATGTATAAGGTGTTGGGGCATTTCTTGCACATGATGCCATAGACCACATTAGTAGATGAGCAGGTAAATGAGCCTTTGATGGAGTAGCAGGCTTGATTAGGACCTATGATGGTATCTGTTGTGCAGATATGTGGGCAGACTTGGCAGCGTGGTTTATCACAGGGGTGTGTGCCTGCTTCAATGGTTCTGTTGTTAGATCTGTAGTTGCTGGTGAGAATCTGTTTAAGATTAGGGGGCTGCCTATAAGCAAGGAGTGGTCTGTCTCCTAACGAGAGAGAGAGGGATCATCTTTTAGAATAGGCTGTAGGTCCTTAATGATCTGTTGCAGAGGTCTGACTTGGGGGTTGTATCTGGTGACTAGTGGTGTCCTGTTGTCTGTCTCTGTCTGAGGAATTAGAGCAGATGTGGTCATAATCCAATTTATTCATGATGACAACTGCACCTCCTTTGTCAGCCTCCTTAATGATAATGTCAGAGTTGTTTCTGAAGCTCTGGATGGCATTGCATTCTGCAGGGCTGAGGTTATGATGTAAAGGATGTTGTCTGTCCACGATTTCAGCCTTGGCACGGTGGTGGAAACAATCAGTATAGATATATTGAATAAATATATATGAAAAATTGGATTATGACCAGGAGGCTTATAAACAACTCTCCAGCACATCCTTCTACAGACCACTTTCCTCTGACCCCCCTGAGGAATACCAAAAGGAATTACAACACCTACTCAAGAAACACCCTAAGACAGCACAAGAACGTATAGAGACAGAAACACCACCAGAACCGCAGCCAGGGATATTCAATCTACTACCGAAAATCCATAAAAAAGGAAACCCTGGATGCCCCATCATCTCAGGCATTGGCGCTCTTACTGCCAGCCTATCTGGCTATGTGGACTCCCTCCTCAGACCCTATGTTATCAACATCCCCAGCTATCTTCAAGACACCACGGACTTCCTGAGGAAAATACACTCCATTGGAGAACTTCCTGAAAACACCATTCTGGCCACTATGGATGTAGAAGCTCTTTACACCAACATCCCACACAAGGATGGATTACAAGCTATTAGAAGAACCATCCCAGATGATGCCACAGCGCAGCTTGTGACTGAGCTTTGCGACTTTGTACTCACCCGCAACCACTTCAGATTTGAGGATCATTTATATCTCCAAATCAGTGGCACTGCTATGGGCACCCACATGGCCCCACAATATGCCAACATCTTTATGGGCAACTTAGAACAACGTTTCCTCAAGTCTCATCCCAAAATACCTCTTCTTTACCTGCGCTACATTGATGACATCTTTATCATCTGGACACATGGGAGTGATGCTCTTGAAGATTTTCACAGAAATTTCAATAATTTTCACGACACCATCAAATTGAGCCTGGAACACTCCACACAGGAGATCCACTTTCTTGACACTACAGTACAAATCAGGGATAGACGCATCACCACCACCCTATACCGAAAACCTACTGATTGGTATGGTTACCTACATCCTTTGAGCTTCCATCTAAAACACACCACACGATCCATTGTCTACAGCCAAGCCCTAAGATATAACCGCATCTGCTCTGATCCCTCAGACAGAGACAGACATCTTGAGGATCTCTATCAAGCATTCTTGAAATTACAGTACCCACCTGGGGAAGTAAGAAAACAAATTGACAGAGCTAGACGGGTTCCCCGAAGTTATCTACTACAGGAGAGACCCAAGGAAGAATGCAACAGAACACCACTAGTCACCACATACAACCCCCAAGTCAGACCTCTGCAACAGATCATTGAGGACCTACAGCCTATTCTAAAAGATGATCCCTCTCTCTCTCAAGCGTTAGGAGACAGACCACTACTTGCTTGTAGGCAGCCCCCTAATCTTAAACAGATTCTCACCAGCAACTACAGATCTAACAACAGAACCATTGAAGCAGGCACACACCCCTGTGACAAACCACGCTGCCAAGTCTGCCCACATATCTGCACAACAGATACCATCATAGGTCCTAATCAAGCCTGCTACTCCATCAAAGGCTCATTTACCTGCTCATCTACTAATGTGTTCTATGGCATCATGTGCAAGAAATGCCCCAACACCTTATACATTGGACAAACAGGAAGATCGCTGCGTAAGAGGCTGAATGAGCACAGAGCTGATATCAGAAATCGAAGAATAAAGAAACCAGTTGCTGAGCGCTTCCATCTTCCTAATCACTCGATGACTGATTTGTTAACAACTGTCATTAGAGATGTAGCTGGGACATCAAGACTTCAAAGAGAAACAGCTGAACTCGAATTAATATGCAAGCTAAATTCTGTGAAAGCAGGACTTAATTGAGACTATGGGTTCTTTTCCCATTACAAAGGGTAATTTGACTTCAGGCTTCCCGTGGTTTGAGCCTGAAAACTGCTCTGATTTGCTGTTACTTTAGGACTTGATCCTATGTTTTACACCTCCTTGCATTTATTTTCATTCCTTTCTGTAAGTTCACCCATCTTTGAAGCATCTGAGGAAATGGGATCTTCTCCCACAAAAGCTCATGCAAAAAATAAATCTGTTAGTCTTAAAGTGCCACACAACTCCTTGTTGTTTTTTAACTAAAAATCAACTGCCTAATTTCAGCTGGATGAGGTATTCTTCCTATCCTACCCTGAAGTGTTGAGTAGTGTTGCTTTTTGCTATATTTCAGTCCAAAAGTGGCTACATTTCAGCATTTTTGTGAAGCATCTTGTAATTCTTCTGGATTAAAGATGCTATATGCCAGGTGTGGGCAAATTTACAGAACTCAAGAGCCACACGTGTCGATTATTAAACCTTTGAGAGCTGCACTGAGGCATATAACCACATTTTTACGTACTCCAAAATTACTAAGCTTAAAATTCATTGCGCACTTTAATTTTATTGTAAAAATAGGGCAAATATTGATCCACTAATGTCAGATTCTAATAATTATTTAAGATTACCATGAAACTAGGCCTATACAGTAAAAATTTAGCTATTGCTAGATGTAGAACACTACAGGCTTGTGGCAAGTTTTTTTTTTTTTTCAAATCTGGGCAGTAACTTGTCAATGCAGCAGGTAGAAGCTCTCTGAGATGCTGATCTCTAAGTATTGCACAATGTTTTGAATTTCATTGTGGAATATGATGCTTCACAGCAGTAACTTGTGCCAAAAATTGAAAGTAATCTATGTTCAGTTTTATACTTTTCTCCTTTGTATTTTCATTTCTTAGTATTCCACATCATGTTTAAGACTTGTAAAAGCCAGTTTTCAGTAGTAGTGGTCTGTCCTAAGTCTAAATCATTTTGCATGCTGAAGATGAACCATGATCCATAATAAGTACTTGTAACATTCTTTAAATTAATAGGTTTTTTTAATAACCTTGTGACAGTAGTCAGTGCTTTTGGATGTAACACTTGTCAATTTTCAGTCATTTCTGATGATTCTTATTTAATTCTCAAAATAGAAATACAAGAGAAATAGTTTTGCATTATATTACAATATCTGGAAATGCCAGGTGATTTTTAAAAAAGAAAATTAATTTACAATTGCTTTTTCAGGTTTAAATTGCTAATTATCATCACTTGTGTAGTTCATTGTAGACTTGTTCTTGATCAATTTATGTTGCCAGTTTTAAAAATATTTACCCAGAAAACAATATCAAAAAAAGAAAAGTATTTAAAAAATCATGCACTGAGGTAATTAAAAACTGCATCATAATGCACACAGACAAGGAGGGTAGAATTAATATTGTGTGGGTAAACTGCAAAATCTGGCAGTTACTTGCTCCAAGTGCCTGACTTACCACCTAACTGCTGGCTCTCACAGTGCTGCCCCTCCCCTCCCGGCTCTCACCGGGCTGCTTTTTTCTGCTGCTGAGGCTCTCCCAGAGCCACCCCTCCCCAGCTCTGACCAGGCTGCTTGTTCCCTGCAGCTGTCCCAGGGCTGCCCCTCCCGCAGCTCTGACCACGCTGCTGTCTCCTGCTGCTCCCACAAGGCTGCTCCTCTGCCGCCGGCTCCCACCCTGCTGCCGCCTCTCTGCTGTCCCGGACCATTGCAAATTTCTCGTCCCTGGCTCCCGCCATGCTGCCCTTCCCTCCTGCGCTCTCCTGGGAGCCACAATTTTTCTTTAAAGAGCCGCATGAGGCTCATGAGCCGCAGTCTGGCCACGTCTGCTATATGCTATAAATCTAAGTATTTATCCATGCAAAAATTGGGAAAAATTGAAACAAAAACTTTCCATCATTCACAGTCTTGGTCTGATTTTTGAGAGGTGTCAAGCACCTATAACACCCAGTTACATCAATTAGGATTTGGAAGCGTTTGGAATAGCTGAAATTAGGCCACATGGTTATTTAGTGTAGATCTGTTCTAAAAAGGAATCTGAGAAATAATGCACATCTTTAGAAGCACAGGGACTAACATAATCTAACTCTGAATCAATAGCAGGTCTTTCAGGGAGATTGATACTGTGGGTCACAGACACAATTAGTTATGCAGTGCTGAGAATGCTGTTATCCATGCCATAGTCTCAGCACTGCATAACTAATTCTGTGTCTGACCCACAGTATCAATCTCCCTCAAAGGCTTACTATTGATCCACCGTTAGATTATGTTAGTTCACAATATAAAGTATGAAATTAAAATATGTCATCCTTGCAGACTGCTGATTCATCTGAAATAAAATTTCATAATCAATCAAGGGAAGACTTTATTTTCTTTGTTAGAATCTGGTAAGGGAAGGTTGAGTGGATTGTAGTCTCAATGCAGTGGTAATGGTTTCCCAGAGAGAGAGAGAGTTTGCTTGGAAAAACAAAGGGTTTTTTTTGTTGGTTTTTTTTTTTGAAAGAGCAGCTCAATCCATGCATCAAAGAATGCCCACTTCAAAGTGACTTACTTGACTAGATAAGGCTATGTGATACAGGAATTAGGAAAGGAATAAAGCTGGAATTAGTACTAAATCCACAGTAATATTCTACTATGAGATACCTCAACCTGTAGTTCTTTTCAAGTCATACTGTGCACAGCAAGCCTGTATGTGCTTGTAATAAAATATTAAGGAAAGTTTCAAGTAGCTGAAGGAAAGGTTCAGGTATTTATTTTTCTGCAAGTGATATTATCTATAGTGAGAGTAAATAAATGCCTGTTTCTCAGATAAGTAAAAAGATGATTGAGGTAGAATTTCCTCAGCACCTACTCTTTCATCCAAAGCTGCAGTCAGCTCCCATGCACTTTTAAAGTCTGTGGAGTAGGGAAGTGGAACTGCTCCATAATGTCTAATCTGAACTTTCTCCAGACAGGATTTTTTTTATTTTCAATATATCAGTTTTTTATTCAAGCAGATTCTCAGACTTTTACATTAACCACATAGTTTACCTGCTTTTTACCTTCATTCCATGTTCTCTTTTTATGTAAACATACCCTGTTTTGTATTTAGTGTATAAGGTCTGACTTCAGAAGACTTAGATGGAGCCCAGTAAGTCTTCTGTTTACTAAAATAAACTTTCCAGAAAGTATTGTCATGACGGAAAACCACAAATCACAAGTTTCCAAGACTATGTCTACATGAGGAGAAGTTAGTGCAAATTTATTAATTCAAACTATTAAGTTTGAGTTTTTAGTTCAAACTAAACTCAAACTTATTAGTTCAAATTAACAAAGTAGACTAATTCAATTTAACATTAAGTCGAATTAGTCCACTTCGTTAATTCAACCTAACTACCCTTAATTCAAATTCATTAAATTCAAATTAAGGGTTAATCCTAGTCTACACATTCCTTAGTTCCAATTGAGGATTGAACTAAGGGCTAAGTTCAAATTCACGAGCAGGTCTTACTAATTCTGACTAAGCTTTCTTTAGTTTGAATTAAGAAATTCAATTCGAACTAATAAAAGCCTAGTATAGACAGGTACTACGTTAGTTCAAATTAAGCCTTCTTAATTCAAACTAACTTGCAAGTGTAGACATACCCCAAATAAGTAGATCTCCTTCCTAAGAGGTGTTAGTCTGTAAGAAGTATTGTAGAGTTGCTTGCAGCTTTCATGGTTAATATCTTCGAAATATACTCGCAGCTACTATAGAGTCTTCTCTTTATTCATTTCTTTCCGATTATCTTTTGGGAACCCAAATTCTGCCTCCCGTTCCCATGGGCTGGGGTTTTAGTCTTTTGGGGTATGTCTACACTGGAGGCTTAAGTCGACTTAAGCAATTCCAGAGCCACATTTGAAGTTCATCAAATCAACTTTTAAGCACTTACTTAAATCAACTTAATAACTCTCACCCTTAAAGTTGACTTCAAAGATTAAGTCAGCTTCATAAAGGTGACTTTATTAAGTCAACTTTAAATGGGTCCCCTGGCTTAAGTCAACTGTATATGGTCGACTTAAAACAAATAGGGACTCTCTAAGTCAACTTTATAAAGTCGACTTTAAATTGACCGTATTAAGTCAACATGAGCCCTCTCGTGTAGACATAGCCTTGGGTAAGTACTGGAGACCATTTTATTATTATTATTATTATTACTATAAACTATTAAATTTCATAGTAGTCATAATGACATGAAGCTGATGGTCCTAAATAATTGTTGAACCAGATCGCTGGATCTCTCCAAATTATGCTGACCTAGAGCAAAAAAAGAATGTTGATTCTGTGCTTATCCTGGGGCCAACAGGTGATCCATGGCCTTAACTTTAATTTAGAGCAGCCAAAATACAATTCCAAATTGCACTGTCAAGGACAGTCCTTCAGAGACTGTTCCAGTGCCAGTGATTTCTGAGTACCAGGTAGTTAGCCATGATCTTTCCTTTCTTTGCCATACCCCTGGCCTGCCTTTTGAGCAATGCAGAGCATAATATGTGACCTATTATTTTATATATCTCTCTGATTCTTGTAGTGGAAAACATTTCTTGATTCCTTAAATAGAGAATAATATATCTGCTGGATTCCCGTCGGCAAACAGTCCAGGGCATTGGATTTTCATGGGGCTACATTATTATCCAGCATCCTGCCTGCCCAAAAGAATGGAACGGGCAAGGAAAGGCAGTTCTCAGCAGAGGGGGGGGGAAATCTGCAGCTCACTTCTGCAAATTGCTAAAATTTAGTTTGTAAAAATTATTTGTTCTGTTATGTTCATTACTCTCTTGAACCACAGAATACTGAATCATAAATAAAGTTATTTTTAAATATATTGTAATTAACTTTTTTGCTCTTAGCCCTCTTACTAGACACTTGTATTCAAGGGAGAGGATGGAGTATTCAAAACTGCTTAGCCTAGCAGCTCTTGCAACAATAGACTGAATGTGTTTGCTATAAATAATCTCTGTAAATTGCTGGCATTGCACTGGATTACTGTAAAGATGAGAATTTCTATAATAGCTTAGATTGATGTTACTTTGGTAATACAGTAGTTATGAAAGATGAAGTTGGTGTTATGTTTTTTGTGATTTAAAACAGATTAAGAAAGACGTTCAGGGAGCTGAGAATCTGGCTATATTCCTAGAATAGCTAACAGAGTTTCTACCATAACTGGTAATGGAGTCCCTGATATTATATGTCCTTTGGAGAGTCTGTTATCTGTGTATTTTACCTACATAGTCTAGACTTTCTGGCCTTCATGACGACTAGATAATGGTTAATCGCTCCTGTGCAGCTAAAAATACACTAGATGTTAGACAACATGTCACTCTCTTAGGCAGAGCACTGCCCCCTCAAATCAAGCCTTAAAGAGATCCCTTTTTACATTCGTTGAAGCAGTTAAATTATTTCATCTGCAGGAGTTCTTGCTGTGCCTAAAGATCCTGTCCCTAAAGAAACTAGGTGGTTCAGCAGTTAAACTGCTAGCCTGGAACTCGAAAGACTTGGCTGTGCTCCAGATGTCCTGTGTGCCCATGGGGTTAGGCTATGCCATGACTGCCACTTATGTTGGTATAAAGTGTGTTGCTCTTTGGTGTGACTGAAACCCTGTCCTGAGTGATATAAGTTACACTGACCTATGCAGCAGTGTGACAAGCACTATGTCATCAGGAGAGCTTCTCTTGACACCACAGCTACAGCTGCTTGTTGGGGTGGAAGAATTATGTTGACAGGAAAGCTCTTTCCTGTTGGCTTAGAAAAGCTACATAGAGATGTTACGGTGGTGCAGCTACGTTGGTACAGCTATGCTGCTATAAACTGTCTAGTATAGACAGAGCCTAAATCTCTCTGTGCTTCGGTTCTTATCTGTGAATGGGGAAAATAGTATATCCCCACCTCATGGAAGAGGTGTGTGCACAAATATATTAACTGACGGGTCTCAGATGGTTCAGTAATAGAGAGCAGCTGAAGTATTGAAAAAATAGCAAACTGAAAAACAAAGGCATTAATAAACCAGCCAGCCATTGTGACTGACTGCTGATTTCTGTATCCTTCCCTCATGTTGCTATGATCCTCCACTTGATTCTGGAACAGGAACCAAGAAGGAAGAAGACAGTAGCATTCTTCATGAGCAATCCTTTGAGTGAGTCCATGGAGTGCTCAGGATACACTGTGTTTCCATAAAGAAACACCAAAGAACTTTCCATTTAACTCCAATTCCATGAGCCAAGTCAATCAGTGGAAGTGTTCCAACCAGTCCAGTAAGCAGGCTAAAAGACTCAGAATACTCACAGGCACCCAATCCCAAATTCTGCCTGCTGTGAAGAACTCCTATTATAGTCCCAGACCAGCACAACAAATCAAGAATCACCACCATGAAGAGCAGAAGCTTGCACATCTTCATGAGTGATCTGAGATAATTTGACCTAATCACCCAAACAGGCATTCCTTAGAGCAGTGGTTCTCAAACTTTTTGTATTGATGTCATCTTTCACATAGCAAGCCTCTGAGTGCAATCTCCTCACTTCCGTGGGCACCTTCCCCTGGCCCTGTGGACTCCCCACTGCCTCTTCACTTCTAATCCCTACAACTTCCTCCTGCACTCACCTGGAGAAACAAAACCTTCATGCACAAAGTGCTGATCCTGCTGCTTGCTCCCTCCTCAAAAGTCACTCCTCCATTTACCCCAGAGGACTGTGAGGGGGGAGCAAGGAACAATATCTGGGCTCCTCTAGGTGAGCATGGAGGAACTCTGGAGAGAGTGGTACTGAGCAGTATCTGTATGTCATCACCCATCCTTTGTGCTGCGTTGCTGTGCCAGGTGGAATCAGGGAGGCTCACAGCCCCACAGCTAGCTAGGGTCAGGGTTCTTAAGTGTGACTCCCACATAACCATGTTGCAAGGGGTCACAACCCCCATTTAGAGAACCAATGCCAATAAAGCCTTCAGGGCTTCTGTCTCACCACCTGGAAAACTGCCCTTTTTCTCCACCATAAGTAAAGTTTAGGGAGGATCGTGTGTCCCCCCAGACCCTGTGATAGCTCAAGTCATCAGGGCCACCTCCAAAGGAGGCAAGCTGCCAGCTACACTAAAGAATGGTATTCCTTAAGATGCTGATACTTAGTATCAAATACTGCACAGTTTCCAACCTTTCTGTGACAAGGTTATTAATAACATGGTGCCATCCAAGCTCCAGCTTCACCTGTTCCTGGTCAGAGACCATCAGGTTTTAGACTAGAACGTGGCATTACTGACATTGATGGTTGGTGTTCTGGCTTTCAGCAGACATTTATTTATATATAGAAATTGTTCGCTCCCTCTTTGGCTTTTAACAGTGCTTATCACCTGAGACTGATAACATGCATACAAGAGTATAGGGTTGGGGGAGCGACGCTCATCTGGATCTACTCATTCTTATTAGATACAGCTCAGATAGCCATGATGGGCACTCAGATCATGAGAAATCCTACACATCTCAAGGCTCTTTCCATCTATTTAGCACTTATATGAGAGTGAAGAAAGACCCAAATATTAAGCTCTTGCATAATGATGATGTGATGTGACACAGACTTGTGTACCATCCCCAGAGCAGTGTTTCCCAACTGGTATGCCATCAACCCTGAGCAGGTGTGCCACAGAATTTTTTGAAAAACTACTCAGAGTGCTGGATTGGCTCATGAATATTCTTGAGTTTATTTGGCTGCTATATTGTGGTGTGCCTCAAAATAATTAAAGGTATCAAGGTGTGCCACAGGAAAGAAAACTTTGGGAATCACTGACCTATACGCAGCTGACGCTAAACCACATATCTCTTCCTGTTTCTGAGTCTTTCAGGCAAATGCTGATCCTGGTGGTAAGTGGAGAGGCTCAGTATTTTAAAATGTCAGTCTGACCTTTGATTCTTCAAGTCCAACAGCTTAATTGCTTAAAATCTGATCAAATATGTTGAATACCTCAGAATACCATGGATGCATGTGTGTGGGGGCATGATATTAGCAATAACATGAAAGATGAAACTATCCTTCACTCTTTGAGAATGCACAATTCAGGCAGGGTATAAAAAATGTAAATTATGAGTACAGTTAAGAGGATTTGAAGAAATCAACCTGCAGCTAATATTTAATGCTGAATATCTGAGCTGTAGATGGTGATTGGTGGCTCACTACAACATGCTCAACAAAGAAGAGGCAATGCTATTATTAAACTTTGTGCTGAATCAAATAAAGAGGAAACCACACTATCCTGATCTGTATTCAAGATTCAGATGATGATACAGTACAGCTGAAACAACACTATCGGACTTAAAGGATGACTGCAACCAGTGAGATTCATGTATCTAACAGAAAGGGAGGATATTAAGGGTTGATCTTTTACTCAATATGCACCACTGGAGAAATATAATCATCACGCACACTGTCTGTTGCTCAAAAAAAATTAAGCATTTAATATTATCAAAGGTGTTTCAAGAATAAATCACTGAACTATCATCAAGTCCCTGAATTTTCCTTGATGTCATCTAGGGTATGTCTACACAGCACTTTTATTTCGAAATAACACTGGTTATTTCAAAATAAAAGATATTTGGTCCACATGAGGTTTTCTTATTTTGAAAGGACAACTGTTTCGAAACATGTCCAAATGACTTTATTTTGAAATAACCATTTCGAAATAACAGCCGTTTCAATAGCAGGCTTTCCCTTAATTCGAATTTTGTTAATTCGAATTAACTTATTTTGAAATAACTCATTTCGAAATCCTTACTTAGAAATAATGATGTGTGTGTAGGCATTGCCCTAAAGTTCAGTCTGGCTTGACAGTTTGGATCTGTAGCAGTGCAGTGCTACAGCACACCAGGGGTTAAAAAGGTGTGTGTAGGTGGCAGCCACTCAGAAAGAGGCTGCCAGCATAAGAGTACGGCAGCGGAGCTAGCCAGGGTGAGTCTGCACTAGGAGCTGCAGGGGGAAGGTATGCCTCCTGGCAGGCTGACTGTGGGAGCCAGCACCCTGGGGAGGTCTGAGTGGGAACAGGAACTTGGAGCTGATCTGAGCTGGGGATCCCAAGGGAACAGATTGCAGGAGTGGCTGGAACAGGTGTCTGGAACAAGGAGGCCAAGGAGCAGACAGCAGCTGGACTTTAGCAGTCTGACTGCATGCGGCTGGGGCTTCAGGGAAGTGGCCCAGGGAGTCAACATGGACTGTGGAGAGACTGGAGGGAGGCAGAGGCCTCAGTGGAGGCATTTAGGGTCCCTGGGCCAGGACCTGGAGAAGTGGCCCAGGCCCTTCCCTACTCCCCCAGCATGCCAGGAGTGGCATGGGTGCCAGGGTTGGCATGGGCTTGTAGCCTGTGGACTGTTTTAGTGACCATCATGAGAGTTAGCAGGGCCATAGACTGTTTTAGTGCCTGGGACCCCAGAAGGGGTGGACTTAGGACTTGGTCAAAGGGCTAAGGTCCCTGAGCTGGACTCAAGACAGGAGTTGATGTGTGAAGAGCTGGAGTGCAGACCACCTGGAGGGGGACCACTTGAGCAAAATTCCCCAAAAACACTGCTACAGGATCTTATTGGTGGGTATTTGTAGTCATAAGAAATATCGCCTGAGAACAGGGCTGTCCCTAAGGGGGTGCAGAGGCCCAGGTGAATTGCCCTTTGTAGGGCCCCTATTAACCCCCCCTCCCCCAGCACTGGGAGGCAGGATCAGCCGGCCTAGGGGAGGGGCAGGCCCTTGTCACAGACTGGGTGAGCCGGCAAAAAGCAGTAGCCCAATTCAGTGCTGCTGGTCCACCCCCAATTTCATGTGCTGCCGCTTTTGGCTCTGTGCCGGAATAGTGGGGAGGGGGTGGGAGACAGAGTGGGGGCCCATAATGCTACTCCTTGGCAGCGCTGAATCAGGCCACCACTTTTGGCTGGCTCACCTGGTCCCCGGATGGGAGGACAGTGGTGCAGGCCCCACAGGAGGCCCCAGAGTGTGGGGGCCTGGGTGGCTGCCCCTCTTGTCCTACCCTAAGGATGGCCCTGCCTGAGAAAAGAATGTATTTATGAACTGGAAAAGATTATTGCAATTCATAGTAATGTCTTTCAGATTTCTTAATACCCCCAGCTTTTTTTTTTAAGAATTGTGAGCCTAATATTGGAGACACCTTCAGAAAGCTGATCCATTATTTTCCTTCTTCAATGTTTGGCCAAACAAAGAGCAGAAACAATTCAAAAAAGTATGTACACAGATGCTTAATATCATCATGCTTCAAGAAAATGCTTAAGCACATGCTGAGCTTTATAAAATAGAAGTGTTGAAATTTCTTCACTTAAACATACCAGTACTTTCCTTAGCTTGAATGGAGACCCATTCAGTTCTCAATCTGTAATCAATGTCACCTTGATTCATGGCCTGAAAGGAAGACAACAAAAGAACTGTTTATTGCAAATGAGTGCCAAGAGGAAAAGCCATTGAAGGGGCAACTAGTTTTAATTTAAAAACAAACTGATGTATGTGATGCTTTACAAACAAAGAGACAGTCCCTGCCCCAAATGCAAACACATAGATGAGTGTACCATTCAGCAGTGAGGAAACTAATGTTGAGAAACATCCATTACTCTGTTCATGCTGCAAACTGTTAATAATTGAATGAAATCATAGAATCATAGGCTTAGAAGGAACCTCATGAGATCATCTAGTCCACCCCCCTGCCAAAAAAGCAGGGCCACTCTCACTGAATTATCCCAGCCAGGGTTTTGTCTAACTGAAACTTAAATATCTCCAAAGATGGAGATTCTACCACTTCCCTAGGTAGCCCATTCCAATGCTTCACCACCCTCCTAGTAAGCAAGTTTTTCCTAATATCCAACCTCGACCTCCCTAGCTGCAACCTGAAACCATTGCTCCTTGTTCTGTCCTCTCTGACTACTGAGAACAGCCGAGCTGCATCCTCCTTGGAGCATCCCTTCAGGTAGTTGAAGGTTGCTGTCAAATCCCCCCTCAGTCTTCTCTTCTGAAGGCTAAATAAGCCTAGTTCCTTCACTCTCCCTTCATAGGTCTTGTGCTCCAGCCCCTTGATCATTTTTGTTGCCCTCCGCTGGACTCTTTCTAATTTGTCCATGTCCTTTTTGTAGTGGGGAGCCCAAAACTGGATGCAGTATTCTAGATGCAGCCTCACCAGTGCCAAATAGAGGGGAACAATCACATCCCTCGATCTGCTGGCACTGCTTCTTCTGATGCAGCCCAATATGCCATTGGCCTTTTTGGCAGCAAGAGCACATTGTTGACTCAGATGCAGCTTCCCATCCACCCCGACTCCCAGGTCCTTTTCTACAGTGCTGCTACTTAGCTGATCGCCCCCCAGCTTGTAGCAGTGCATAGGCTTTTTCTGTCTCAAGAACAAGACTTTGCACTTGTACTTGTTGAACCTCATGAGATTTCTGTTGGCCCACTGCTCCAGTTTGTCTAGGCCTCCCTGAATCCTGTCTCTGCCCTCCAGCGTGTCTACTGTTCCCCCCAACTTGTTGTCATCTGCAAACTTACTGAGTGTGCAATCTATCCAATCATCCAGCTCATTAATGAAAACGTTGACCAGAACTGGCCCACGGATCAACCCCTAGGGCACACCACTCATTACTGGTTGCCAACTAGACAGAGCCATTGATTCCTACTCGCTGAAACTGTTGATCTAGCCAGTTTTCTATCCAACTTACAGTCCACACATCCAACCCATAAGTCCTTAACTTGCTGACGAGAATGCTGTGAGAAACGGTATCAAAAACCTTGCTAAAGTCAAGTTATATCACATCAATGGCTCTTCCCGCATCCACAAATCCAGTCATCTCATCATAAAAGGCAATGAGGTTGGTCAGCCATGATTTACCCTTGGTGAATCCATGCTGACTGTTCCTGATCACTCTATTTTCCTCCAAGTGTTTCAGGATGGATTCTTTGAGAACCTGCCCCATGATTTTTCCAGGGATTGAGGTGAGGCTGACAGGTCTGTAATTCCCTGGATCCTCCTTTTTCCCTTTCTTGAAGATAGGGCCTATATTTGCTTTCTTCCAGTCCTCCGGCACCTCCCCCATTCGCCATGAGTTTTCAAAAATAATGGCCAGTGGTACTGCTATCTCATTGGCCAATTCCCTCAGCACCGTCAGATGTAGGTCATCTGGCCCCATGGACTTGTACACATCCAGCTTCTTTAAGTAGTCCCTAACCTGATGTTCCGTCACCAAAGGCCTCTCTTCTTTTCTCTGACCTGCCACACCCAGTGTAGTGGGCTGGGAGCTGGCCCTCCTTGTGAAAACTGACGTAAAAAAAGCATTGAGAATTTTAGCTTTTCTTCATCTTCCACCACAAGGATACCTGCCCCATTAGGTAAGGGACCTACACCATCCTTGATCCTCTTCTTGTTATTGACGTGCTTGTAGAACCCCTTCCTGTTATTCTTCACATCCCTTGCTAGCTGCAACTCCAGTTGTCCTTTGGCCTTTCTGATATTATCCCTGTAGTCCCGAGCAGTATCTTTGTATGCCTCCTTAGTCATCTGTCCAAGCTTCCACTTCCTGTAAGCTTCCTTTTTATGCTTTAGCTCAGTGCAGAGTTCTCTGTTAAGCCACGCTGGGCGCCTTCCACATTTGTTGTTTTTTCTGCTCATCGGAATGGTATCTTCCTGTGCCCTTAGCAGGGTTTCTTTAAAATACAGCCAGGTGTCTTGGATGTCTTTCCCCTTCAAATCAGCCTCCCATGGGATCCTGCCCATCAGCCCCCTAAGGGAGCCAAAATCTGCTTTTCTGAAGTCAAAGGTCTGTGTTTTGCTGCTTTTTTTTTTTTCATTAATCAGCATCTTGAACTCTACCATCTTATGATTACTGCTGCCCAGGTTGCCATTCTCTTCTTGCCCAATCAATTTGTCTCCATTTGTGAGCAGCAGGTCAAGAGGTGCAAGGCCCCTAGCTGGTTCCTCTAGCATTTGTACCAGGAAGTTGTCCTCAACACTCTCCAAAAATTTCTTGGATTGCCTGTGCACGGCTGTATTGCCCTCCCAGCAGATGTCAGGGTAATTGAAGTTCCCCCTGAGAACCAAGGCCTATGATCTAGAAACTTCTGCTAGCTGTCCATAGAATGCCTCATCCACCTCCTCCTTCTGGTCTGGTGGTCTATAGCAGACGCCCACCACGACATCCCCCTTGTTGCCCTCTCCTCTAAACTTAACCCACAGACTTTCAACTGGCTCGTTTCCAATTCCATAACGGAGCTCTGAGCAGTCATAAAACTCTTTTACATATAGCGCTACTTCTCCCCCTCTTTTTTCCTGCCTGTCCTTCCCGAACAATTTGTACCCACCCATGGCAGAGCTCCAATCATGCAAGCTATCCCACCATGTCTCTGTTATTCTAATTATATCACAGGTCCTTGTCTGTGCCAATACTACCAATTCTTCCTGCTTGTTTCCCTGGCTCCTGGCATTCGTATACAGAGACCTAAAATACCGGGCTGATTGCCTTGCTTTCCCCTGTTGATTTTCAGTTCTATTGCATCTACCTGCTTGCATTTTTCCAAGTGTTGTCCTCCCCCGCTGCCTTCAGGTATTAGGGCTTCATTAGGACACCTAAGGCAATTATTTGATTCCCCCCTATGTTCCAGCTACCCTCTTTTTTATCCCTGGTGTTACAGTCCCAGCACCTCCCAAGTTCCATCCCTTCCCCTAGGTCTCCCACATTGTGACTTACCTGTGGGCTTTGGTCGCCTTCCCCCTTCAAGCCTAGTTTAAAGCCCTCCTCTCTAGGTTAGCCAGTCTGCATCTGAAAATGCTCTTCCCCTTCCTTGACAGATGGAGTCCATCTCTGCCAAGCTGTCCCTCTTCCTGGAAAAGCACCCCATGGTCCAGGAAGCCAAAGCCCTCCTGATGACATCATCTTCGTAGCCAGGCTTTTGCCTCCAGGATGCATCTGTCTCTGGTCAGTCCCCTACCCTTGACTGGAAGGATCGAGGAGAACATCGCCTGTGCTCCGAACTCCTTCACCCGTGCTCCCAGAGCCCTGTATCACCTTTGATCTGCCGAGGATCACTTCTTGCAGTATCATTAATTCCCACATAGATGAGTAGCATGGGGTAGTAGTCAGAAGGGTGGATGATTCTCAACAATCCCTCTGTAACGTCACTGATATGGGCACCTGGCAGGCAGCATACCTCCCGAGAGGCCTTGTCAGGGTGACAGATGGGTGCTTCCATCCCTCTCAGAACCGAGTCCCCAACCACCACAACCCTGCGTTTCCTCCTGGTGGTGGTGCATGTGATCCTCCCAGCCTCGGGGTGCATGGCATCTCCTCTTCCACCTCATCCATTGTCTTTAGTGTCATGTAATGGTTCTTCATCACAGCGGAGGGTGGGATGGAAGCAGGCATGGAGCACTGTCTGCTGCCAGAGGTAACCAGCTGCCAGTGTCCTCCCTGTGACAGAGGCATCCCATCATTCTGCGGTGGTGTGGCAATAGTCTTCGGCACCTGGATAGCATCCTCATCCTTGGATGTCTCCTCATGGATGCTATCAAGCACTGCAGGGCATGAATACTCCTGAGCCTAGACACCTCCTCCTGTAACTCTCGCACCTGCCTCTTAAGAGATTCCACCAGAAGACACCTGTCATTGTCTGTGACTGGGAAATGCAGGCCACAGTCCCTGCAAGCCCACACCAGGATCTGGGTAGAGATATCCATGGTCAGGATGTCTGTCTGGCTACAAGCAAAGGTGGAGGAGACAGAAGGGGTGCTGGCACAAGCAGTGTGTCTCCTCTTCACCATCGTGGCCTCACCAACTCCTTCCCAACCTCCCTCTCAAACTCCCCTGTTCGCAAGCTCGCCCCGGTTGCTCAGCCACTGGCTTTTAAGGCCTTCACTTCCTAGGTCAGCCCTTGCCCCTCATTAAGGACACAGGGGAAGGATGACCACAAAGCTGATTGAAGCTGGTGATCAAAGGTGAGCAGGGAACAAACAGCCCCCAGACAATCACACAATCAGTCCCAATCCCCACAGTACCTGACAACTTACAGAAATCACCTGTAGGGACGGACACAAACACACAGTCAGCAATTCACTCACCCAAGCTTTGCTCTCTCCCTTGCTTCTTCAGCTGGAGGATCGCCTTCACCTCCTTCTCAGGGCTTCACCAACTCCTTTCTTCTCAAACTCCCCTGTTTGCAGTCCCCCTGTTTGCCAACCCCAATTCAAGTTCAGTGTGAGAAAAAGAAATGGCAAAATAATCTGTAAAGATTGAGGCTAAGATCAAATATCACTCCATTTGGACACTTTCTGTAAGTATCTTTTGCCCAAGACAATGAAAGAATATTATATAAGGAAGCAAACGTGGCAAGCATGGAAATGAATGTTTTTTACTAATTCTAACTTATGGAGACTTGGGAGAGAAATTTAAGTGTTACTGAGGTTTTTAGTTATTTAACTTTAAATATAAGTAACTTTATATTTGGACTGTACTTTTTTTGGACAAAGTGAACCTCAGAAATTTTCACTGATAACTTTGGGAAGCTGAATAGAAGTTAAGCTCCAAGGAACAGCTCATTTTCATGTTCACAATAAGCCTGATATTTTCAAGATGGTACAATAGGCGTGGGAGTTTTTGGAGTAAGAATGATTACTAAATTTTTAAAGTACTTGCATTTATCTGAATGTTAAAACAAAAACAAAAACAAACCACCACCTTCAACATTCCTGTTTGAAAGTAGTCTTAATTTTGAATCCTAGAAAAGACTCATGGATGGTGTTTGGTTGTTTTCTGAAGCTGCCTCTATTCGTATGTACGTGCACTGATCATTTTCCACATTGCTGGAAAACCTATAGTTTGTGCTTTTGGTGTTGTATAATTCTTCTTTTCTTTGGCTTTTTGCTTGAACAGTCCAAACTGACCAGAGCTATACAGCCCTGGATAACAAGAATTTTCCTCACCAATAAGTATACACTACACACACTTTGTAAAAATGATGCATTTCTACTACAGAGTAGATACATTATATATTCTGAGAAGCTTTATATGGTCTAATAAAAGCTAAAGAAGTGTAGGGAATATTGGTTAATAAAGTGATGTGATGTGAAATCTTTGATAAAGAAAAAGTTGGGGCATTTCAGTCAATAAGACAAGGCTATGTATAAAATTATACTATCATCTTTTACAATATCAACTTTTTTATCCCTTTTATTTGCTTCTTAGGTACTTTTTAACAAACCTAGGTTTGCCATAGTTTATTGGTTGGTTGTTTTTGTTTCCAAAGGCCTTATCCACAACAAAGGCCCCATTCAGTGTAATGGCCACACTGAAACAAAACTTGGAGGCAGTACAGAGTTTGAGAGACAACCATTTTACTGTATCTATTACTACATGTGATAGCTAGAATGCAGAAGAGCCAGAGATAGTATGAAGTGCACTAGGGAATTCTCATTGCTATTGATTTTACATAGAAGGCACTCTGATACTACAGTGATAGGAAGCAATATAAAACCTGTAGATACGTGTATGATGGTTATAACTTAGTGCTGTGTTCTGTGTGATACCTTTGTTCGTGATTACTTTTGAAAGTTTTTGCTTAAATGCTTCTTGATGGAAGATGTAGGGTTGATTGTGCATTGTTATCAGACACATCAGAGGCAGGTATACAGGCATATAGGCAGGTTAGGAGTATCAAACCTGTGGGCCAGTAGCAGTAGCAAACAGTGCTTCTTTGTTACTTAACTGTGTTGGCTATTGGCTTTTCATCCTGATGCAGCCGGTGTATTGAAAGGCGTTTCTCTAATGCTGATGGCAGAAGAGCACATTCTGTATTTCAGAAAGAAATAGCCTTGTCATAGTGTCCTTGTATATAATTCATAGCAAATACAGAAGGAACTAAATAATTCTTGGTGAATTGGACAATAGCAAATGTTACCTCTGGGAGTTAAAGTATAATTTGGGGGGCCCCGGAATGCTCCTGCCCTCCCACATGCCAGCGCCCCACCTCCTGCCCCCAATACCTCCCCCGGCGCAAGCCAGGCTTCCCTAGCATTTACTAGCAGCAGCATGGCTGGGGAGGTGGGGGCAGTAGACCCCAGACTGGGGCGGCGGCACAGCTGGGAGGAGGCTGCAGGGCACAGGATAGAGTGGAGTGTGGAAGCGGGGAGGTTGGGGGCTTGAACCCCCCAGCAGTGCCCCTGGCCCCTGCCCTGCCCTGCCCTGCCCTGCCTTGCCTTGCCTGCTGGAACACAGGAGAATGCCACACCAGGGCCTGCTATTTTTAGGGGCCCAGCATTTGGGCCCCTAAAAATAGAACATGGAACAGGAATGCTGTGTTCCAGCTCCATTTTCTATTTTTAGGGGCCCCAGAATGCTGAAGCGTAAAATAGCGGGCCCCGGAATGACATTCTGCCATGTTCCAGCTTACTTTAACCCCTGGTTACCTCCTGAAAAATCTGTTGCTATGCAGTGGGCGCAGGAAAAGAGGAAAAAAGTAAGTTTTTCTCTTATAAATAGCCACTTTTGTCAAAGATACTGAATTAGCAAGTTGTATAACTGCAAAAAATTTGAGTGCAAGACTGTGTGGTGGTTCAGCTGCCAGTGAGACCCTATAGATTCAACAGCACTGTAGAGACTACAGTTTGATCCAAAGCATCATCGCCTAGTTGGGATTTGCAACTTACATCAGCACTAGTTGTTTGTAAGGAGCAATTGAACAGTTAAATGGCTGCATACAGGGGAACGAGTTCCAAGCACCATCATGCTTTTCCTGCAAGAAACTGGGCTACTATGGGCCTTGTTTGGCAATTGACTGAGCTTTGACTCTTAGTGGTAGATATGCAAAAGAGATGACTGATCCAGTGGGTTCTCAGTTATTACAGAATATTCTTTGTTGGGTGTCTGACTGATGCATCTTGCTCACGTGCTCAGGGTTTAGGTGGTCGGCATATCAGGATTGGGAAGGAATTTCCTCTCAAGGCAGATTGGCAAAGGCTCTGGGGGTTTTTTACCTTCTGCTATAGCATGGCGCATGACTCAGCTGCTGGTGGATTCTCTGTGCATTAAAGTCCTTAATCCATGATTTGAGGAGTTTAATAACTTAGCTGTAAATTAGAGGTTTATTGCAGGAGTGAGTGGGTCAGGTTGTATGGCCTGCATTGTGCAGGTCAGACTAGATGATCATGTTGGTCCCTTCTGACCTTAGAGTCTGTGGCTATGTCTACACGTAGCCCATTATTTCGAAATACTTATTTGAAAATAACTTATTTCAAAATAAAAACGTTATTTTGAAATAACTGGAATCGAAATAACCAAAAATCCAGTCAAAATAATGGAAAAACTGGAATCAAAATAGCACGTCCAAACCCAAGACCTGCTATTTCAATTTAGGGGAAGGGCACTATGGGAGGTGTGGCAACATGGCCCCCTCCCTGGGCCATGTCGGCAGCCGCGTTGCCAGCCAATTCTATAAAAGCTGGCCCCGACCTCACTTCCCTTTCCATTCTGGCTAGCAGGACTCTGCAAACGACAGAGATGGACGCTGCCTGGCTGCCTAGCCTTTGCCGTGTGGCTACTAGATCCACTGCGTGCCTGAAGAGTGTTCTACTGTTGGGGGACACTCTGCTTGCAGACCCCAATGCTGCCCAGGCTGTGCCCCAAACTGCCAGCACCCTGGGCCTCAGAGCTGCCCTAGTTCCCCTGCCCCTTTCTGTGCCTCACCAAGTCTGGGCCCAGGAGACCAGCACAGACTGGTGGGAGCAGGTAGTGCTCAGAACCTGGGAGGACGACCAGTGGCGGAGGAATTTCTGGATGACCAGGGCCAGCTTCGAGCACCTGGTAGCAGAACTCACCCCGCTGCTGCGCCGAAGGGTCACCGCCATGTGTACAGCCATCCCTGTCAACAAAAGAGTGGCCATAGCCCTGTGGAAGATGGCCACCCTGGAGTCCTACAGGTCCGTGGCACACCTCTTTGGGGTTGGCAGGTCCACCATTGGGATCGTCCTGATCCAGATCACCAGGGCCATCAACAGGATCCTGCTGCGGTGCCTTGTCATGCAAGGGGAGCTGCAGGACACTATGGAAGGCATGGCCACCCTGGGATTCCCGAATTGCATGGGGATACTGGATGCCACGCACATCCCTGTGAGGGCCCCGGAGCACCGAGCGGCTGAGTACCAGAATTGCAAGGGGTACTACTCTGTCATCATGCAGGCCCTTGTGGACCACCGGGGCATCTTCCAGAACTGTTAAGTGGGCTGGCCAGGGAGGGCGCATGATGGAAGAGTACTCCGGAACTCTGCCCTGTACCGGGGCATGGAGGTGGGCACCTTCTTCCCCCGCCCCATAATATCAATGTCAGGGGAGTAGAGGTGCCCGTCCTCGTTGTTGCCGATGCAGCCTATCCCCTCTGCCCATGGCTCACGTGCCCCTACGCAGGGCCCCTCAATCCTCACCACCAGCTTTTCAATTGGCGTATGAACCGCTGCTGCCAGGTGGTTGAGCGGGCCTTTGGACAGCTGAAGGCACATTGGAGGTGCCTCCTGATCTGCCTCCACCTTTGGGAGGAGACTACATTGGAGGTCATCAGTGTGTGCGTGGCCCTGCATAATTTCTGCGAGCTGCGGGGTGAGCCTATTGTAGCTGCCTGGGAGGCCAAGGTCCAGCTCATTGGGGGCCAATATGAGCAGCCCGAACCTGTGCCCCCACGGGAGCAGGCATCAAGAAGGGCTGTCACGGTACGTGACACATTCACAAACAGCTTTGCCACAGAGGAGGACCTCTGAGGGCCAGGCCTGCCCCACCATACACCACCCTCTCCTCCCTTCTACCACAGCCAGCCCCCACCCATCCACCCGCACTGTGAAGCACACCCAATAAAGCAAGACACAGTCACTAATATCATTTGTAAACTGTTTATTTTAACATAACAGCGGGGTTGGGGCAAGGAGGGGATGGGGAAATGTGCGGGTGACTGGGGGGAGGGCCTTCAACTGGGAGATGGGGTTAGGGTGGGGGCCACTGGGGGGAGGGCCTTCAACTGGGAGATGGGGTTAGGGTGAGGGTCACTGGGAGGAAGATCTGCTACGGCCCTGCCAGTGGCCACCCCGGATCTGGGGTCGCCTTGGAGGAGTGTCCTGAGGCGGTGCTCCGCCAGCTGCTGGTGGGCCGGTGTTGTCAGCGATGCAGCGCAGACTGGCAGCCGTATCTGCCACGGCTGTGCCAAGGCGATCCATGGCCACGGCCTGGCGCTCAAATGCGGCCACCAGGCAGTCATCAGTGGTGGCCCCCTGGCGCAGCAGCTGGAGGGCAGCATCCTGACGGGCAGCCTGCTGTCACTGCCAGGCCTGGGCAGATGCCTCGGCCCATTCACCAAAGTCCTCCAGGCTGGCCAGGGCTTCCCCCAGCATCCAGGGGCCCCTCCTTCTCCTTCTGGGTCTAGGGGTGCCAGATGGGCTCCGTGCCCAATGGCTAGTGGCTGCATGAACTGCTGGAGAGAAGCCTGAAACAGGGTTGGAGCCTGCTGCCTGCTGGCCTTGCCTGTGTGCAGCTTGTCTGCAGCACACAGCACCACCGAGATTGTCAGCAAGAATCCGGACCTGGGTCCTGTGGGACATTGCCCCAGAGGGACGCATGGCGTAGTGGTGGTGCCCACAATGTGAGCTGGACTCAGCCAGAAGAGTTGCTCGGGGGAGTCTCCCAAGGCCACTTGCCAGTGGTCTGCTGTGCATGCTGTGCACCCTGCCCAAGATGCAGCTGCATCTGTCACACGCATCCAGTGTTACCCAAACCCAGGCATGCAGGGGCCTGTCACCCTGGTGCCAAATGTCTCCCGGGTACCCATGCCCATGGGAGGGCCTCTTCATCCCCCTCCCCCCCGGCCCTGTGCCCTGCCTGTCCCTGTGCTGGATCCCCTCACTGCCAGTGACCTGCACAGACCTAGCCCTGCCTGCTTCTAGGGGACAGGAAGGCTCACCGACAGGGGTCCAGATGTACGACTGGACGTCCCGTCTTCTGTGTTGGACTCCCCCGGGGTCGGCACATCGGCAGGCCGGTGCTCCTCCTCACTGCCGGCGCCGTCCTCATGGGCGATGGGGGAAGAGCTCCGGAGTGCCCGGCACAACCTCTGGTGGTGGTGGTGGCGGGACTGGAGGCTGCCCAGTGTCAAGCGATGCCTCCGAGCTGCTGTCTGCTCGGTCCGGTCCTGAGGAGGTGCTGGGGCAGTGGCCAGTGTCAACCACCCTGGCTGGCAGGCCACTGGGCTCAGCCCCCAGGAAGGCATGCAGCTCCTCGTAGAAAGGGCAGGTAGCTGTGCTACCTGCCCCCTGGAGCTCGTGTGCCTCCCTGCCTCAGGGCCTTGATCTTGGAGTACACCTGCTCAGTGGTGCGCTCCTGGCCCTGGGAGGACAACTCTGCCGTGATGTCAGCGTACACACCCTGGTTCCGGTGGCAACCCTGCAACCAGGAAAGGATGTCTTGCCTGCTCCAAATGGCGAGGAGCAGCTGGACGTCCTCAGTGGTCCAGATGGGGGCACACCGTCTGCCCTCAGATGCTCCAGAGCCATGTGCCGACATGGCTCTAGAAGCCTCTCAGCACACTGACAGGGGACAGCTTCCTTCTTCCCTTGGGTGCACAGCACCCAGGGAAGAAGGTCAAAATGTGTTATTTTGAAATAACCATTATTTCAAAACAACACGTCCAAATGGTGTTATTTCAAAACAACCGTTTCGAAATAACCGCTGTTTCGAAACAGGTTTAACCTGTTTCGAAATGATGGTTCTTATTTCAAAAGGACAGGATCCATCCTTTCGAAATAAGAAAACGTCACATGGACCAACTATCTTTTATTTCAAAATAACCAGTGTTATTTCGAAATAAAAGTGCTATGTAGACATACCCTATGAGTCTACTTGTCAAGTGTGCTGCTACATCAAATAAGGGTTGTGAGCCTAGGGGTGTTAAATAATTAGCATAGGGTCAGGAATTGAGTTGGAATATGGGTCAAATACTGTCTGGAAGATCTGACATAGGTAAAAAACATCAGATTTTTGTTAGCACTGAATATGGTCCTTATCTGAGCTATATTGTCAGAGCACTGTAGTTCATTGCAAGCTTAACTGCTTGAAAAGGACCATGAAATTGCAAAGTCTTGCTAGTTTTAAAATGCAGATTAATAACTGATTGTCAAAGCAATGACAGCTTTCTAATCCTGCAATAAATCTGTCTAAAGCTAATAAGACTCCAGGGCCGTAAGTACCTACTCTTTTCAACTTCCCACAGTGGCTCTGTTTAACCACCTGTAGTGCTTAGGCAATAGGGAGAGAAACATCCGAACTTGTTAACAAAGTGACTAGCTTACATGTATTGCATTAATTGTATATTGAAAAGAACTTCTGGTGGAGTTGTGCAGAGGCCTTCAGGTTTACCTTTAATCCTCTCTCATACCTGCTGCTGCATTGCTGCCCTTCAGCCCCAACTTTCCTAGACTTCATACATATAAATACTTAATTTAGCATGTTTCATCATTACCGGTGTCTTGACACCATTGTCCGAGGCTGGAGGAAGTATTCTACTATACTACAAAGCAAGATTGTATGCAGTCTTCTTACATCTATAGTTATCTTGGAACTGGGCAGCCAGCCCAGATTCAAACAACTGGGAATTTGTGCGCTGTCCAGACTTGAGACATCCCAGTGAATGGTCTGAAGCTCTTGACTGTGATCTGCAGAGGCTTTCAAACAAAAGAGAAGCGTATAGAAGACAAGAAACAGTATTTAAATTTTTCTGGTTATTGTCTGTTCTTTTATGATTATTATAGAAGTGTTATCAGTTTACAGCAGGGGGACAGGGATTCAGGAAATGATAGTTCTAGGCCAGACTTTCTCTTGGACTCTGTCTCATTTTCTCTTTTTGTAAAATAAACCTAGCCACTGTTATAAATGTTATGTTTAGTATCTTTAGAAGAATGGGTTGGGATTATTTAATCTGGGCACGGGTTGGGATTATTTAGCTTGATCTTTAGAGCTGAATGTAGTACACTGAGCAGGCACAACTTGCTTTTCAGGGCCAGGCTTATTAGGCCCTACATCTTGTCATTTATTACTATATATTTACAAAGATTGAGACTTGATAGAATGCTTCCCCAATCCTCTTTGTGTAGTTTCTTTTTTATTCATGAGCTCTATGGTGGAAGATGCTCTGAAAGTCCCTCCCTCTGCTTAAACCAATCAGAGTGCACCTATCATTATTTTGCCCTTAATATACACATATGGACCACTGCATTAAATAAAGCACTATGCAAACTCCCACTAAAAGCATTTGCTACAAGCATATCTGCAAAACATACACTGGATGTGAAATTAGGCATACACTGTAGGGTGGACCTAAGTGCTTTTGTGACTGCTATTAAATGAACAATCATGCTTGTGAGGATTTGCATAAACCAAACCATGCATGCTAGGAAAATAAAAGCCTATATTTATGCCTCACCCCAACACTCCATTTACATGTTCTTCATTTGAATTAATAATGGAGAGCTGACATGCAAAAATATAAGAAAAGGAAATGCAGATAATGTATTCCAGCGAAGATACTTCTATTTTTTCCAACGTATTCACATGTTAATACAGTTAACTTTACTCCTCGGGGATATTTCTGCTTTATCTGGGAGTTAAATGAAGTATACAGGTTCCTGAAAGACAGAAAATCCTTAAGGATTCCTTAAAATGAAACTCTCTGAACTTAAAATAAGGATAATCTTCCCCCAAAACATTTGCTATTGTTATCCAGAACCAATGATATGGATTAATCCTCCTGATGTGCTTCTTACAGTTGTTTGACTACGACCTAATTCCAGAAATCTTCCTCTGTAATTCGTGTGTTGGTTACAGCACACGAGGAACAGTAGGCAGTTCAGTGTTGTGGTCTGCTTTGCAATAAATTATATTCAACTGCAGTGGACCAACTCCCTTAATCTCTGCATGTAAATTGCCTCTTTTAAACCTCCCATTTGCGCATTTCAGCTGAGTCCACCTCCCAAAGAAAATAAATGCTCTTTAAAGAAAGAGTTTGTTTCTAAAACCCTGTGAATAGAATTTGAAACAGAATTAGAGTGGACACAAGCAGTAAATTGTCACAGCCCTAGAGCATTTGTAACTTGCAGAGAGCTGTTTTATGTGTTTGTATAATTGTGCATTCTTCTAGTCATCATAGAGTTAGAGGTGACAAGTTATGTTCCCTATACGTACTTCACAATGTGAAAATAATATTGCAGAGTCTAAGTTAATTACCACTGTCATCTCTTTACAGATGTAATCTCCCCAAATAGCGAAAGGATTGTTTATGAAAACTCAGTACAAAATATTTTCCATGAAAGCAATAGTTAGTGAAACATGAATGTTATACAGTCTAACTTTAGCAGTAAAGCACTTTCACAGAAGAACATACCTACATTTATCCTTTTCTAATTTACATTTTTTTTCACTTTCTTTCAACTGGCCATGATTCATGGTCTAGAGCAGCTCTTCAGCTAATATAAATCAGATACAGGAATCCAACTTACATCAACTGAGGATCTGTCTTAAACAAAAGGAAGCTCCTTTTGCCTTCACAGCAATTGCATACAACAAGTAAAATCACATTTTCTCATGGATAATGAAAAAACTGAGTAATATGGAAATAGCAAGACAAGTACTCAGTTATTCTGGTTATCTGTCTAGAGAGAAGCTTTAATGTAATATCTGGCTGAAAGAGAACAACTAACGTCCAGACTTGTGATACAAGGTCTCAGACCTTTTATTACATTTTGAATAACTTTATTTCATTAATGAGGTTTTGATGAAATGAATGTAGGGTCACTGAGCCTGAGGGAATAGGACGGATAGTTAATATATCTTGTAGGTCAAATTCCACAGTCCTGACTCAAGTTCAGTGGTTCTTAGGTAAACAGTTTCATTTAAGTCACTAGAACTGTTTGTTTACGCAACACCCAGAATTAGTGCAGATTGCAGAATATGACCCAAAAACAGCACTTGCTTTTTTGACCAAATTCCATTTTGTTTGGAGTTGTTCTGAGGAAATCATAGTGGTATTCTTGTTTTACACTGATCAGCTGGGGGTAGAATTTAGCCCAGTGTTTTTTTAAAGCCTTGTTTTTGTTGTGTTTGGGGTGGGAGGTGCATCATATACTCCATAGAAAATCCTTTGATGGGTAGATATTATCATCTGTGTGCTGGTGTCTCACCATTGCTGCTTGGCCACTCTCTACTTCTTTCCAGGTATATTTGGGTTGTAGATGTATGTAGGTTAGCGATCATACTGCTTTGTTTCATTCACCCTCCATTGGTCCTGACATGCCCCTCTCTGTATGATTTCTTCTCAGGTCATCTCTTATAGCCACTGAAATCTGTTTCTCAACCAGAGGTCCATGAGGCTTTGCTTTATCCCACAGAGTTCAGATGATTTACCTGATACTCAGCTGGAGTTTGAACCACTGAACTGTCTTGAGTTGTATTCATTTATTGTTCAACAACACACTCAGGCCCTGATCTAATTCCATTCAAGGCAATGGAAAGACTCCCACTGCCTTCGTTAGGATCTAGATCAGACCCAGCATCCATGTCAGGTAAATTTATTACCAGACATCTTTCATTAGAATGAAAGCAGGCTATTTTTCTGTCATTCTCCATGACTTTTCAGAAGGAAGAATTGCCATCTTGAATACAGATTACATTTATGAGATTTATTCAACTATCCATTTTCTAAACACAACTTTTTCACACACATATTTTGCCATAACAGAGTTTAAAAGGTTGAGTCATCTTAAAAGGCCGGTTTAATGCTAAATAAAGAAAAATCTTCATGTACTCACACAACATGTTAAATTTGTCCTCTACATCATTAAGGCCTTTATAAAATGCTAAATTGCTTGCCCCTCCATTCCCCATGGAACTCTGCTTTTCACTATTAACAACTAATGGGAATGGTGACCAAGCATTCACATAGCACACACATGCTTATCAGTTGAGACAGATGGATATGTCTGGACCTCTTATTCATCATTTTCTATTTCCTTTCTGGGAGGCTATGTTATCACTGTTTAAATAAACTGCAACTCTGCCTTTGGCCCAACAGCTCACAAAGAAAAGAGAATAAACAGGCCCTAATGTACCCATACAGCTGTGGAGGGTGAGTAATATCTGAAAACAACAGAGGCTGGGACGCTTTTGGAACAAACAGTGAGTTTGGCTTCACTATAAAAGGACCGTTCATTAATAGAAGAGGACTCATGAACAGATTCTGTGCTGAGCCTCAAGAAGGTGGAGCACAAGAAAGCAGAACTGAAGGGGAATTGAAACAAGTGTCTCTTTAAGCTACACTTTGTACTACCCAGATTCTGGACTGCTGCAGCTGGCATGGCTCCTGACATAAATTTAAGCAGCCAGTGTCACTCTAATGTATGGTGGGCTCCTGGCTGCTCTACAGTCTAAAAATCTACATAGTGGGGCAGGCAATGGAAATAGCATTTTACCCCTTTGCTGCACATGCCCTAGCACATCCTCTATGCTGTAGTTTGTGAAAGGGATAATATAGTTTTCACTATGATTAGCCTGTGTTGCTCCTATGATGCAGATCTCCTTGAGTCTGTCTACACTATGGGCTTAAGTTGACTTAAGGAGGCTTAAGTCGACTTAAGCAAAGCCCTGGCCACATTTGGGGTTCATTAAGTCATCTTAAGGGCTTCCTCAAGTTGACTTAATGACTCTCACTCTTTAAGTCAACTTAGGCATTAAGTTGACTTTATTAAATTGACTTAATGCAGTGTGGCCATCTAAGTCAACTTAAGAAGTCCTATGTAATAACATGTGCCTGCTTAAGTCAACTTAAGCAAACATATGTTTTACTAGGACACTTTCTTAAGTCAACTTAACCAACTTTGTTAATTGGACTTAAGAGAAGGGTGGACTCACTAAATAGACTTAATAAAGTTGACTTAGCTTTTGTAATGTAGACATAGCCCTTCAGCCCTATGTGGTGCCTTTATTATGCCTACATGGAATAAGAATAGTGAGCGGGGCCAGAACCAGTCCACAAGGTGTTCATTTGAGTTGGTTTGGTTTGGTTTTTGAAAGAACACCAAAATGCATAGTAATTGTAATCAACAAAGCAAAGAATGGACTGCTAAAATCTAGTGACAAATTCCAGAGAGGTAGCCATGTTAGTCTAGTTCAGCAAAACAAACAAGGAGTACGGATTTCTCCTACCATAGAAGAATCTCACTGTTAAGCTTTAGTCTTTGGGAAAGAAGTTGCTTACCAATATTAATGTGATTTTTTTTTTGGTCTGGATCCTAGACAACATAAGTTTCTAAAATGATTTTCTTCTGTTTTTATTTCTCTCTCTTTCACACTCTCTCGCAAATAGAGTATCTAGTTGCAGTGCTACTAGCAGTTGGGAGATTGGGAGCAAGCTTTTGTTTCTGGTATATCTAAAGAATGAGGAAATTTCTTTGTGGGAGGAAAAGAAAACATAGTTTCACTAGTCTGTTGTATCAGAAGAAGAGGTTCAGGTGGGACTATATACTCTTGTCCAAAAAGTTCCAAGTAGCAAGCGAGTCCTCTGAATTTAGAGGAGCCAGACTATAGTAAACAACTGTTACACCAGTTATTTGTGAAAATTTTGAATTTCTGGAAGGTCAAATGCACAATTGTTATAATATATGTTAAATGTGTTAAAATAGTAAGCCATATCCTGAATTTTTTTACTGTTTCTCCTTAGGAAAATTTCCTTTTAATTTCAATGGCAGCTTGCATGAGTAAGGATGGGTAATAATGCCTAAAGATTTCAGGATATGGCCAACAGAGGAGGAGGAGATGGGTCAAAATTAAATAAAGCTATGTTTTTGGCTGAGAAAGAGGACTAGAAATGTGTTTCCTTTTTCTCATGCGCTCTAGAAAACAGTTATGCAGCATTCCTGGTTGTCCTGCTTTGATCTTCATTCTTTTCTGGAAATACGTACAGATTACATCCATCTTACTGAGCAATCCTCTCTATTGATATTATGGCCTCATAGCTCATTCCCTCACCTACATGCCTCAAGCACATTTTTTTTCTTGACATATATTCATACTATAGATTAGACTCCTAAGAAATTGCTTACCCTTCACTTGCTTTTGTGTACAAAGGACAGAAACATATGGAATCCCCTAACTATGTATGGTTTCTCTGCCTTTGTTCTAAAACAAAACAACAAACAAGAACTCATATTGAGGTATTGACCCAAGATTCACTAGTGATTTATGGCATAGGACTTCCTTGGTAAAATTTCATATCCTGAGGGGCGAGTTTATTCTCTTCATTGTTCATTAAAAACAAATTTAGTTTGTGCCTTTTCTCTGTGTAATAATTTAATGCTTTCCAGGATTGCCTGCTAATTAACTTTGCAGTCATTTTTTTAAAAAATCACTGTTGTGCATACAGCATCATGAAATATAAAATAGAATTTACGTATTAAAAGGTAAGTTAATGATTAAAAATGGTCTAAAGGAGAGAAACCAAAACATCAGTTCCGAAGGGTAGCCATATCAGTCTAGTTGAGCAAAACAAACAAGGAGTCTTCTGGCACTTTTAAAGACTAACAAATTTGTTTATCTCATGAGCTTTTGTGGAAGAAAAGCCCAGTTTGTCAGATGCTTGAATATGGAGAATTTACAGAATGGGAGGAAAATAAATGCAGGGAAGTATAAGTCATATGATCAGGTCAGACTGTTTCAGGAAATAAAGCCATTGTTTAGATTAAAACAGGGTAAAAAGCAAATTAGAAGGATGGGAGGTAGGAAGAAGAGGTAGAGAGAAGACAAACTCACCTATTGAATTTACAAGAGTTTGTCTTCTGTCCACCTCTTCTCTTTACCTCCCATCCTTGTAATTTGCTGTTGACTGTGTTTTAATCTAAACAACTGCTTTGATTTGCTGAAACAGTCTGACCTGATCCTATGACTTACATTTCCCTGCATTTATTTTCCTCCTCTTCATCTTCAAGCATCTGATGAAGTGGGATTTTCTTTCACGAAAGCTCCCATGATAAATAAATTTATTAGTCTGTAAAAGTGCTGCAAAACATCTGTGTGTGTTCATAGACATTTAACATTGTCCTTCTCATTGATTAGACTGTTTGGTACCACTATTGTTGTCATGAACCGTCATACACTGAAAAAACTTTATAATCACTCCTCTCTAGCATGATGTTACTATGAGATACCGTTTTCTTACTTGTTTCTGTCATTTTGAAACAAGATCTACAGTACGTGGAGTCAACTGATTAAGTACAGAGCTCTTTTCAATCAACCCTCATCATTGTACAACTGGAGTTTATATTGTCCACTTGAGTGTAGTGACACAGTGTGTGAGAAAATAGAGAATTAATCTTCCATCACATTCCCTTCTGTACAGAAACTTTCTAATTAAACAGAAGAAAATTACTTCAAAATTGGGGGGGCTCTCTTCATTCACTGTCGTTCATGGCACTGTCATGGAAAGTTAATTGCAAAAAATAATTTATTCATAAAAGGCCTTCAGTTGTATCTCATGTTTGGTGCTTTCAGTCCTGAAGAATACATATATCCCATAATAAGTAAGTGTGATAGGAAAACAAAACATGTCCTACATGCATTACTTTTCTTCTGATTCATATTTTCTGTCCTAAGGTACTTTTTTCTTCAAATCTCTCTCTGTCTCCAGTGTTTAGAAAATCCCCTCATAATTGCTTTTCTTAAAAGATCTTCCTTCCTAACTATGCTAGTTGTGCTTATTGAGATTTTTTTCCATTTAATATTCTGGTCTGTTAGCTGCTAGGAGCATAGATAAGACTATGCAGAGTGAAAATCCCTTGTTTAAAATATTTTGTTTAAAAATGGCAATTCTAAGCATATTATTCTATTTAGAAAACAAGGTCCAAATGCAAGGAATCATGGGTAATGATATGGAAATTATTGTGCATGCATGAAAGCAAGAACACAGTTGACTGTATTAATCAATGACTGATATAATCATTACTTTGAGTTTTGCAAATGAAGAAGGGGAATTAGAGATATAAAGTCAATTGAATATTCAAAGATAATATTTTATAATGTCTGAAATAAGAATGTTTTCTACAACTTTTGTTAAAATCCTTGTGTTAAGCTTTTTGGGCTTAAATAAGGTCAATATGTTAGTTTCATGCTTTCCATATTAGCTCTGGCTTTCATTTTGGCAGGTCTTCCCTTTCTCTGTTTGTGCAGCGTGACATTGTAGTGCCAAGTTTGTAATGTCAACTCTTTGCAGCTCTTTTTAATGCTTTTATCTACAGAAATGCTGCCTCCTGCTTAAATGTAGAGACAGCTCAGAGAAAAACAGTCTGAAATTTTGGGGAAAAATCATCATCATTGTGTTTTCTTGGCTTGTCTTATGCTTGCTTGTGCTTCCCTTGTTAGGTGGGCTGTGTATGGTACAAAAAAGCTGATGTTTGCTATGAGGTTCATAAGATGTTGTGTACAGTGTTTTGTTGGAGAAACGTACAAGCAATCATTCATAGAAAATCCATGTCCATAGAAAATCGATGGTGAGATGGTGGCACCGGTACTTATTTCTGTATCTCAAAAATATTGCAGAATGGGGATGCACTGGTTACGTGCTGTTGCCTTTTGCTTTTGGAGACAATACAATGGTTTCATATGTCCATATACGTGCACGTATCACACCCAAACTGTAATTTAGCCTGATGCAGTTCCTAATCAAGAGACTAACATCTTCAATAGTAGGGTTGGTGCAGAGCACATTGGCTGGAGTAACAGTGGTGCAGATAAGAAATGTGAGGCATTGTGTGCAGGTGTGGCTGCAAAGCATCAAAGATCCTAATCCTCCACAATTGAATTTAAGGAAACAGTCCTGGTCCTAAAAATTGTCAGTTCACAGTGGCTATTCATTCTTTTTTTTATTCAATCATAAAGTTCTTTAAAAATACATTGTGTGCTACAGGGGTTTGTTCTGATGGCAGAGGAAGCTCTCTGAAATTCCACCTAGATCCCCACTGTACTTGGTTATGCTTGTTAGATTTCTTATTTCAGGTTAGGGAAGAGGCTTTTTTCTAAGAGAATTCTATTCATAATCCATAAGGATACAGCATAACAGTGCTTTCACTGTTTCATAGCCAATGCATGACATTCATTCTGTTTTGTAAAAGCTGGTTTCACAAGGAGACTGGTTGTCGACACTGAAGTAAAGAAAGGACACTTTATCAGTAGATATTCGAGACAGTCATGTTTTCTTGTCTTGATTCATTTTGTGTAATGAACTTTAAGAAAAACCATTCAGTTTTGGAATATAAAAAAAGAGCCTCTGTTATACATTATCTAAGTTAATGGATTTCTTTTATGAAAGGCAGCACATAGTGTTGTTACTAAATGTAACTAATGTGTCTAGTGTTTGGAGGGCATAATGCTAAATGTCCATGGTACGTTCTCCTTCCCCTTGGATGGTATCTCATGATCAATTTTGCTACTCTGCCCTGACCTAATTATTGCTGTTGCTAATGAAAGGAAATAGAGAAAAAACATGTCTTTGTAGGCTAATAAGCCATCCTAAAAACTATATTATCATGATAAATCCTTAATGATTATAGTTTCTCATAATATTAGATCACCTGAAAAAGGCTTCTGTTGGTGGGAGGGGGAAGAAATAAGTTAACTTCATTAAGAAATTAGCTTTTGCATACTTCCTCTGTTGACTTTATAGAGGTGCACCTATCACAACTTCTATTCAAGCAGGTATATTTTTAAAATGTTTAAAAATTGCTGTTATTACAGTTAGCAGAGCCAGTTTACTCCATCATTACAATAATGGAATATTTCAGGCTTTGGCTTCATTGTTAACTGGCTGCTGGTCAGTAATGTGATGCTTTCCACAAGTTTTCTATGTGTAATATCTCAGTCATGAATCAGTCAGTAATAAATGACTGAAAAGCCCATTTAGATTCTTAAATGAGCTTGCTAAAGCTTCCTATTGGCATTTAACACTTTAGGTTTCCAGTCATGATATGCCTTTGATTTACAAACTATTGTCCCTTTAGCATCTATTTTTGGTCCATAATTATGTCTCTTTACTGCTCAATACCATGGCATACCCAAAGCATATTCATTTTGATATAAGTATTTGACTTAGAGCATGTCCAAAATATTAAAAAAAAAAAAAAAAACCTGCAGAGGTGCGTATGTTCAATCACCAGAATGACTTTTTTTGCCGAGGAAGGGGAGGAGAGTTTCACCCTAAATGAGATGAATCACAGTCTCTGCTTTTAATTAACTACACTTCTACAATGGTAATGCAGCCACATTCCTTTGGATTGTGGGGGAGTGTGCACAGTCTTAATCAGCAGAAGCATACAGTGCATAAAAACATGTGAACACAGACCATACTGCAGCTTCTCTGCAGCAGTCTGCTTGTACAAAGCTTCTATAAACCTGGCAAATATGGGCAATAGAGGAGTTTGCCTGAATAGGGGAGACTTAGAATCATAGAACCATAGGGTTGGAAGGGACTTCATGAGGTCATCTAGTCCAACCCCCTGCCAAAAAACACAGGACCACTCCCAGTAAATTATCCCAGCCAGAGTTTTATCCAGCCGGGCTTTAAACATCTCCAAAGACGGAGATTCCACCACCTCCCTAGGTAGCCCATTCCAGTGCTTTACCACCCTCCTAGTAAGAAAGATTTTCCTAATATCCAGTCTCAACCTCCCCAGCTGCAACTTGAAACCATTGCTCCTTGTTCTATCCTCTGTTACTACTAAGAACAGCTGAGCTCCATCCTCCTTGGAACATCCCTTCAGGTAGTTGAAGGTTGCTATCAAATCTCCCCCCAGTCTTCTCTTCTGCAGGCTAAATAAGCCTAGCTCCTTTGGTCTTTCTTCATATGGGTATGGGGTGACTACAGTTGTTCATCCATCCCCTTCCTTCTGATCTCCAATGAAGTAAACAATACTCGAAAAGGGAAGAATGAGCAAAAGTTGGACTTATCCTATTCAGGCTGCTCAGTGTTATACCAGGGGTCACACTGACAACTGGCAACCCTGAATTGTGAGGTGTAAAGGAGTGTCAAGGTCTCCTTTGACCTGTATCTCCCATGATCCCCCCAGTGTTATCAACTAAATCAGGGGTGGGCAACCCCAGGCATGTGTGCTGACAATGGCACCCAAGCCCATTGAGAGCGGCACGTGGCTCCCTCTGTGGTACCATAGAAATTGCCACTCCTGCCACCGAAAGCCACTCTGGGTGGCTTCCTTCTGGTGCAGCTGGGACACAGGGGGTCCCACCATGCCTGTGCCTCCACGTGACACAAAAATAAGCTGCCCAGAGTGGCTCCTCTCTATAGTGTGATGCTCCTCAAAGGAGCCACTGTGGGCAGCTTCGTTCTGCAGCATGCCTGGGAACCCCTGAAAGGAACCGCTTCTTTTTGTGGCATGCCTGGGGACTCCTGTCCCCAGGCACAACATCAAGAAGAGACACTCTGGATGACTTCTTTCCAAGGCATGCCTGGGGAGCTCTCCCACTCCAGCCGTGACTGCTGCTGAATTTTTGGGCAGCCATCACATTTTTTCAGCAGAGGGGACCGTTGGCACTAGCTGAGGGTTGGGGAGGAAGGACTGGCACAGGGGTTTGGCAAAGGTTACCAACCCCTGAACTACAGCTTAGCTAGACCAGAGAATCTGGGCCATCACATTCCCTTTTTACAAGTTAATCCGAATGACCTCACAGGTTATAAAACTGAGTGAACTCATAATGGTCATTTAGTACTAATGAGTTAAATGAAATCTGAGACATTGCCTTGTGTATCAAAGAGATACAAGTCTTGGACTGAGATTGAAATAGAAGCGAGAAGACGACCTGTTGAACATCTCAGAGTAAGGATAGAAGAAATAAAAAGCCAAGTAGGGGTCCAGGTAGGTGTTTATTATAGACCTAGGGGTGGCCCAGCTTAGGGAATTCAAGAGCCACACAAGTTGACTATTAAACCTTCAAGAGCCTCAGTGAGGCATAGAGCCATTTTTACCTACTCCAAAATTACTAAGTTTAAAATTCTTTGCATGCTTTAATTTTATAGTAAAAAGAGGGCAAATACTGACCCTGCTAATGTCAGATTCTAATAATTACTGAAGGTTACCATGAAAACTAGGCCTACAGTAAAAGTCCTACCACTTCCCTGCCATCCTTGACCATGCCGCATTTCTTCCTGCCATCCCCGACCACACCGACACTTCTCCCCACTGTGCCCTTCTGTGAGCCGCACTTTTTCTTTCAAGAGCCGCATGTGGCTCATGATCCACAGTTTGGCCACAGCTGTTACAGACTAACCAGAAAGATGATGTGAGTGAGGCACTATTTTAAGCAACTAACAGTATCAGCCAAACCACAGAACTTAGTGATGGAGGGCTCCAGCTCTTCAGATATCTGTTGGGAAAGTAATAGAGGAGGACACAGATTACTCAGCAAGCTCATGGAATGCATTGGAGACAAACTTGTACTAAAGAAGGTGGAGAAAGCATGTAGGGGGAGAAGCTATTTTAGATTGATTCTGAAAAATAGGGAGGAACTGACTGAGGATTTTGAAGGTGGAAGGCAGCTAGGGTGAAAGTGATCATGAAATTGGTAAAGCAAACTAACCCCACGCATATGAAATATAGGAAGTATGGTAAAAGAGGCTTGACCAGGAGATCTTCAAAAATCTGAAATTCAAGAGAGTCTTATAAAAAGTGGAAACTAAAGTCAAATTATGAATGATGAAAACAACACAAACATGTAGGACAGAATTAGAAATGCCAAGGCATAAAATGAGATTAAGGCAGCAAGGGACATGAAAAGTGACCAGAAAACATTTTCAAGTACATTAGAAACAAAAGGAAGACTAAGGACAGGGTAGGCCCATTCTTCATTGAGGAGAGAAAGACAATAAGAGAAAATGCAGTAGTTAAATGTTAAATGCATGAGTTTTCAGTTTCAGGTTTTTGTTTCAGTTTTTACCAAAAACGTTACCAGTGATGACCTCATAGTGTTCATTGTAAATGGACTAGGTTTTGAAGCTAAAATAGGAAAGGAAGAAGTTAAGAATTACTTAGACAAGTTGGATGTCTACAAGTCGACAGGGTCTGATGAAATACATTCTAAAATATTTAAGGAACTGTCTGAACAGATCTTGGAGTCATTAGCAATTAACTTTGAAAACTTGTGGAGGATGGGAGAGATCCCAGAGGGCTGGGAAAGGGCAAATATACATATCTATGAAAAAGGGACTAAGAACAACTGAGGACGTTCTAAACTCAGTCAGCTTAAGTTTGGTTTCCAGAAACATAATGGGTCAAATAATCAATCTGTAAGCCACTAGGAAGAAAAATATAAAGTGATAAGTAACAGTCAATGTGGATTTGTCAAAAACAAATCATATCAAACCAACCAAACATTCCTCTTTGATAGGGTAACAAGCTTTGTGGATTGTGGAAGCATTAGATATGATATATCACAACTTTAGTAAGAATTTTGATACTGTTGCACTTAAGCTTCTTCTAAACAAACCAGAGAAACACAGTTTATACAAAGCTACTATAAGGTGGATGCACAACCAGCTGGAAAAGTACCCAGAGTAACTGGAAATGGTTCACAAGCTGGGGTCCTGAAGGGATTTGTCCTGGGTCTGATTTTCTTCAATATCATAATATAACAAAAAAGAGCATGTTTTTAAGTTTGCAGATGATACCAAGCTGGGAGGGGACTTCAAAGGGGAATTCAAGACTTCAAAGAGAAACAGCAGAACTAGAACTGATATGCAGATTCAATTGTGTGAAAGCAGGATTAAATCACGACTATGGATTCTTTTCTAATTACAACAGGTGGTTTGACCTCACCTTCCTCTATGTGCTGTTTCCCAGTGTTTGAATCTTAACAACTGCTTTGATTTGTTCTTACAATATGATTGGAACCCATGATTTATACTTCCCTGCATTTATTTTCCTTCCATTAGGTAAGTTCCCCCACTTTCAAAGCATCTGATGAAGTAGGATATTCTCCAGCAAAAGCTTATGCAATAAATAAAATTGTTAGTCTTTTAAGTGCCACAGGTTCCTCACTTGAAATCCCCAAGTTATGCAGAAAGCTGGAACAGTTTGGCCTGTGCAATGCAAGCTTTCCCATTCAAGTTCTTCTGCTTTTCTAGGAAAGATGCTATTTCAGTATCTATATGGCTTAAATTCTTTGTCTTTCTGCTGAAACTGACTGTGCTAGAGTGTGTAAAGCCTCCAGTGGCACTAAGTGGGGTAAGTAGCAACTCTGGGCCCAGGCAACCCTGCCCAGCTGCACCTTCAGAACATGCTCCAGCTAAAGGTGGAGCTTAAAGAGAGCCAAGCAGTTAGTAGGGGCCCTGAGAGGGTAAGGAAAAGAAGCTACTGTGAGAGTTCCTGGAGAAGGGCATAGTGGAAACCTCATCCAGGAGAAGAACCACCTGTCTGTTAAGCCCAAAGGAGCTGATTGTTCATTTATTATCTTTTCTTTTACTACTTTGAAGCAAACAGTAAGACTTTGGCAAGAGAGTGGGTGGCAGGAATTGGCCAAAGGAAGCAGCTTTAAGGCGTTCCTTGATGTTAGGCATTAGTATGAGGCTTTGCACCAGGGCACAGTGGCATAGACAGGCCTGGGCTAATCTATCAATTCTTCTTGTTGAGAAAGGCAGGGAAACCCTCATTTCTAGACTCTCCCTGAGGGCATGAAGGAAAAGGTAAAGATCTTTGGAAACTCCTGGCCAGGATCCAACACCCACGGGGGTCAGTAGATGAACTTCAGGTGTACTTTAGAATCCTGTCACACTAGAGAAAGGTTCAACTGACTGCTGCCATTGTTGGGTCAACCCCCATCGCAGACAGACTGCTGCAAGGCATGATGGTGGCCCAGGGGAAAGATTATAGTTGTGGCAAGAGGTCTAAACCACTAACCACTATGGCTATGTCTACACTAGAGGGCTCAGGTAATTCAGCTTAATTAGGTTGAGAAAGTCGACCTTATTAAGTTGACTTAGAGAGGCCCCATTTCTTTAAGACAACTTTATAAAGTTGACTTAAGCCGGGGAACCCATTCAAAGTCAACTCAATAAAGTCAGCTTTAAATGGGTCTGTAGTAACCTTAGGGAGGAAGGGATTAACACCGTGGTCTGTGAGTCCCAAGGGAGCCAATAGGAACAAAGTGCGGGTTTTTGAATTGGAGCAGCAGCCTTGATTTTCCTGTTTGGATACAGCAGAGCTCCTGGAAGGATCAGGAGGAGGCCAGGTAGAAAGGCCTGAGGAAGGATCCAGCGACATCCTTGCCAAAGATAAGCTCAAGTTTGTAACTGACCAGGCATGAGTAGAACAGGGAACATTTACTTAGACACGGTCAGGGTATTTCTTTGGTTTTGGTTTGTTTTTGGAGTTCTCTGTGCTGAGCACATGTACCCCCTCCCACTATCCTGTAACTACCTAAGTTAAATCTCAGAGAAGCAACTCTGTGTTTCTTATTTTAGCATTTTAAAGTAAGCTCTGGTTCTGTGTCTTAAAAGGCAAGAGGTTTTGTGTGCATGTGCCTCAGACTACACAGCCAGCTACTAAAGGGGATTCTGTTCCAGTTCCAGCTGATATCCCAGCTGAGGTTCAATCACTCTCCTGAGGGAGGAATAAAAGTTATTGAGGGTACCTCACAAGAAGGAATTCCTAAGTGCACCTTCATGGGTTTTCAAGAGGTTTTTGCATTTGAGCGGTGGCAGCAGTACCACTCCAAGGCTAGGAATCGGTAGCCTTGGAGAGTTTTAAGACCAGGATTTAAGGCCAGTGTGTTTTAGGCCTGTTGCAGGCCCCCACCTTCTGCACTCAGAGTGCCAGAGTGGGGAACAGTCTTGACAGGGTCCCCTTGCTTAAGTTGACTTTATAAAGTTGACTTAAGTGGCTTTCCTGCCTTAAGTCGACTTTATTAAGTCAACATCAATGGCCACATTTTGTTAAGTTGACTTAATAAAGTTGATTTAACCCTTAAAGTAGACTTTAAGGGTGAGAGTTAAGTCAACTTAAGCAAGTGCTTAAGTTGACTTAATGAACTCCAGATGTGGCCCTGGAGTGGCTTAAGTCAACTTAAGCCTCCAGTGTAGACATGCCTATGTGATGCCATCAGTGAACACTGCCTATGACACTGCCATCATTGGTGCTAATCTTAATGATTTTTATGAACACAAAAATGATGGATGCATATGCTGTGAATGTATAACATCTGTAATGATGAACACAGTGAGTAGTTGATCACGCATTCATAGTGCATGATCTAGTCCTCTAATTAAAATGGATATGTATGGATATTTGGAAAGAAATATGGAAGGATACGTTACTGACTCATTTTGTTGGTCTCATGACTCAGGATTAAAGACATTCTTGAATAGCTGGATAGTATACTATACATAGGTGTTTTGTTATGGAAAGGAGCCATGCTATAAAATATGGGATCTATTTTGTGCTTATCCTAAATATATTCTAATATAGAGCTTGAAAACTTTACCAGGCACCAACTAGGTAGGGAACCAAACTTAATTGCAGAGAGTGACATGAAAGTTAACTTAGTAAGAAACTGCCCTAGCCTGAAACCCCAGCAGCTGAAATTCTGGCCAGACTGCAGTTCATCTCTCTGCATAAGAATCCATCTTTCGTAACAGTATCTGGCTGATACAGTAGGGGTCAGATAAATTTGAATCTCCTCAACCCCGCTCCCCTGGTCCTGTTGGTTGAAGGAACCTATACCCTCATTCTTCTCTGTACCCTCCCACTCTCTACTATTGAGCAGTGAGGTAAGATTCTGTCCCCTTCCTCTTATTTTCTGGCTCCTGTGATAGTCTGTCCATCCTCAGTCTGTTCAGAAGTTTTCCATCAACCTTTTGTCTACACCAGGGATTTTTCCTTGAGAGACATAGTTATGCCAGTGTAAATTCCCAGTGTAAAACAAACTTAAGTTCTGACTACAGAAAGCCCTTTCAGACACATCTTTTACCTCTGAGCTTAAAGTGGGTGTAAGTTGTATTTAACACTCATTCCGAGGCCCTTTTACATTGTGGTAAGCCATGTCTGTACACACTGTAACAGCAGCAGTGCATCTGATGAGGACACAAAATGCTGCCAGGAGAGAGCTCTTCCATCAGCATTAAAAAAGCCGTCTTCATGAACAGCAAAATCTGTTGTCAGCAGGAGGTGCTCTCCCCCTGACATAGCACTGTGCACACAAGTGCTTATATCAGTGTAAGTTAGGTTGCTCAGAGGGATGGTTTATTCAAACCCCTGAGTGACATAAATTATGCTGACATAAGCTTTTGTGTAGATATAGCCTTACTGTACTTTAGAATCAGGTACAATGCAACCTGGTTTTAGAGTTCAGAAAGTCATTTCCTAGGTGAATCATTGTATAATCAAAGCTTGTAGCAGCCACTTATAATTGGTTAATATCCAGATTGGGGTTTCTTGAATGGTTTAAATGGAGTGGCATATTATCTTCTCTGTAGTTCGCCTAAAAAATAGATTTGATGGCTGTGAGCAAAGATATGAAATTGCTATAGGCTTTCTCTCTTATAGCCTGCCACCTATTTGATTTATATGATAAGTGATCTCAGATGACCCTCCAAGGCACTGAACCATTAGAGAGTTATGTTGCACAGTGATAAGAAATCTTCTGAGATACCTAAATCTTCTTTTACCATTGGGAGTTTCATCTTCTCTGGAACACACAGCACTTTTTATGTATGATGTTGCTATCTTACTAGCCATACTAATATTCAAAAGGATACACAGGTTTAAATCAATAGCACAGTGATAAAGACCCTAAAACTGAAGTATTAGCTAGGTGCATGTTAGACAGCTCTTTCAGGTTTTTATTTTGTTTGTATGCTTTTGTTTTGTTTTGTTTTTTGTTTCTTTTGTGTTCTATTTCTTGAAAGTGCAATAGCCGGAAGGGTTCAAATTCAAGTTATCTGTTAATCTTTTGACCAAGCAGGAAACTGGCCAACATAAGCAACTACTGTCTGAAAATTTCCAAAGGGATAGCCGTGTTAGTCTAGTCCAGCAAAAAAAACCAAGGAGTCGTGTGGTGAAGCATCTGACAAAGTGGGATTTTCTCCCATGAAAGCTCATGCAAAAAATAAATCTGTTAGTCTTTAAGTGCCACACGACTCCTTGTTTATTTTACTGTCTGAAAGTCATTACAACCAACAAGGGACTTTCTTATTTTAGCCTTTGTGTATTTACAATTTGTGCCCTTTGTTAGTTATCATACGCATTACGTTCAGATTTGGTTCAGTGGGATGATTTGTTGTCTTCTAGGAACCAAGCAAAAGTACCACTCTTTTTTTCTGTAGATCATAAGTGGGATTTGTGTTTTTAGTTTGAGGTCAGCAAGGGTACATTCTCTTAAGTACTAGTATTGTTTTATCAGAAGAAAGTAGTCCTTGTTTATCTGGATACCTGCTATTGCATCTATGTTTAATGCAGCATTTGTTTAAAAATGAGCTGCCATAAATGTGAGTTTGATAGTGTAAGCTTGATACAAGGATAATCTCCTACATAGAGTTTGTCTACTGTGTGTCAGGTATGGGGCGTCAAACATAAGACCCTTACTGTAGCAGTATTGTATTTAGCCTCTGCATTAGATCATAAGGGAAAGAGAGTATGCAGGTGCCTACCTCTACTCAGACTGCTGGGCATATCAAAATGTCCAAGTTCATTGGTGTGGCACTACAAAAGCTATTCTAATTTGTAGCCCACTAGCCTTGGCCACGTTGCATCATTGTTCACAGTTGCTGCATTTGTTCGTTGAAAATTGTTATGCAAGGAAGAGATTTCTCTTCAAAATAAATTTGATAAAGAGAGAGATGAATAGTCCCTCCATGCTACTTGGAGCTTTGCTCACAGAAATTTTATGAGAGGCAGCTCTTGGCAAATTTAAATGATCCTCCCTTTCCTTAAGCTGGTAAATTCTGTCAATTCTAGTCTTCATACACTTACATAAATCTATGGTGTTGGCAGTCCAGATGCACAAGGCAACAATAAAATTGTGCATGGGTACAGCGCAAGGGTGCTATAGTCACTGCTGGTTTATCTCAGCATTCAGAAAGCTTCTAATAGTGTTGGGTTTTTTGTTGTTGTTTTTGTTTTTCCTATGAACTGTTTCTTTTGAAACACCATTACCTGTATTTGCTAGGAGAAACTGGCTTGGCTGATTATATTTTAAATTTTAGAAAATACATTTTATATAGAGTTGGTGCAGGGGACAGGGCAATGCATAACAGAAAATAGCAAACAGTGTTGGAATAAATTTTATAGGACCACATTTGACTGCTTCTGTTTAAGAATTAAAGCTATTCTTTACAGGCTATCTCAGTACAAAAAGAGAGAGCAACCTGTGTACATTTGTATAGTTTCACTGTCTGACTTCCAATCCATGTGTTCATATAGGGCCACAAGCCATCCCCACAATGAGACAAGAAACAGGAAGGTAGTATCAGGTAGTGGCAGGAGAGGAGAAACTCTGTGGCAGCACAGCCACTCCCATGCCCCAGCACATATAATAGTGGGGAATGACATCAGAAAGACAGTTGGCAACACTGTAAAATTTAATCTAAGTGACATCAAAGAGGACAATTCCTGCCCAAGACATCACTGTCCTCCCTGCATTTCTGGATTGCTCTGTATAGGTTATTGCAGCCCCCAAGGGGGTGGTGGGGTCCACATGGCCTCGGGAAACAGAGATGCATTTGTATCATCTCCTGTTCCCTTTTTGAAGTTCTCAGGGATCTGACTTGACCATACTTGCAGTCCCTCTGTGCCCCTTAACTTGTCTGCCTGACCCATCCCAGGACTCAGCATCTCTCTGTGGATCCTTAATACACTGACCTGCTCCCACGTTGCTCAGCATTACAGTTGGTACACACTGCATATTTGAAAACCTTTGGTGGTATTCTGCTCCACTGACATCAGCAGGAGTCTTTCAGCTGGCTTCAAAGGGCTCTGGCTCAAGTCCTGAATTTGCCACAAGTGCTGCTGTTTGCCTTGCTAAGTTGTTTTGTACAGGGCCGCTGTACTGTGAGGCAAGAGACAGACATGGCTTCAGGTGACAGTTCTTAGGAGCGCCTAGCCCCCATGAAGATCAGGCTGGCTCCTGCCTCTTCAACTCTTTCTAGCAGCTCAGGCACAGTTAGTTAACCTGCAGCTTAAGTCACATAGGCAGAATGCACTTTAAATTCCTCTGCAGGCCAACGCTGGAGATTTATGCACTTTGGAAAACAGTTTTCAACCTCTGTGAATGAGATGGGGAGGTGCCAAATCAAAATTTGGCTTGGGGTGCCACAATCCCTTGAGACAGCCCTAGTTTTGTAACATAATTATTAATTTTGTTGGTGCATGTGCGTGTTGGGGAGAGAGAGAGAATAAATTTGCATCTGAGGAAAATTAAACAACAGGATAGAAGAACAAGGCCTGTCAGACTTATTACTGAGATAGAGACCATTTTGTCGTTTTGTTCATAATGTTGTTTTGAACTGTTACCAGGTTTCTGAGAGGAAGGCCACTCCTGAGTGCACCCTGTGTGCCATACCCCTTCATTGTTCGTACTTTTGACTGAGCTAGTGCTGTCAGGAAAAAGACTTATTGATTAGAATGAAGTCACTGTCAGCAGCTGGGCTTTTATTTGTCTACTCTGGGTGGTGTTTTTATTCACTTTGTAGAAGGTGTTTGTGGTATTTTATCCTTACCTGGCAAATTCCACTGACCTCTCTGCACTTATTCCTCAGAACACTCTGTCCCCTGCTCTTTTGACCTACTCAAGTCTGGCATGATAATGCTCAAGCAAATGGTGGGATCACTAAGATTGATATTAAATGTATTCTGCCTCCCCTTCCTCCTGACAGCCTCTTGCACCAAAATTCAAAACAACAATCACCACCTATTTCCTTCTGCCTTTTATTATTGCTTACATTTTCCACGCAAAGGACAGTGCCAGGGTAGGCTGCATTTTTTAAGGATCCAGAAGCAGCTTTCATTACTTTATTCCTTCAACAAAAGGAAAGAAGGCTACAATATAATAAACCCTTTGTACTTTTACTTTTCCTGCTCTTTTATAATAGAGATCATGTTAGTTGTTACAGAAGTAAATTCTTGAGCCGTGTCTCTACATTTTATGGGATTTTTAGCCCTGCACTACACATTTCTTTGTGCACTTCCTGTGTTGTGCTTTGTTTTCTCTATGCAATTAATTTTTTTTAAGTATTCAGGTAATAGAATGAATAATCCTGAGCTATCTCCAAAGATTTTAGGAAAATCAACTTAATTATGGGAAGATCCTTTTCATGGATTGTTACTTTTGTGGATCACTTTTGATTTTGCATCATCATGCTGCTTGAAGAATGCTCTTTAAGAAGAGATCAGTATAAGGATTTTGCCTCTCTTCGTGTCTTTTGACTGATATAAACCAAAAATATTTTAAATGAAAATTTTTGTATTTGATATAATCTCTATGCATGTGCACAATTGGTAATGTAATCTATTGGCATACAGTGCAGTAGGTTTATGTATGTGATTTTCATATAAAGAGATATGTTGAATGAATGTTGAAGTAGGAGCTGCAGAATCCTTAGTTCTAAACCTGACTTTGAGCGTAGAGCAAGTTACTTAGGAACAGATTATCAAAGGTGACCTTTAATCCGAATTCAGACTAGAAAAAATGTGCCAATTTTTAATAGTGGGGAGGGGAATTAATCATTGTAACAATTTATCACAGGTTGTGGGGAATATGACATTACTGGTGATTTTTATATCAGGACTGGCTATTTTTCTAAAAGATGCAATCTAGTTCAAGCACAATTATTGGACTTGAAGTAGGAATTAACACAGGCTTGTGTTATGTAGGAGAGCACGATGGCCTCTTCTGGTCTTAAAATTTATTAATCTAATTTTGATTGTCTCAATGTTTGGCTGTCCAACTTCACACACCAATGGCATCATTTTCAGAGATGTGGGGCATTCACAGTTCTTCAACAGCTGTTCAGAGGTGCTCTTTGCTTATAATGATACTAGCTCACTTCCTAATGCACTTTGAGATCCACTGATGAAAAGAGCTATAGGTGGTGATGTTGTTATTAGGCAGTTCAATTTAAGCACTCTACATTGTGGTTATATATATTACAGGTGTGCTAGAGACTGGGGTGAGCACAGGTAGCCCTTTCCCTTCCAACATACCTGTGGAGCGGGTACTCATAATTTGGCTGCAGTCAGTGGACAATGCAAAGAAGGGCGAGGTTGCTGTCTTCTGTGCTAGTAGCCACAGAGGGTTGATGTCTCAATAAGGTGATAGCAAAGCCTAGTCTCTGGACTTGTTAAGGACCTGATCCAAAGTCCATTGGTGATAAGGCTCCCAGTGACTTCTTGGGAATTTGTATCAGGCTTTTAATGTGCAGCTGGAGCTTCTCTTCACCACCCTGCTCTCTGAATCCCTGCAGGCATAATGGCTCTAGTCCCTGCTACTCAGGAATCGCTCCATCTCTAGTGCTCCATTGCTTCTGAGGAGACATAATTTGGCCCATATTGCATTTTTTATATCTGGTCAGTGATCAGGTATTGAAGACCTCTAGCAGTTTTCAGAGCTGCTGTATCCAGAATGAATAATGGTTACTCTCCCTCATGCTGACCGCCTCCTCTTATTTTCTGGGTAGTACTTTGTTAATTATACATATTCTTTTGCCAATAAATGCTTCTTTGAATCACAACAAGGATTTCTGACAAGAAAATAAGAGGAGCTAGGAAACATAAAGACAACTTGAAAACAATAGCTTGGAAGTGTTTTAGTCTTTTTATGTACTGTAAATAGCTTTTATCATTCAAGTCTTTTTGAGCATTACAGGTGAAATTTGGAATATAGACACTAGATAAGAAGACAGAGTCTAGGTTTAAGTCACGTCCTCAGAACAATGGACCTTCTCCCCATCCTTCTAAAGAGAACTTTGACATTCAATAGAGGTAGCTCATTCAAGTCTGGTATTAATTATGTGGTAGTTTATGCACATTACCAAGATGTTAGTTTGTTCCTCAGAGCTGTCATACTTTTAAGTTATTCTGTTTGGTTCAGTCCTCTGTAAAAAGCAACACTCAACTTTATCACACAAACACAAACTTGGAAAGCAAAGTCTTCTAAAATTTGGGGCACTTTTAAGAATACCTTTCTAGTTCTGTGCATGAGTCAGTCTGACAAAAGGGCAGACATCACTGTGAGTGCTGCATTTTCAATCCTATATACTGGCTGGATTTACTGCTCGACAGTTTCTTCACAAGAAGAAAAATAAACATGAGTCATACTGCTGCCACACCAAATTCTGCCAATCCCATGAAAACAGTTGTGACTGAGAAGGCTGTCATTGAGACTGATGACTGATAGGCTGGGTCCAATAGCAGCAAGGTAAAGGAGCTCGGGTCACCTTTGAAAAAGCCAATCAACCTGAGACTGAATTTAGCCTCAAAGCCTGGGCATCTTGAAAGGTTTGTTCCTATCCTGAAAGAGACTTTGTTTAGCTTGGGAGCTTAGCTAAAACAAAGACTGGTTCCAGTTTTGGAAAACTGTTATAGTCCCCTATCAGCAAGTGATACAGAAATCTTTGAAAACTAAGATACTGCAGTAGCCAATGGGACTAAATTGGAAGAAAATGTATGTTCAATAGTCCTAGTCCGTTCTGCTGCCTATTCCTTTACAGTAGCAGAATCCACAACCTGCAGTTCATGCAGAACTGTTCAGTGAGAAGGCTACATGACAAGGGTGTTACTCATCAGGAGTAAAGGTAAAGGTGATAGAATCAGCCCCAAAATATCTTCTGGCTCACTAAAATAGATTATGCCACAAGAACACAGCCCATGGTAACCTTTGAGTAGCATCACAGCATCATCCTTCCCCTCCTCCCCACCACTTTGCTTGCCTCAGTAACTTGCTGTGAGTGCCAGCTTTGCTCCACTGACTAGATCACCAGCGGGTGAAACCGAGGTTCCACATACTCTGCAGTCCATCTATGCACAGCGGACAAGGAGTACCCACTTAACCATATGTATCCAGTCCCAAGGCACAGGCAGTCTATGCATAGCGTAAGGGGGGAGGGGAGAAAAGGGGAGAGGAGATTGTCTAATGAGTGCACATGCTGAAGAACAGTCCTGACAACTGCCTTCTCCTTAATTTTAAATTTGTTTGCCTCTTTCTTCCTAATCTTACCTACTATGTGGCAATATTTAACATGATAGTTCCAATTCCTTCCATTATTCAGAATTCCATAACATAGGAGCAAATTATTTTTAAAAAAATATTGTATTGCTTAACTACCATGTGATTTCTGTAATAACAAAAGGGTAATGAGGTTCTCAATCTGAGACAGATGAGACAATTTCTCCTGGTTTATCTTGTATTAAATTAACTTTATTATTTTGGACCTAACAAGCTAAAATGAAGGTGGTTAGAGACATAGTAATCTAAGTATGATTTCATAACACGAGTTGGAATGTAACCATGATAATGTAAAATACCTGGCAAGTTTCTTTTTACTATGATAGTATTTCATAATGTGTATTTGTTTTGTTTATACACCATATTTTCAAATTATTCTTGTGACACCATTCTAATAATTTTCCTTACCCTGAATAAGCCTATGACAATCAAAGCAACCCTCTGGAGGTTGTCTTACTGCTTTCAAAGTCATACCTGTAGAGTTTATTTTAACAGCTATCGAGCTATATGGTTGGGGTGAATGTGACCATTTAATTAACTTTCTCCTTCATGTCTCCCACTCTGCCTCTTTTCCTCTAACACTGACAGCTCTTTGCATCATACATCAGAGGAGAGGATTTGCTTACTCTGTCATTTAACCAATTTGTGGCCCCTTGCATCTCAAGTCAAGGTTTTCTGCTGTCCACTCCAGTGTTAACAATTTCATTATAGCTGCTATTATAAAGGGGTGAATGGAAATACGCTTTCAAGAGGTACTGATAAAAGCATATTTTATTACCTACCAATCTACCTGTTGAAAGAACACTTAACAAGAGTAACCTAGCAGTTCAAGCATATCTATTTAATATCCGTTTAGTTAAATATCAGACCTGCCAAAGCAGCATTAAATCCCCAGTGGGGGATGGGAATATAAAGTCACAGTGGCTGTGTCTACACTGGGAAAAGTTAGTTCAAATTTCTTAATTTGAACTAATAAGTTTGAGGTTAGTTCAAACTAAACTCAAATTTATGAGTTTGAATTGACAAAGTAGACTAATTCAACTTAATGCTAAGTCTAATTAGTCCACTTTTTTAATTCAAACTAACTGCCTTTAATTCAAACTTATTAAATTCTAACTAAGGGTTAATCCTAGTCTACACCATCCTTAGTTCAAACTAAGGATCAAACTAAGGGCTTAGTTCAAAGTAACTGGCAGGTCTTACTAATTTAAACTAAGCTTTCATTAGTTCTAAATAAGGAATTCCTTAATTCAAACTAGTGAAAGCCTAGTATTAACAGGTACTAAGTTAGTTCGAATTAAGCCTCCTTAGTTTGAACTAACTTGCAAGTATAGACATGCCCAGTGTGATTTCCCACATGCACTGGTGCCTGAAAAAGATATTCACAAACTGAAAAAATTGGAAGTTTAAAAAAAAAAAGAGAGAGAGATTTGGAAAGAAAGTAGAAGTTTCCGCTGATAGGTTGAGTTTTTCCCATTATTTTGGAAGCCAGACAGGCACAGAGTCAGACAAATATGCTGAAGCTGGGATGTTTAAAAAGTGGTTTCCTTAGTAACAAAAGCAACATGAAATTTTTCCAAATTTTGTTTCTCCCTTGTATGACATTCAAGCAATCCATATCTCATTGATATCACTGCCCTGAGTGCAGCGAGGCAGCCAGACGAGGGCCAAATGCTTAAAATAAGGGCTGTTGTACTTACCACAGTCCATTGACTGTCTAAATTATGTTTGGTGCATCTCTAGCTAAGAATCCCCATTGCTCAGGAAATTGAAGTTGTCTCTAAAGTGACTTTCAGACAGAGTTGGAGACATGTTAGCATGTTTCATGTGTAACAGTAACTTGCATTCTGGAAGTTGCTAATCATGCTTACACAAAAAGGGACTTGCTCTTTAGCAGCCCTTCACTGCATTAATAATAAGAGACTGGCTTTGGCTGTTAAGTCTCCCCTGAGACAAGTGCCCTGCCACATTGCTCTCCCGTGGTCCCTTGGAATTGTTCAAGTGTATTAAACCTGTAAAGTTGCTAATAAGATAGGAACTGTACGTGTTATGGCAAACCAAAGAGTCTTCTTATTTTTAGCTGAAGCAATTTACTTTTAACAGACAAAGGTAGTCTTTTTCCAGTGCACTGGTAAACTTTTTTTTTTTAAATGTCTAATTCATTTTCCTCTGTAAAGACTTTTTTAGTTGAGGTACAGAGGCAAGTGCAAACTAGCTAGTGCAGCAAAGATAAAAAGCAGTCACCTTAGAAAATGAACATCTAACAATCCTGAAGCTAAATAGTAGAAGAAAATGAAGAGAAAATAACTCTTTTTAAGATGTCTGCTTTTATCCATTTCCAAAGGGGTAGCTGTGTTAGTCTAGTTCAGCAAAACAAGCAAGGAGTCCTGTGGCACTTTAAGGACATATATTATATTATATTATATTATATTATATTATATTTTATATTTGTTAATATACTTTAAAAGTGCCACAGGACTCCTTATTTGTTTTGTTTTTATCTAAGTACTCATCTGCATAAGAGGAAAGAGAGAGTTAGAGAAAACAATAGCTATGCCCAAAAAATTCAGCCACAACTGAAAAAAATGCAGCTTCAGTGACACCAAAACATTTTGCAAATGCAACTGACTTGCACCAAAATTATTCATGTTGAAAATTCCCTTTTTAAAAATGTTTGATTTTGGCACTTTAAAAACAAAACGTTCCAGGTTTTTCATTTTGAAATGTCCTGAAGATTTATTTAAATGTAAAAAAAACCTAAAGCTTAAATGAAAAGTTTTTCGTCTGGCCCAAAAAATTTTTCAAAAAGAATTTTTTTTTTTGGTGGGACTCAAAATAATGCTTTTCTATAATTACCAGCCAACTGCAAGGTTCATAAATTGTAGCGCTCTATTTAACAGAAGTCATTATGTAGACATGGAAAACAGAAAAAAGAGTAAAGGCTATTGCCCTTTAATCAGGATTATGCCATTTAATCAGGACTATGTACAATTGGGTGCTCAGACTCACAATGGTAGCATTAGTAAATTGACTCTGGAATGCCAAATACATGGCTTTCTCAATGAAAGGTGCTCCCTTTTCATTTCTAACACAAATTAAGAGCTGTGCTATACTTACATGCAGATGTTCCCCTATAAAACAGCCATGTTTGTTCAAAATAATAAACCTTTCAACAACAAGAATTGTTTAAAAAATGACTTCTAGTCTTTGCTATGACAGTGCAAAAAGTCCCCGGCCAAATATGGAGGGAAGATAGGGCCATGCCTTTTTAATTACTGTGAAATATAATGAAATAGTGATTTTTGGAGCAACAGAGTAGAAAAGCAAAAGATGTTTTGCTGGAAGCATCAGTTCTCCCCTCCAAAAGTCAGATAAATGGCATGTTCACAAATGCTCGATTATGAGATAGACAATGCTTGACTCTTATATGTGCATTTCACCTGAAGATCCCACATTACCTTACAAATATTTATTTGTCAATACTCACAGCATATCTGCAGAGTATAATTATCCCCTTTTTACCCCTATCGAAACTGGGGCTATGATTGGTCTGAGAGAGAACTGGAAATTGAGCTGCTGTCTCTTGAATCCCACTCTACTGGCTTAGCTACATCCACTGCCATGACTGGCTGCCAAAAACTGGCCTTTCCAAGAAATAGGTTACATTAAAAATGAAAAGTTTTTAACTTAGCTAAATAATTCTCCACAACTTTTAAACTGGACAACATTGAAACAACGCCCAGGACCCTTCTTCCAGCCGTGACTACTCATTGGAGCAGAAATCCAGAACGTTTGGTTGGCTTTCTTTTTGTTTGTTTGTTTTCAGCTTTCTTGGTGGCTTAAAACTGAAGTTGTATGAATATAAATATAAATAAACTGATGGCAATTCTACAAGCAGAAAAAAAATGATGTAATATTAACTTGTTCTTTTTGCATCCCAAAGGTCATTTCTAAGTGAAGATTTCCATTTTAATATAATTTAGATTCAGGCAGTGATCTGATGGGAAATTCCTTTTGAGTAGGTCAAATCTAAAAAAAATATGAATGCTTGCTCAGGCTTTATTAAGCCTATAGGAAAAAATGTATGAGACATCTCTCTCAGGTTCTTCTACGATTACTATCACAGTAGTACCTGCGAACATCACAAACTTTAATGTGTTTATCTTCACAACACTACCAAAAGGTTAAAAAAAAAAGCTATTTCTGCATTTTAGAAGATAAGGCACTGAGGCAAACACAAGTAATAGGCCTAAATTTTCATGAGTGGCAAGTGATTGTCGAAAACAACATAAGCCCTATGGCACCTTAAAGACTAATAAATTTCTTTGGTCATAATCTTTTGTGGGCTACAAGCTACTACATCAGTGTTTTTTGATGCCTCTACTTCTGGGTTCTCTGGTTAAAACATGTAAAAAAGCCTGATTTTTTTTTTCCTCAAACCCTTTCTCAAAATCAGGTTTCTAAGGTGTCTCAAGTTGGGCACTCAGAAATCACTGACTATTTTGAAAATTTAGCCTTCAATAACTTGGTCACAAAGGAAGTTTATGGCAGAGCAGAAGACTGCAAAATCCTAGGCTAACATTTAGATCTACCGCCCAAACCTCCTTTTCTCTCTGTGGTGGGGTTAAAATGCTTGCCTCTTAACAACTGATTTGCTGTAAGTTAGGGTCCTTTATCATTTTGCACCACTTCAGGAGGAAAAGCAAACCAATCTGGTGCCAGTCAAACAAATTTAAAACATTTTTATCATCATATCATTCCAGCAGCTTTTGGAATGTGATGAATAAAGCTGGGCACAAAATGGCTTTTCTGCATCATGAAAACTTTTGAGATTTTGGAAATTTTTCACATTCTGAAGTGGGGCCAAAAGGCAAAATGGTGAAAAATTTCATGAACCAAATATCTGAGGGAGGAAAAGAACTGATAAAGGTCAAGCAAATAATTTAATTTCTAAATTGTTCTAAGTCATTTCTAAATGTTTTGTTTCAACTGATCATTTTTTTAAAAATTGTACTCTAATTATCTTAACATTTGAAACAAAAAGTCCATTTGAACCTAAAAACAGTATATTTCATTTGCAAACATGCTCCTTTGATAATTTAAAAACTATTCTTTTTGAAAAAAATTTTAAGTGGAGACATTTGCTGAAGCCAACTTTCCCATGAAAAGTTTTGGTTTTGACATATCAGTATTTTTGATGGCAAGAGGGGGAGGAGAAATGGAAGCTTTACTGGAAAATTCCTGATCAGCTCTAGTGATTCATCTTGTCAGCCTCCATGGGTCCACTTACATGCTTAAAGCTGTTCAGGTGCTTCTGTGCTTTACTGGAGCCAAAGTTTCTATCCTGCAATAAATCTTCATCACAATTCTGAATTTGAATGAATGAATAGTAAAAAAAAAAATAGTAAAAAGATATTAAAAGTAGGTAGGAAAAATTTATATTCAGATTATGACATCTATTGAAGTAGTTACTTTAAGTCTGGTGTGAGGTAAGTAATCTGTAACATAAAAAGTATATCTCTATGAATTATGTCTTACTAGAAAACAGCCATTCACACCTATTAGTGCTTATACAGTTTTATAAAAATGCACATACAATTCTGTTGTATCATTTCACAAATCTCACCCATAGACTTTTAGCATAATTCCCCCTCTCATCCAACACAAAAAAAAAATAAAACTATTCTTCAGTCCACTGGTACTGCTTTCAACTTACCCATTCATATTCTCCCCTCAGTTCCTTTGTGTAATTTATGGGACATTAAGGACTGAATTCAAAGCCCCCTGTAACATTTTCAAATTGAATTTCCCTGGGACTTAGACTTCTATTTCACCTAGGCACTTTTGGAAATTTTATCTTGTATCCCTATGTCCAATTCTGTGCCAAAGGAGGTTCCTGATAAAATTCTACCAGCAAAATGAAAGAATGGGTGGCTTGATTTCTGTGCCTCTGGTAGCATACATTCCACTCTCTGGACAGTGTTAAATCATCCCAGCCAGATATGACTAGTCCTCAGGGCTCATAACAATACTCCCAAAGAGCAAAACCTTTTGCATCTGGAGTAGACCAGGTAGCACCATAATCATTTTCCAACCATTTCTTGGTGAAGCATACCCCTAGGTTCCAGAGGATCTTCACCTGCAAAGGACACAAGTTGATCACTCTGCTATGCTATCTATCGACTGAAAATATTTTTCTAGTAATAAAGCAGCACAGTTTAATTTGAGTTTGTTTGTTCAGTGATACTGCCTCCTTCCTTATTATTATTCTGAGAAAAAAATATTGTTTAAATGGAAGAGCCATGACTTGATTTCCTCAGTTCCTTCTGTCTCTCAAAAAGCACATATATTTCTGATCTATGGCTTTTATCCCTGGTAAGAGGGAAAATGTTTGTGGTAGTCTTTGTTTGAAACACTGGCTGCCTACCAAACACTGCTGTCTTGACCATGGTGTTAAATTATCACAAGTGATTATATAAAGTTAGTGTTCTAATAGATTAGAATCATTTTGCTATTGTTTTGTGATCACTAATGGACATTCTTTTGCTTTCTATCAAACAGTCAATGAAGGCTCAGGAGAAGCCAATCAAAAAGAGACATCCACTTGTGATATTTGCCAGTTTGGGGCGGAGTGTGATGAAGATGCAGAGGATGTTTGGTACGGTAATTTTACACATTTCTTCTTTAATTAATATCCTATTATTTAAAGGTGTTATTGCTTAGACACCCACCACGCGAGAGAATATTAAAAATAAAGTACACCTTTTGTCTCATCCACTACCCAAAGTCCATTCATTGTACACATAGATAGAAGTATTGTAACGTATTTTCTGTTGGATCAAGAGAACTTATTTGGAAGGGCAAAGGTGATACAGTAGGAAAACTATCTCTAAGATGAGAGTATTGTAAAACAAACAGAAAGGAACAGATTAAGAGAAAAGTAGGAAGCAAATAATACTGAAAAAGATTATTAGACATGGAGTTAGTCAGCTGACCCCTTCTGAACCTGTATTCTATGCACTACCAATCAGGCATGAAATTATGAACATTTCTCCTCTTCGGTGAGGAAGGTTATATGTGGTGAGCTAGGAGAAAGTACATGATTAATCTGTGCTCATTTTGATCTGATTTTGTCAAGCTTTCAATGCCCTATGATTTTATGCTTACAAAAAAAAAAAAAGAAGAAAAAAATTGACTTTGAATCCAGTTATCAAGAGAGACTCTGCCGCTGAAAAATAGAAGCAAGATTCTTCATGATTATATGTCTGTAACATTAGAATAAGACTGAGTTAAAAGAAATTGCTTAATTTTGACTTTGTCTAAAAGAATTGCACAGATCTTCTGTTTCCCAGTAGGACCTTCACCTAATTATTCAGAAGTGCTTTGCTTAAGCCTATGTCAAAATAAAACCTTGTTAAAATTAATATATCAGAAGTCACAGTCCAGTGGTTATGTTTTCATAATTAGGTGAGCGTTTAAGTTGGACTAGAGAAGAAGGGAGGGATAGGGAGTAAAACTGGCTACCAGGATAATGTTATTAACCTTGATAAGCACTGTGTAAAGCTCGCATTTCTATTTATTTTTGAGGGAACATAACAAATAAAATAGCCCCCAATCTAATATATCCCAATGCTAAACTCCGTACAGCTGAACATTTTTCTGATGTCTACTTGTTTTCCTTTGAAACATCTTATCTATGAAGACCAGCATAACAACTTTAGAAACAAAAATGCTCAGTCTTTATGGATAGAGAGTCTTTCTGCCAGAAAATAGTCTTTGCAGTACAGGAGGCAAGAAGAGACACTTCTAAGAAGGATATTACTGTCAACCTGTTAAGAGGCAGTAAACCAGATTTTGAAGAAGAATTTAAAAAAATAAGTCTGTTAAAATGTCATTTTGAAGTCAACAATTCATGTGCTCCAACCGAGCTGTCTTCCCATTGCTCTCCCCTGGTTTGTTTTGAGTACACCTCTTTTTAAGAATAAGTCTTCTGCATGTAGTCCTATTTTATATGTATGTTTCTGAAATGGAAGTAGGCTTTGTATGGAGATCTTAGATCCCCCCCCAAATACACCAGAACTGAATTTCAGAATTTGTCATAAACCAAAGTCTATCACATTCCTTCATAAACATAAATACAGATTTAGTGTATGAAACACAAATACTCTAGACTAGAATAACAAACACTGATTTATTATTTGAACAAGATTTTTATGTTTATCTAGTTTCAGAAACAACCATTTCTTTAATTATCTTACTTGACCGGTTAACTTTGTAGAGTCCAAATTAAGTAAGTGGTTACAAACAGCATTGGGGGCTGTTCTTGTGAGGTAATTAGCCTAGAACTTTTAGTTTGTCCTATCAGTAAAAAACTGTTTAAAAGCCCTGGGTTTATTCACTCTAAATAAGAGAAAAGTAGGCTGGTAGGACAAACTGAGCATAGGGAGATGGGATATGAAGCTGGCTGCTTGCCTAATACTTCTAGGGTGTCAGAGTAGAGCAGAGAAGAGAGCACAGGTGTGATAGCAGATGTGACTTAGATGCTGTGAATTAAAGGAACAATTAACATTATTCTGCATTGCTACAGTTTGGCTTTTTTAAGTCACATGTCCTGTTCTAACTCTTTGGGGGTGGGGTGGGGGGGGGGAGTTATTTGTTGCCAAATGCCACTCACCCATATAGGGTTGCGTGTTGTTGCTATTTTTTAAATTTGTTTAACTTGCATGACATTTAATTTAATTTAATGGCCAGCCTACTGTTGCCCTGTAACAGATTATTTAAACTTGTAGAATATGTGTAGCTCTTGTCTAGAGAATTTGAAGAAAAGAATGGAAAGAAGATTTTTTAATAAACAGAGAGCATTCTAAAGCATGGGAAAGTGCACATACATTATTAACCAATTTTACACTCTAAAACTGTAAGTGTGCGAGATCTGACTTTCCATTAGTGAGCATCTTTACTGTGTTAAAAATGAAGAATATTTAGTTTAAATCCTTTAATGTCTTGCTTCTTTTAATCTGTGAAATCTTATCACTAGAAGGATCATGTATTACTGGCATTGTTCCCATTTTTAATGCACTTTGCACGGGTGCGCTTCATGAATATTTAAAGTGGGGCAGTGGCTCTGCTCTTTAGCACTAGATTGTAATGTATTGGTAAATCAGACGTGGTGTTGCTTACTTTGGGTTTTATTTCTGAGCTTCCTAAGCAGTAACTGACTTTGCAAGACAAGGCCATTCAGTGCATCACTCTGAGAAAGGTACAAAAAGAATATGGAGAATGAAACATAAGGTTCTGAACAGAACAAAATATTTTTAAGATCATCCAGAAAGCATTTGATAACATTATTAAATTCTTAGTCAGGGTATAAATAGTACACATCAAATGCCTTGATCTGGTTAAGTGGCTTAATGTCCATGTACAACCATATCAAAGACCTACATCCAAGCCTTAATCTCGTGCTTTATAGACCATCGAAAGAAGGTGGCATTCCTCCTATGCTATGCTAGTCATAGGGTGGAAGGGTACCAAGCAAATATATATGAGGTCGGGGATGTATCTGTTTAAGTGGAATGATGTAACTAATAGTTTTAAATCTGCAGAATTTCCATAGCAGAAGAGATGGGGAAAGGATTGGCATATTTTCCAGAGTAAAAGCTGAATACCTCTCATTAATAAAGCAACTCAAAGTCAAAATGATGCATCAGGGTTAAATAATAACCTTTTCTTTTGCATTTCATTATCAAAGAGCAGTGAGTATTTGTATTGCAAAGTACATAGACTGTGCAGAATAAAACACAGTTTATAAACTGTATTAAAGACTTCAACAGACATATAAAGTATGCAACAGAAATAAACTCCACTCCCCCAAAACATGCACACTTCCCTAAACATATTAAGATAAGAACTGTTTGACTAATATACATTGTGTAAAACTGCTATTGGTCAGACAAACAAGCCAGCTAGCAAAAGACACATATCAATATGTTTAAACAGCATTCTTATTCAAATAAACTGCTTTATAGATGATAGATATTTGGACAAATCATGCAGCTGTGAGTAGCAACTACACCTAAAATCAGTAGCATTCAGTAAATTAATATATATCTTCATTAAAGTAAAGAAGGAAAACATAAAGGAAACAAATATCTGATTTTCCAGCTTCCAGTCCACACTGCAATTAGGTCAATCAGCACTGGGTCCTTTCCCCATTTTGGCTGAGTTACTCTCAACCAAGGCACCTAAAAACAAGATGTAACATTGAGTTTCATATAAAGTACTTTGAAAGTACACATACATTACAGGAGTATTGGGCACTTGTGTTCAGTAAAGTGTGTAGTAACTATGTATGACCTACTTGCTTCTGAATCCATTACATTCAGCTATTGTTGCATCTGCAGAATAGTATCGTAAGGTTACTAAAGTGCTTCATGTTGCTTTTTTTTCCTCCTCAAAGATATTCGATATCCATTCACTGTGATATCTACTTGCAAAATGGTATTAAGTAAGAGAGAGTAAGCACAACTTCTACAAAAGTCTGTGATGGCGTGTGGGTTGGCCATAAAAGGTATAGCACCATTGCAGTCTGAGGGGACTGCAGCTTGTGTAGACATTCTTGCACTCATTTTAATCTAACTGGCTCAGAATAGCAACGAGGATGCAGCAGCGTGGTTGTCAGTGTGCACTTTACAAGCCAGCATAGGACCTTGGGAATGTAACTTTTTTAACACTAGGAGCAGCTTGATGCAACATCTAGCAAAACTGTTTTATTTTAAGTTTACTACAGTTTTAGTGCACAACAATTATTTAGTTCTCAGTGCCAGTAAAATTCTCAAACATGTACGTGACTTTGGATCATTCATCTTGTCACTCCTGAGTTCATAAGTCTCTTTTGAAAATGGGACTTAGGCTTTTAATTTAAGTATTTTTTGAGAATTTTGCACTTCCTGACCAATACGTTAGCAAAATCCTTTAGAGGAATAGATTTTTCCTTTAGAAGTTTGCATTTGTTTGCATGAACTGCTGCCTTTACAGAGTCAAAGGATTTATTTTCCTAACAATAGTCTTTAAAAAAAAATAATAACAAACCTTGTTTTAACAGAAGCCAAGACTGTCTGGAATTACTTCTATTTCATGTTGTTTTACTGTCAGTATACTTTAGAATGTCCTGGTAAATAATTTAGCCTACCCCCAAAGAAACTGACAGTATTTTCTCCATTGTGGAAGTCTCTTATGTAGACAATATTTCATGTTTTTCAATGTTCCTGAATAAATCATAAACTACATTTTGTTCTGTGTGTACCACTCACTGAAGTCTGTTCTGAGACCCAGTATTTGATACATAAATCTCTTGTCCAAAAGGTAGATTCTGCACCATTTGGTGCAGTGGCAGAGAATGACATAGAATTATGGCAGGAACTCAATATAAGTTCTTGCTTACAACCCAAAACCAAAGCAGCAGGTAGTAAAGCTCAAAGATTTGATGTGTGCTCTTGATAGTTCAGCTGCCGATGCCATCTATGCTCACACCCTCAGAGGGTGAAATTCTGGCCTGACTGAAGTCAATGGGAAAGTTTTGCTACTGACTTCATTGAGGCCAGAATTCCTCCATGCAACTGTAGATATAACTTCACAATAAGCTGGGTAAAGTTACACTGGTATTAATGAGAGCAACATTAGGCCAGGTGTAAATCCAGAATAACTTTACATATTACAGTGGAACTATTGAGAATTTGTTATGAAGAAATTGAGAATAGAATTTGGCTCACTGACTGCTTGGATTATTTCCAAGTAAATACCAGTTTTTAAATAACTAAACTTATGTTATGAGCATTCAGAGTTTTTTGCTAACTTTCTTGTCACTTTCTTGCCCGACTCAAAATGGTTTGAGTCTTCATTTGCTTCCAAATGGGGACACAAATCCAACTGTTATAGCCAAAATAGCTGCCCCATATTCTGCCTATGTGATCTGAACAGGAGACATGACAGAACAGAACAACATATGCTTGTGGAGGGGGCCAAAGAAGGAGAGTGTGGGGGGTGGACACTGTGTTAATGTGGTAAAGCAAAAAAAAGCAAGGAGTCTTGTGGCACTTAAAGACTATCAGATATCTTTATCGCATGAGCTTTTGTGGGAGAATACCCCACTTCGTCAGATACTTTGAAGAAGGAGAACTTACAGAACTGGATGAAAATAAATGCAGGGGAGTGTAAGACGTGGGATACGGTCATACTGCAACAGCAAATCAGAGCATTTCTAAGGATTCAAACTCCAGGAGAGTGCATACAGAGGGAAGGTGAAGTCAAATTACCTGTTATAGTGTGAAAAAAATCAAGTCTCATCCCAAAGCACCTCTCCTCGGCTTATGCTACATTGATGGCATCTTCATCATCTCGACCCATGGCAGGGATGATCCTGAAGATTTCCACAGAGATTTCAACAATTTCCACCTCACAATCAAATTGAGCCTGTAACACTCCACACAGGAGATCCACTTTCTCGACACTACAGTACAAATCAGGGATGGACACATCAACGCCTCTCTATACCGAAAACCTACTGATCGGTATAGTTATCTACATCCCTCGAGCTTCCATCCTAAACACACCACACACTCCATTGTCTACAGCCAAGCCCTAAGATATAACCGCATTTGCTCTGATCCCTCAGACAGAGACTGACATCTTCAGGATCTCTATCAAGCTTTCTTAAAACTACAGTACCCACCTGGAGAAGTAAAGAATCAGATTGACAGAGCCAGACAGGTACTCCACAGTCAACTACTACAGGAAAGGCCCCAAAAAGAAAACAATAGAACGCCACTGGTCACCACATACAACCCTGAAGTCAGACCTCTACAGCAGATCATTAAGGACCTCCAGCCTATTTTAAAAGATGACCCCTCACTCTCTCTAGCCTTGGAAGACAGACCTCTCCTCGCCTACGGACAACCCCCAAACCTTAAACAGATACTCACCAGCACCTACAGACCTAACAACAGAAACATTAAAGCCAGGCACATATCCCTGCAACAAACCACGCTGCCAGCTCTGTCCACATATCTGCACTAAAGACACCATCATAGGACCTAATCAAGCCAGCTACTCCATCAAAGGGTCCTTCACCTGCTCATCCACTAACGTAATTTATGCCATCCATCATGTGCTGGAAATGCCCCCAAGCCTTATACATTGGACAAACAGGACAATCCTTATGCAGAAGAATAAATGCACACAAAACTGATACCAGAAATCACAACACAAAAAACCCAGTTGCTGAGCACTTCTGTCTTCCTAATCACTCCATTGATGACTTGTTAATGATGGTTGTCAGGAAAATCAATGGGACATCAAGACTTCAAAGAGAAACAGCTGAAATCGAACTAATATGCAAATTAAATTGTGTGAAAGCAGGGCTGAATTGTGACTATGGATTTTTTTCACACTATAACAGGTAATTTGACTTCACCTTCCCTCTGTATGCACTCTCCTGGAGTTTGAATCCTTAGAAATGCTCTGATTTGCTGTTGCAGTATGACCGTATCCCACGTCTTACACTCCCCTGCATTTATTTTCATCCAGTTCTGTAAGTTCTCCTTCTTCAAAGCATCTGACGAAGTGGGGTATTCTCCCACAAAAGCTCATGTGATAAAGATATCTGATAGTCTTTAAGTGCCACAAGACTCCTTGCTTTTTTTGTGTTAATGTGAAGGACAAGAACAAAAAAATTGAGGTCCAGTAGACTCTACAGTGGAAATATATAGGTGGGTGTTGTATGTGAAGGCAAGTGGGGAAAAGGAGACAGAGAAAACAGGGAAGGAGCGTATCAGGAGGCAGGAGTCTTGGAGAGGCATCAAAAGAATGATTGATTGGCAAGGAGTATTGAAAGAGAGATGATAGTTCCCTAACTCAAGGACTAAGAAAAATATCTGGTGTCCTTTGCCTAGTAGCCAGCAATGAGGCCTATTGTTTTTGTATGTGCACTTTGTGGAAACTGAATGTTGATTTTTCACATCCAGTGTATGCTGTCTGAAGGAGACATTAAATGATGGAAGAGACAGCTGCAGAATGTCTAAGGGAACAGTTCTCTTGGCACATAGATCTCGGTGCTGTACAACATCAAAATGGCAGCTGAGCTATGCTTATTATAATGGTGTGCACATGTGGTCCAAGACATTGTGCAAGGAAATGGTCCTATTTCTCTGTGCCCCCATTCAATTTCCATGCACAAATGGAGAAGTAGTCTATGTGAGAAAGCAAGAATCCAATTCCATTGCCCTGTTAAACTGGGCATACAAGGCACATTTTCCTTTTCCTCTATTAAAGATATGTATCAAATAAGAATTCCAGCTTTCTGATACTAGGTAGCAAAATATCTACCAAAAACTAAATGATTTACTGAAAACCTTTGGTGACATTTTAAAAAAATTCTTTGAGTACTCTGTTTTGTACTCCAGTTGTACCATCAGGCATTGAAAAAACCATGCCCAACATCTGCCTTTTTGTACAACATAAACAAAAGGATCTATTTTGGCTTTGTAGGAGCAGAGCTGTGTGCTGATGGTACAGAGCTGAAGCCACAGCTTTGTTATGTAACTCCAAGACTTGGAGGAACTTGCCTCATAAGATTGTGAAAGTGCATATAAAGGATAATATGATAACGCACATCAAATATTAATGAGCATTGACACATAATCTTCTTTGTGCTTCAGGGCATTACAGCATGAAAGAAAAAAGCACAGGGACCTTGGACAGTAATGAATTTTTGCCCCTATTTTCCCTTTCTTATTTTTTATTTTTTTTAAAAAAAGCTCTCCCTACCGGACATGCCCTACATTTAGCCAGAGTCATGCCCTAGCAGTAAACTGACTGGTGCCTTGATGACGGCCTATTTAGTTGCAATAAAAAGCTGATTGGCCTAATGTGCAATCAAGAAAGGAGTGACATTTATTGCTTCAGTTTTATGATACTGTGAACTGAGCAGGGTTTGGAGCCTTATAGTGCCTTCAGGGGGGCAGGAGATCACCAGCCATGAATCATATTTATACCTTTTCCAATTTCCTACTAGCATTTTAGCAATAAATAGATTGTGTTGTTATTGAGTTTTATGTAAGTATGTTTAAGAAAACAGGAATGCAACTTTGTTGTTCATATATACTTGTGTTCGCTACATAGAGCAGCTGAGAATAAATGTCCATAAAAAGCTGGGAAAGCACTGTCCCATTTTCCACCAACCATTCCAGTAGCAGGCTCCATCTCCCCTATCCTGCTTTATATTAAACTGTTAACTTAAAATTGCTCCCGTGGTGGAAGGCTGCAGGTTCATCATGGTTCCATAAGGGAACATTAAGGTCACCATTTTCATTCACAAAACACTGCTTTTTTTAAAGTGCCTTAAATATAAACCTAACAAGAAATAAATATGGAGAATAGAATAGGTTTGGCCTCTACTGTTTGCAAACCACTACTGCCATGGCATAATGTATCTGCTCCTTCAACAGGGCAGAAGCACAGCCACTGTCCTGCCAAACTTCCTCCAGAGAGGTATTTTACCCACATATAAATGTTGGACAATCCCTGTTTCCTTCCCATGGAGCAAGTGCGTTCCTTTCTAGATCTTGTGACTTCTTCCAGACAGCAATGCCATGCCACCTACTAGAAGATGTGCAGTTACGGCAGATGCAGAAATACTACAGGTTAAGTGCAAGGCTTGAGGAATGTAAAGATAATCCTGTTAAAATGTCATTAAATGGCTGGACTGGAATTTAGACTGATCCTGAGTCAGATCAGGAGCTCTCCATTTTACCTTACCCATGTGGAAAGTGGAAGACCTTTCAACACAGCCTTCTTTACTTCCTACAGTGCCACGAATGGCTCTCCTCAGAGTCGGGATCTGCTCAGTGGCTAAGGGGTGGGAACTGGATGGGCTGGAAATTGGAAGTAGATGGCCCAGATTCTGCTGGGGAGGGGCACACCATTCCCCATTGTATCCCACGCCTCATTGCACTCTGAGGAGATTACAAAAAAAAGAGTAAAAAACAAAGTGGGTGAAGTAATATATTTTCTGAATTTACACAAAGATCTTCAGCTCTATGTAAACTCAAAAGCTTATCTCTTTCGCCAACATCTGATAGCTAGTAAAAAATATTAAATTACCTATCTTTTCTTTCTAATATACTAGGACCAACATGCCCACATCAGAATTGCACAGGAAAAAGTAACAGAGCTGAGGCCTGTTCTGTGGTATTCCTGAAACCCCTTTGGAGGGGTGTTCTCCGGGCTGCCAGACAGGAAAGATAGTCTGGGACATAGAGCCAGTGCAGATAGTCCTGGCCTCTTGCAGAGCCCCGTGGAACTGTGAGAAACACATTTGGAAGACATGCTCAACAAATTAATATATGAGGTGCCGCCACACTCCTAGAGCAATTACAAGAAGATCCTCACAGATTTTCTTCCACTTAACTCTTTTCCCAGCTTTTATGGGAAGGGGCAAATTGGCCTCCCTGTAGGTCATTCAGACCTCAGTTCCTACTGAATGCCCCAATGTTCTCCTTGTTGGATTAGCAAAGTGATGATGAGACTCAATAAATCAAAGCTTTACCTTTGACTCCTACCTTTCTGGTGCCACAGCACTAAGTGAGCAAATGTAACCTTTTAAAGGAGGTAACCATCGCCAGACTTGCTTGCAAGACGCTTCATACAATTACGTACATTTTTTCTTTAACCTATTGTATTTTGCAAATTAATATGAAACATGGAGACTAATTGCAATAGTTCATATTACTTAATTGATTTCAAAATATAATGAGTGAATAATCTTTGCAGACTGAGGCACATGGCAATAAAAGATCCATGCCATGAAGAACAATTTTAAATATTTATGCAGAGAATGTCGCTTGTGCTTTGGTTTAACATAGACTGCAGTGATGTGGAGGACACATGAAGTATAGGGAAACGTGCCAAAGCATTCTTTTATTCTCTGGACTTCCTAAGCTACATTCCTAATGAATTTAGGATAAGCTTGTCCTTTTACTGATCTTTACTGAATTTAAGGGTCTTGGATTTGTTTGCCGCTCTTTTTCAAAAACCTATCATGAGCTGTGTAGTTATCTGGTTTCTCCAGATAATTGGAGAACTGGTACACAGTTCAGCACAGACTGTCTTATACACCTTTGTCAGTTCCTTTAAAGTGGAACAATATTTAAAAAAAATAAAATGAGACATTTAGTTTGCCCCTAAGGTGTTAACATAACAATTCAGTGTACCATTGAGGGCACCAGAGACATGTACAAGTTAGATGAAGGTTGTATTATAATTGCTACTTTGAATTGTATAAAGGAAGCAAAGACAACGATTAAATGCAAGGGGTTTTGTTTCGTTTGAAAACTCATTAAAGCTGATCCAAAACAAATGAAATGAGAATTAAGGATCAGCTTTCAGTGTCTTGCATCGTGGATTAGATATGCTGTTCTCTGCTGTCCAAACTAGAGTTCAGTCCTGCAAAATCATCAGTAAGTGGGGCCATATCTTCAGCTAGTATAAGTCAGCGTAGCTCCATTAATGAAGCTAGCTTGCAATTTAAGTGTAATTACTCACACAAATAAAGTTTACCTGTTTGTGCAAAATCAGGCCACAAACAGTTTCTAAATAACCTGTGCAGGACTGCTATAATAAACGCATTTTTAACATCTGTACATTCTTCTTTAATGTTGCAAGTGATTTCCTGCTATTAAAAAGCAGAAGCATGGCAGCTGTACAATTATTATTCAAGCTCCTGGCTCTAACCCACAGCCATACTTCTCTGTTACATTGCATTTGGTATGCAAGGCAGGGCAGCAATAAATAAATTCAACATTTTAGTGCATTTTTAGCTTGACATATGTCCAGTAAACAGCATTTTGGTCTATTGCAGTCAAAAAAATCACTTGCTTATTCAGTGCTTCTTTCTGTTACAATGCTTTGGGGTCCTTCAAATCATTTTCATTATGTACTATATAATAATAAAAATCTCTAAGCAGTGCCCTGATAATTCCTTGCATGGTGTGTATGATTTCTAATTGTTTGAATAACAGCATGCTGTTGAAATACCATGCAGAAACATAGCTGCACCCTTAGGGAATCAAGCTTTTCTCCTTTTCATCTTAGTGAAGACAAACATTTGAAGAGTGGAAATAGGAAAAAACATCATGGGAAGCCACTGCAAAAATCAGATGTTTTTAACTGCTTAGCACAGATACAAGCATTTAAAGGACAAAAAGAAAATAAATAAATAAAAATGAAAAAGCGTTTGAAATGAGTCATTTTGTTTTTTACTCATGATTTTGCAGAAAAGGAAAAAGTTCTACAAACCCCTGGAAACAAGTTTCAAATGCTATTTTTATGCTGTCATTATAAAGTATATATTTTATATTGTTATATTGTTTTGCAGTCCCTCTAAAGGAAAGTTAGCTCCTTTGGATATGGAGCATCTATATTGTTTAAGTCTCTCAGATACACAGTTCAAAAAAGTATAGTGAGATTTCAGTCTGCTTCTTTGCACAGGCAAATCTTGGAGTGTTGCTTGAAAATAGTGCAAGAAATAATGAAAGTCACCTGACTGTGAAAGAAGCAAAGAAACACTGTCTGGTGCAGTGGTTCCAGCATGCAGCCTGGAGATCAAAACTAGCTGTGGGATCTTTCAAAGTGGCCCTCGGCTCCGGTCTTGCTGACGTCAGAGGAGAGCCACTGCCTAAGGACTCAGAGTGTATTGCTCTACAGACGATAGGAGATGGGCACTCCCCTACCCCTTGCTGGAGCAGGCCGCATGGCAAAGAGCTCCTCCTGGGGTCCATGGGTGCTTGGGTCCCGGCTGCAGGACTGGATTAATGCAGGGGCTATGGGGGCTGAAGCACCAGGCCCCAGCCTCTAAGACCCCTCCCAGATCTGTCCCTCCTCATTCTGCTTAGCAACAGGAAGGTTTGGGAAGTAAGTGGCGGGTGCTGGGAGAGACCCTGCCCTGCCAGTGCTGGAAGGGGAAGAGGGAATGGGGCCACCCTAGACCAGAGGCTGGGCTCTGGGCTCCCATCCCGCCCCTGGGCTGGCTGGTCTGGGGGTGGGCCACCACGCACAGGGCTACAGGATGCATGCAGTTTCCCTGCTGCCCTAAAGAGGGATGGGAGATCAGCAAGAAAACAGCCGCCTCTCTGAACTCCTTCCATCACTGGTTGCAGTTGAGGGTGGGAGGGACACAGCTGGTGGAACAGCCAGGACCTACCATGCCTGAGGAGGGGCAGGACTCTTAAAAAAAAGTAAGCCAGTGCCTTATGGTTTGACCTGCACTTAGCAGGCCACCCACCGTAACTTAGCTGCCAGGCCATGTGCTTCAGTGTGAAGTGACAGTCACTAATTTACGCTAGTGCTTTGTCTGTGAGTGTGTGACATACTGTGAATAATTTATAGCTGTAAAATTGTGAAAGTAAAAATGAGCACAGCATCAAAATGTTTACTTTAAATACACTGTGATTTTAGTCTTTAATGGTGTATATACATCAGTATGTTTTTTTTATGAGTTGATAGACTGGTGGCCGTTCAGGGTTGTAAAAGTAGTATTGGTGGCCCTTAAACCAAAATGGTTGGGAACAAATGGTTTAGTGTTTGGAGCAAAATATATGAGTCAGACTTTTGGTTTGTACTGTTGATTGTGCAGTGACTTTTGGCAGGTCACTGAAGGCCTGTATTGACTTCCATGGCCCCTTTTGATCAGACCATAAATGTTTACATCCTAATGTTTCTTTCTGTGATATAGGTATAATGATTAATAATACAGACCTGTACTGAGGCTTCATTAATTACCTGTTCATTAAGTACTTTGAGGGCTGTAGCTGAAAGCTGTATAAACATTGAGGCTACCTAGTAATGGATATCATCAAACACTTAAGGCACAAATAGTGTGCCAGCTGTACAGTGATTTGGAGTCTCATGCTGTAGGAGCTTCAGGAGCTAGGTCTTGCATGTGCTAGTCCTGGTGGATCTTAAAAACCACTCAGACATGTAGCTAAGTCAAGGGTTTTTACTAGGGTTCACAGGAAAAGAGAAGGGTTTCAAATACCTTAGGTACCCTGGCTTAAACAGTTACATTTCAAAGTGAACAACAGCACAGCTTGTTTGGGTTCCTGAGAACAGTCCAGCTGAGATTCGGAACTGCTCAGGCCTAGTGCCTTGGGGTGTCCTGTCTAGTTCAGTCTCTATTCAAGCAAACAGACTTCAGGCTTCTAAGCCAGGCTCATTGTGTCTCTCTGGAGGTCCATTTCAGTGCCTCCCTGCCCATTTCTGTGGTTTTGGTTTCCCCCATAAGTCCCACTGGGACTTGCATTTGCTGTAACATTTGGCATTTGCAGCTCATCCTACACACAGCTCTGATTGTGGTTCCTAGGCAATCTTCCACAACTCCTGGCTCTCCATGTAGCCCTGCACCCAGATTCTCTGAAGCTGAGCCTGGCTTGCCATGTAGCTGCTGCTTCCTCAACAGAGCCTAGGCAACTTCCTGGGTCAGACCTGTACCCTTTTACCTGCTCAGCAGGAAGGGGGGAGGATGCAGTGGGGAAGGCACTGGGGGGGGGGAGTTGTAGTCCCATACTTAGCAGATCCATCAGCGTGCTTGGGAATGTTGCTCTTGCAACAAATCCTGGTTCACATGTAAATCCTACTAAGTAACATAAATCACCTGCAGACAAGGCCAATCCATCTTAAGAATGGCTGCTGTTGGGTAAATTAGAAGGTAGGAGGGCACCCAGTGGTGTGCAAGTGAAAAGATGGGTGGGCAGACAATCAGGAGCATAGACCACCCAGATAAATCAGCAGGGGTACAGAACTTTGCCAGCCCTGGGGCCATGGGGATGGAGAGGACAGTTGCTCCTGCCAGGAGGGGAACAAAGGAACCAAGCCTCTGCTGGAGCTATGGGGCATAGGATGTGTCCCTACAAAAGGTGTCAAATTTAAATTCCTGTGTACTCCTCTGAGGGCACCTGTACCTGTTGCATTGTCAGGAGATGTAGAACTACTTGTGTAAATGAGCACCCCTAACTGTATCCAACATGTGCCACTATAAAATGAGCAAATGACTTGCAATGTATAAGGTTAACCAGGGCTACATTAAGTGAGCATCATCCTAACTCACTGCAGGAGTCAAGCTCTTTTGGACTAGGAAACAGATGTTCCTTTTAATGGCGATTGTATTTCAATGTTCCTACCAGAAGAGTTAACAAAGACACCCTATGTACCAAAAAGAAAAGCCTTGCAGGAATCAAAATGAAATAGAAGGCATTTTGCATTAATCAGTGGCATCTTTATGCCAGAATATACTGCCACAGTAGCTTTAGATATAAATTATATGCCACATTCAGAGAGGTGTCTTTTGCATGGAAATGTCAATGCTCAAATCAGGAAACTGAGTTTCCAGCCAATGTGTTTCAGTTAAAACAGTGTAAAATAAATTTTTCCTTAGTACTGGAAAATTTGAGGTTTTGTAGTTTTATGAAGAATAAAGTAATTTGTAATTTTGTGTTGCTTTTTTCTCAAATGTTTTCTGCACAATGAAAGAAAATTTATCAATGGCAAAACTTTATATAAAACTATGTTTTGTCTGGGAAGAGGTGGAGCCAGGAAAGTGTTATCTGTATGAAATATCTTTTACCTGGAAAAAATATATGAAAATTTTAGATTTATTCCATGATGGAACATCACCATTTTCACTGTAAAATATTGTGTTCACAGACAAAGATGGCAAGATTTTACCCTTCTCTAAATTAGCACATGTAATGAAATAACATGACCAGGAGTGTCGTTGCCCCGGGAAAAGATCCAAGGCCTGGGCCTCAGCCCCACTCCCTGGCCCCAATCTGGAGCCAGGGCCCCATCCTCCTGCCATTGCCAGTCAAGTCCCCAGTCCCTGGCCAGGAATGGGGATGGGCGAAGAAGTGGCTGCCATGGGTGATCTGGGCCGGGAGAGGCAAGTGCCACCGTAGATGGCCCAGCCCCGATACCCGCTGGGAGTGGTAGGCACCACCATGGCTGGCCCGGCTCCGGATACCCAGCCAGGGATGGGGCCAGGAGAGGCAGAGGGCACTCCAGGCATTTGGGGCACCGGCACTGGGACTTGGGGCACGTGAACCCTATGCCAGGCACCATCAATGCCCATGATCATGACTTTTGCTTGCAAAAATAACAACATTTAGATTTACATATTTCTGATTCCTGCATCCTTGCCTGTTCAGTTACATGCCTTGATTTCTTGATGAACAATAATTTTTCTTTGTGGCAGATTTATTGCATAATCAGCTAGGCACAGGACATTAGTAATTTTCATTAAGTACCATTTTTATGTATCTGAAACAGAAATTTCTTCTACATTTCTTTAGTTTCAAAAGTAAGTGATCAGTGTAGTCTAAATATGAATCTTCAATAAATAGAGGTAGCACCAATATGCTCTCAGATTACCAGACTATAGAAAGGCAAATTAAAGTGTTTGAATAGTAAAGTGTTTGTCATTGTGTGCATACACAATAAAAGTATTCTAAAATGTACTCTGTTTAACAATATTCTCCTTATGCTGCATCCTGTTCATACAAGCCCCATAAGGAGTCTTTTTCTTTCTACACAGAGAAATTGTCTCACAAATTTTCATTATTCCTCAGTCATATGTTTTTGAAAGCAAAGTCCAAATCTTTGCTTCCAAAGTGTAGTTCCTTAAAAAGGTGTAAGGCCCAGTTCACGTTTATCATTCATGTATCACTCTGGTGATTATGTTATACTCCCATGTGGTAATTAAAAATAGAGACGTCTCCTATTCCTTCTGGGCAAAAAATTGCCCTCTATTTATTCACACCCTGTTTTAAACTACACTTCCACTCCCATAGCTGTCAGGAGGGGCATTGCTGGCACATGGGGCACATGCCCCAAGTCTTGGTGCCCCAAGTGTCTGGGCCAGCCCCGTCTGTGGCTGGGGCGCCCTCCACAGTGCCTGCCTCTCCCAGCCCCAGCCTTGGGCCCCAGCCGGGCATTGAGGCTGGGAAACCAGCAGCAGCACCTGCCTCTCCTGGCCCCAAAACCGGCCGGGGATCTGAGGACAGGCTGGAGGCAGCTGGTGTCTGATGAATTATCATGCCTGGGCACCAGAACATGGCCAAGGGGGTGTGGCCTGGGCCCAGGGGGTGCGGCCAGGGCCCGTGCCCCGGGTCTTTGCTAGGGCCAGCGACATTCTTGGCTTTCAGTGACAATCCTCCATGGGCACTGATCCTTTTCATTGTGTTTTTTTTTTCCCGTACTCTATACATGCAAGGACCTTCTCAGTGCCCACTGTTTAACAGAGTGTTGTATCTGCAAAAGTTAGAAAGTAAGTCAGGGGCTTCCACCAGTGTACAACTCTTTTATTTCTCAGTGGGGTGTCAAATTTCATTGGTAGAAAATTAGTTTAGCGGTGGCATCCTAAATTCATCCATATCCAGTTGCTGCCACTACACAATTTGATACATTTATTAGTGTATATCCCAGAGAGGCTCAAAATGGAGTCTTGCTCAAAAAGCAAGCTGTGTAACACCATACGGCTGAATAGGGAAGCTTGCATTGAGACTGCCACTTTATGCCTGCCTCAAGCTAGTACTAGTCTCCCGCATGCAATCCAATGTGCTTCTTTCTCCATGACACTATCCAACATCTCTTGCAACTTTGGACTTCCTCCTAAATTAGCTTTGGACTGAGTTTATGTCCTCCTAATGTGGTGATTTTGACAAGAAAATTCTGGGCTGTTTAAAGGACTTAGTCCAAAATGTCCTGGACTGGATTCCCAACCTGGTCAGAAATCCCTTCAGTTTGACAGTTCTGTTATTTTTTCCTTTAGCAATCACTAAATTAAACCGTCCAACCAAAGTAAAATAATGGAATGAAATGCTGAATGTTGAGCTACAGCTAGGTATAATCATAGGAAAAGAAATAAAATAAGCCATTAAAAAGGTAGAATTCATCAGAAAATATGGCACTGACCCAGAAAATTAGACAGGAACAAAGTATGCCTTGTTTAAAAATAGTTTACAGTGTCAGCTTTAAGTGGTGTATGAGACCATCACTTGAAATGATGTATAAGAGCATCACTTGGAAAGTATAGTGAATCCACATTGATTGTGTGGAGGATTTCTTACTTCCTCAGAAAAGCCACAAAATAACAGCTGCCATCTTGGAATTTCAGCTTTCCCACAGCTGCTTTAAAGCTGTTTTTTTTCCTATTGCAGAAGGCATATGTAAACATTGCACCTGTCCTTGACGTGTGCTTTTGGGTAGAGCTTCATCCTTTGAGCCTTAGGAGATCTTATTAATCTTCTCATTGGTTCTTGAGCTTGAGCAAAGCACAGTCAGCCTTTATATTACCAAGCTTTCTTCAACACTATACTTAGTGGTATAGAAATGAAATAGATTTATTGGTGTACCTATAATTGGAAGTCATAAGCCATGATGATAAAATGGCCAAGTGATCAAATTACTTAAAATTAGAGACATGCTGAGGTGCCCCACAGACTGGAAAACTGCTGCATTGGCATGGTCTGCAGTCAGACACACAGCTATTCAGTCACTTCCTTACACAGCCATATACATACCTCTCATCCTCAAATGGAAGGAGTCTGGGGAGCCTTGAGACTATCACTGAAAGGTCTTGAGTTGGGTACAGCCACCATTGAAACAGATTGAACCAATTTGATTTTCACTTGAGAGACAGCCAAAAGTTGGCCAGTTAGGAGCCTGAAAAATCAAGTGTTACAGAACAAGTCTGAGAGAGGAGAAGCAATTGGCTGAAATGTTAAATATGGACATAGTAAGACTAATGAAAGTGGAAAAGTGTCACAGCCCAGGATTCCTTATACATAGGGGCTCTTGACCCTCACATAATGGCTCAAATCTTGAAGTTCATACTTCTATTTTTGTCAAGCAGAATTCACAGTGACTTCACTGGAAGTTTCATCTCAGCAAGGACTTCAGCATTGTCTCAATATTTTTTCATGGAGCACGGTCGTTTAGAAAGCATGTTGTGCTAAGAAGCTAAAGGATCTTCATCTATGGCCCACAGGGCCCATCCCTTAATCTGTCCCAGATGTGAGAACTGCCTTTTTGTTTTGTTCTGTTTTGTTGTGGGGTTTTTGTTTGTTTGTTTTTAATACTACTGAACCACATTAGATATAAACTCATGATGCAGTGTGTGTGGGTGTACATAGATGCAATATCTGTACTGGAAAAAATGTCTCTTTCCTCTGTATTTCAGAATTACCTTCAAGTATTCTTGACTGTTTGGATTTGGTTCCAGAGAAATACGTGGATAGTTACTTGTTTCTCTGGTTAAAAATGTGTAGCTACATGTTACCATTTACATGGTAAAATGAACACCATAAATTAAAGAGGATCTGCAATAGATTTCAGTGGGATTTTGGTATCTAGACACTTTTGAAAATCCCACCAGGCATCTATCTGCATCTTTGGGTCTCTAAATTCCTTCAAAAAATCTGGTCCCTGCATTCCTAAGTCAGTATAAAAATGGAACATAGGCTTCTCAATCACTTGGGCATTTTTGGAAATTTTACATACAGTCAGCTAGTCCTTCTCTATAGGATAGCTAGCTTTTTAAAAATTATTTTCTCATGAAACTGATTTTTTCTCTGGACTTGAGGTCATAATGTATCTTAACCTAAATTCCTGTTTGTAGTAAAATTCGGAGAATTTAAGCTCTTTCTGAATTTTTATGCCACAGAAGCGTCTGGCTTATTGTGCACCATGTGAAATCCAAGTAGTGGAGCTGCATGGAAAAAATATCAATTACTTCAGCAGTAAATCATTCCTAAAATGAGGCAGAATTTACTAAAGTGAGCAAGACCTTCCTGAGACTTTTTTTTTCCACTGGGAAAGTAAATATTTTAGTGGAGTAAAATGTTCCTGTTATACTGTTACACTGACTAATTTCTTTCTTTTATATGTACAAGTAAAAATTGCTTGTGGAGTTAGGTACACAAAATGACAGACTCTCCACTTATTGACACTGGTTTGACTCCTGATTCACACTAGCGTGCAGAGGAAATTAGGATCTATGAATATAACTTAATGCAATATTTTCTTGAGTTATTGTATATAGAATGTGTTGGTCACTTAGGGTATGTCTATACAGACAGCAGCAAATTTGCCACTGGTAGCTCAGCATTCCAGGGGTGGTTCACAGTGACTCTGAACTCGCTGTGCCATTCCCAGAAGTCAGCCCCAGAAGTCCTGGGGCTGGGGGTGTAGGGGAAGCCGACCACAAGGGATTTGCGGTCAGCTTTTCCCTGACATGTGCTGACAGCTTAGAAAATCACAACCAGTTATGCAAGGAATTTTACATTCCTTGAGTAAATTGCGGTCGACTGCCGCTGAAAAGCCCTCAAATGTAGACTAGGGCTTAATAGTGAATATTATATTTAAGGTTACAAAATCATTTCATTTATAACTGGCTGTTTTCAAAGATTTCTGCACATTGTGAATATTTTAAGAAAATTTCAGGAAAATTAATTATGCCCTTATTTGAGTAATGGGAATCCTGAAAAGAAAGTCTCTATTGCGAGCAGTGTCTCAAGCCATAAATCAAGGAGAAAAATGAGGAGCAGCTTAGTCATTGCTCTATTACTTCCCCTTCAGTTGGCGCAACAGATAACATGTAGTGTGTACTCCTTAGAACAGTGGTTCCCAACCTTTTGGCTGTGTTCACACACAGGGGGTTATTATGATATGTTATGCCGAATTAACAAAAAGTTACTTTGAAATAAGGAAAAAGGCGGGAAACGAAATAGCAAGTTCACAGTGTGAACATGCTATTTCGCTTGGGGAGGGGGCTGCAGGCACCAGCAGTGTTCAGTGCAGCCCAGCGCTGAACCCCACCAGTGCCTGCAGAGGGGGGCTGCAAAGCGGGGCTGCAGGCACCGGCAGGGTTCAGCGCAGCTCAGCACTGATCCCCGCCGGCTTAAAGCCTGGGCTGCCCCCAAACCCGCCGCGACCCCGTGTCTTTTACTAACTTCTGAAGTATTAACCCACCATGCTTTAGGTAAATCTACACTGGAGCCTTAGGCTGATTTAAGGAAGTTTAAGTCAACCTACAGACCCTTGCGGCAACACTTGGCTTTTAAGTCAACTTAAGTTCTTCCTTAAGTTGACTTAATAACACCAACTCTTAAGATCAACTTAATGCTTAAGTTGACCTTATTAAGTTAACTTGAGCCAATGTGGGTGGGGGAAGCCCTTAAGTTGACCTAATTGTCCTCCAGGCACCCAGGAAATGTGCTGTTTTACCCACAATGAACCATTCCTCCATCGACCTAGCACCTGCCAGTGTGGATGCAGGCAGTCAACAGCAGTTTTCAGTGTGGACTCTCTAAGTTGACTTTAAAAGGTTGACTTTAAGTCAACTTAAAGTTGACCTTGTTAAGTTGACTCAACAGAGCCTCCAGTGTAGACATACCCTTTCTGTTTCTGTCCAAGCTTCCTCCACTAAGACTGTCAGATTGGGCACCCATACACACACATTCTCAGTAATCTAGCAGGTGATCCACATTTCTATTGTGAGTGTGGGACAGATTAACTTGGAATGGTGTTTAAAAGTCAGTGAATGAGAGTGCCAGTAAATGGTGACAGCATTGTCATGACCATAACTTTGCAAGACGAGAGCTGCGAGGTTGGCATTATAGGATTTAGACACTGCTGGTAGGCAGCAGATAAAGAATCAACAGCATCCCATCTGCACAGTCCACAAGTAGAAGCTCATTGTTGTTACTATAAGCATTACCAAAGCTGTTCTGCACATCATACACAGTCAGTGGACTATTATCATTGCCTTTGCTGCTGCTGACAAATGTCATGACATCAATGATGATCATGAGATAGGAGAAGCAAAGGAAATAAGCAGCAGTTCTATGACTATGATGGTGCTGCTCTCTCTTCTGCACGGTGGAGGTGCATGGCTTGGGGCAGAATAATGGAGTGATGGGTGCCTTCTACTGGCTGCTGTGGCTGAGTGGTGACTCAGCTCTGATTCCTTCTGAGCCCCCTTCATATTACTATCTAAGGGACTCCATGTCCATATATTGGTCTGGATGCTGACTTGAGATGTCAAATGAACTTGAGCCATTCTTTTTAAGTGATGAATCTGAGGAACGCTCCTGGATCAAGATGTCATTAGGGGAGGTTTTGGAACAGATTGATAAATTAATCAATAACATGTCACCAGAAGCAGACAATATCTACCCAAGAGTTCTGAAGGAACTCAAATGTGAAAATGCAGAACTAGTAAGTGTGGTATGTAACCTGCCATTTATATCAACTTCTGTAGAAGGTGACTGGTGGATAGCTAACGTGATGTCTATTTTAAAGGGCTCCAGAGGTGATCCCTGCAACTACAAACTGGTAAGCATAATTTCAGTAAGGCAAATTGATTCTAACTATAGTAAAGAACAGAATTATCAGACACATTGATGAAAATAATTTTTGGGGGGGGAAAGTCAAAATGGTTTTTGTACGGGGAAATCATGCCACACCAATCTACTAGAATGCTTGGGGGGGGGTGTCAACAAGCATGTGGAAAAGGGAGATCCAGTGGATATAATCTACTGTACTTAGCTTTTCAGAAAAAAATGGAGCTTTCAAACAAGGTCAGTCACCAAATGCACATAAGTAAAATAAGTAGTCATGGGGTAAGAGGGAAGGTCTTCTCTCAGATCAGTAACTGTTTAAAAGATAGGAAACAAAGGATAGGAATTAATTGTCAGTCTTCAGAATGGAAAAAGGTAAATAATGGTGTTCCCCAGGAGTCTACACTGGGGCCAATACTGCTCAACATATTCATAAGTGATCTGGAAAAAGGGGTAAACAGTGAGGTGACAATGTACAGATGATAGAAAACTATTCAAGAGAGAGAAGTCCAAAGCAAACTGTGAAGAGTAATAAGGCTATGTCTATACTAAAATCCTAGTTCGAACTTGGTTAGTCAGAACTAAGTAGTTTGAAAGTTAGTTTGAACTAAGTGCATTTTTTAGTTAGAACTAACTTTTAGTTCAAATGAGCCGCATTTTCTTTAGTTCAAACTAACCTTTTAGTTCAAACTAAAAAAGCACAGTTAGTTCAAACTAAAAGTTAGCTCAAAATAAAAAAGTGCTTACTTTGAACTAACTGCTAGTTCAAACTTACATGTCTACATTGTGCTAGTTCGACTAAATATGCAAAGTAGTTCAAACTAAGCAGTTAGTTCGAACTAACCAGCTGAACTAACTGAACTAAAAAGTTTTTTGTTTGAACTACGCAAATCCTAGTGTAGACAGACCTCAAATTAGTTCATACTAAGGCTCCTTAATTCGAACTAATTTGCTAGTGTAGATGAGGGCCATAACTACCACATGGCAAAAGGGGCAAAGCCCCAGGTGCAAATTTAAGAGGGCGCCAGACCCTTCATGGCCACGAAGGGGAATGTGCCTTAAAAGGCACATTCTTCTGGGAGCCAGGGAAGGTGCTCCCCGCCCAGCTCTAGCCACGCTGATCCCAGCGGTGGGGGGTGCTTTCCCTGCCTCCTTGCTCAGCACGGCTAGAGCCAGCCAGGCGGGCGGTGCCTAACCCCACCGCTCGGCTCAGAGCGGCCAGGGCACCAACTGCCCATCCCTGGCAGCACTAGGTCACCAGCAGGGAAGGGACCCCCATCCTCTTGGCTCTGGCCACAGTGGGGAAGAGATTCCCTTCTCTTTTCTGGCCATGGCTGGGTAGGGAACCTCATGCCCAGCTCTGGCAGTGGCAGGGTAGGAACCCCCCCCCCAACTAGTTCTGGCAACTGGGTGGGGGGGAATGGATGGGCCCCAGATTGGGGCCCAGGTGGGGCAGCACCTTTGGGGCTGCTTTCCCCTGGCACCCATATCCATAGTTACAGCCTGGTATAGGCATAGCCAAAGGGGTCTCACAAAACTAGGTGACTGGACAGCAAAATGGCAGACAAAACTCAATGTTTATAAATACAAAGTAATGCGCTTTGGGAACCATAATCCCAGCTGTACATATAAAATGATAGAGCCTAAATTATCTGTTAACACTCAAGGAAGAGATCTTGGAGTCACTGAGGAAAGTCCTCTGAAAACATCTACTCAATACACAGTGGCAGTCAATAATGCTAACAGACTGTTGGGAATCATTAGGAAAGGGATAGATGATAAGACAGTAAATATTGTATTGCCTCTTTGTAAATCCATGATATCTACACATCTTGAATATGATAGATAGATAGATAGATAGATAGATAGATAGATAGATAGATAGATAGATAGATAGATAGATAGAATGAGATGGGGCAACCAGATTTTCTATATATATAATATGAATCAGGAAAGGTACAGAAAAGGGCAACTAAAGTGATTAGGGTTATGGAAAACCTTCCATGTGAGGAGAGATTAATAAAACTTGGACTTTTCATCTTGGAAAAGAGACTACTAAAAGTAGATATAATAGAGGTTTATAAAATCATGATTGTTTTGGAGGAATGTTCTATACTCATAACACAAAATCTAGGGGTCACCAAACGAAATTAATAGACAGCAAATTTAAAACAAGCAAAAGGAAGCATTTATTCACACAACTGCCAATCAATCTTTGGAATTCCTTTGCATAGGATGTTGTGAATGGCAAGGCTATAAAGGTGTTCAAAAATACTAGATGATTACATGGAGAATAGGTCCGTCAATAATTATGAGCCATATGGGCAGGAACTGCTGTTTCCCAGAGACTGGGAATGGCTCATGGGATGGATCACGTAATAATTACCTTTTCTGTTCATTCCCTTTGAATCACCTGGCATTGGCCACTTTTGTAAAACAGGATACTGAGCTAAATGAATGATTGGTCTGACCTACTATGGGCATTCTTATGACTTCCTTCATTCAAATTCAGCTGTTGCACTCTATGGATAAACTACACCTCACTGTCTGCCTCTCACACTTGCTTCTTTGAGCCCCATTCTCATGGGCAGATTAACACATGGGCCTACGGGGTCCTGGCCTACAGGGCCCACACAATGTGGGGGGCTCTTCACCCTGCAGCACTGGGGCGGGAGTGGAATGAATTCTGCCCCACCCACCGGGGCTGGTTGGTCTGCCCCCATGGACAGGATGGGCCAGCCCAGAGGCCAGGCTCTGCTCTCCAGCCCCAACCCTGGACCCCCCAGCTGGCAGGTCAGGACCAGATACTGTGCCGTGCAGTATGACCTCCAGCGCAGATGGGAGGCTGATCAGCCAAGCTGGAGCTGGCCTCTGGTCCCAGTCCCCCACCCGGCACTGGCCCTCCTGCATGGAGCAGGGCCTTAGATGGTGTGAGTGGGTCTTCACCCCAGATGAAGGCAGGTGGGGTCCACCAGTGGAGGAGGCCCAGGGGTCCAGAGGCCCCTAATCCACCACTGCCCATTCTCACTACTCAAGTGTAGTTAATTAAGCCTAATTTGGTGGTGACAGTCCACTAAGATCCTCATATGGAACTGCCTGTATTTTAAGGTGACTAATGTTGGGTAACCCTGACTGCAGCTATGAGCTGGCCTTCATGTGCCTGGCTACAACCTCTTGATTAAGGTACCTTTTTTGGAGAACTGCCCATTTCATTTCCAAATGTGTGACTACCTCCGACTACTGTGCTTGACAGTTTTCATTTTGATCTTAGTTCTGCAGCTCTTCAGTGCTCAGAACTCCTAGTCAGATCAGAAGAGAACTCTGATCATTCTCAGGGAGCTGCGTCTCCCTTCTAACATGGTTTACTGATGATAAGTTTGAGGCTTATTAGAACCTCCAGGAGTGGAATATGAAGGCAAGTCCCATGCCATACAAATGAAGGGATTAAAGAAGGCAGCAGGCAAGCAAAGCATGATCTCAATAAACAATCAAATACAGTAGGCTTCTGTCATCACAGAGCAGCTTTTCATGAGGCTGTTCTTCATTGTTTCCTAGTAATCAGTATGTGCCTTAGAACCTAAAATACTTGGAAAATGGAAGACAATAGGTGTTTTGATTGGCTCAGTGGTAGGATGCTCTGCTACTCAGAAAGGGTGAGATGCTGACTAGTTCAGCTAATGAGGAAGCTAGAAGCAATAATGTGTGACAAATCATGTAACAAAACCAAACCTGACTTCAAAAATGTATCACAAGAGCCTCTCTGATATACTTTCTGTGACTGAGGGTATGTTCACACACACTTCTTATTTCGAAACAACAGAGGTTGTTTCGAAATAAGAACTGCCATGACCACACGACACATGGCCATTTCAAAACAAGCAAACTGCTTGTTTCGAAATGGCCGCCGTTCTTTCGAAACGGCTAAAACCTCGTTTGGTTTTGAAACAGGGTTGTTTCGAAACCAGTGGTTTTGAAACAGCCCTGTGCGGGCTTTGTTCCGAAACAACATTTGACCTCCCTCCCAGGGTGCTAAGCACCCTGGTCAGGGTGCTGAGGGTGTCCGCTGGCCGGCAGAGGGGACTGCAGGCACCCGCAGGGTGCAGCACAGAGGGGCGCTGCACACCACGGGTGCAGCGCCTGGCTGCGTTGCACTCCGCGGGTGCCCGCACAGGACTGCAGGCACCCGCCAGGTGAGGCACAGCAGGGCGCCTCAGCCCGGGGGCTTTAAAGCCCGGGTGTCCCCAAACCTAGCAGCAGGGTCCCGGGCACGCGGCTGGAGCCCGCTGCTGCAGGGGCCGGAGTGAGCGCCGGCCCCCGGAATCCCCTCTGCGCTGCACCCTGCAGGTGCCTGCAATCCCCTCCCCAAGCAAAAGCAGGTCCACACTGTGGACCTGCTATTTCGCTCCCTCATTTCGGGGACACTGTTTTTGTCCTTCAAAATAAGGTGTTTTGAAATAAAGAGTTATTTTGAAACAGCTTGTTTTGAAACGTCTTGTTTCAAAACAAGCCCTCCCTGTGTGAACATAGTCCGAATGTAGCTAGTGGAAAAAAAGATTTTGGATGCCTTAGTAACTGAAGTCTGGCCTACGTGACAGACCTATATGGTGAATATAACTGCATTGTCCAAGGGTGTAAAAAGCCATACCCTAGAATAACCTAGGGCCTCATGTAAACAGCAATATGGTGACAATAGAACTTCTCCTGCTGCATAGCTACTGCCTCTCAAGAAGGAGGATTAACTATGGTGATAGGAGAGCTTTCTCACTTAAAGCTTTATTGGTACAGCTGTGCCAACATGGTGTTTTAAATGTAGACTTAGTCTCATAATTGTCATTTTCAGAATCGGCGTAGGTACTACAGACCAGTAGTGTTACTAAGAGCCAATACAACTTTGACTCTTTGGTCACTTTTGAAAATGCCTAACCCTAACCTTGTATACAATTTCATCTCTGACCTGTGAAGAGTGAAAGGGACAAGGTGGTTGAGGTAAAATCTTTTATCAGACCAACTTCCCCTGGTGAAAGACAAGTTTTCATGCTTCACAAAGTTGTGTTCATATCTAAGAAAACTATTTCAGAATGTCTCAGTGAAATACAAGGTAGAACAGATTGTTTAGCAAAAGCAGTTAATACAGACTGTAAAAGACCATTCAAAGTGAAGTCCAGTTAACACCTCTCCATTCATAGGACAACTAGCAGGGAGTAGCTAGATTGTTGTAAAGAACTTTAAAGCCTGTGTCTTTATTAAGCTGTGTTTTTTGTTGTGTAGCAAAGTTATGAATGTAAGCTCCCTGACTCATCTTTTGAAGGTATTGTGCAGGTTTCATTTGAGGATAAGAACTGAGAGGATGGAGTGATGGTTTTATGAAAAGTGTTCACCTACAGATGATAGTGTTTTTTTGTCTTCTGTAATTTTTCTGTGTGAGTTTATTTGAGAGCACAATGATTGTCTGGTTTTGCCCACATAGTTTTTGCTGGAGTAGTGAGTGCAGTGGATGAGGTACAGAACATGGATATATCTACGCTGCAGGCTTAAGTTGATTTAACCAGGTGTTTCATCTGTCGTTATGGCAGGGCTTGATGCTGCTTTGAGCTGGTATGTCCCAGTTTGTGCATCCTGGAAGAGTTAAAATAGAATCAGTCTTTTATTATTCTAATACTGAATTGCCTATCAGCCTTACAACATTCATATCCAGGAGGTACCAGCATGATGCTTTTGTAAATGAGAAATGAATATATCTGAATTTGGAAATCATTTCACTTCTGATTAGTTATTTACTTATCTTCTGCCTTTAGGATGAGGGGAGCTGTTGTGTAATTTTTTATGTCAATGTATCTTTAATTATGTCAAAGACTCCTACAGCTTGGGGTAAATATTATACATATTTTATATATTCATAAATTGAAATAAAATGTATATATGCAACATTCTGTGTTATGGGTCAGTTCCTTAGCTGGTCATAGTTCCATAGATTTCATTGGAACCATGTCAGCTGAGGATCAACCTGAATGTAGTATGTTTTACATATCCAGTGGTTCTCCTTTTCATTTTCCTTCTGCTTTATTTTCTTTCACTTTTATTCCAGAAATTTCTTTCCAGTTCAACATTTCAATCAGCCCTTTGCAAGAATTTTCCAGTTTCATTTCATCAATCTTTACTGTACAGCCATGGAAACCTTTCAAGCCCATTTTATTTTTGTGCTTTATTTAAGATGTCATGAGAAGGCTTTCTTACATTAGCCCTTCTTAATCTTTTCAGGTGTGTGTGCAACATTGACTGTTCGCAGACCAACTTCAATCCTCTTTGTGCTTCCGATGGAAAATCTTATGATAATGCATGTCAAATCAAAGAAGCATCATGCCAGAAACAGGAGAAAATTGAAGTAATGTCTTTAGGTCGATGTCAAGGTAATGTGTTCAGGGCAAAATACATTTCAAATAATGTTTTCAATTTTTGTGCAGAAAGAAGAAATGGGGTTGCTGTTTAGGCACTTATATTTTCAGTAGATGCTTCTAATTTACGGGACCGGATGCAGTCTACTGGAGTGGGAGTTCTGTGGATTACAGGTTTTGAAATACTGACCCATATTCTGATCTGTGGCTGAGTTCTGTCTGGTGCCTCTTTAGAGGAAAGGGTGCAAAGGTGGCTTTAAGCAACATTTTAAACCATCCTGCTCTCACTCCTGCCACCCCATTCTGAGACCTTTCACCCCCAAGATAGTCCCCAGCAAGAGTTCGTATAGCATTAAGGCTGCTGCATGCAACTCATGTCTGTAACCCAAAGATGCATCCTGCTGCTAGGCATCTTTGTGGCAAAAGGAACAGCCCAGTCACACTCTCTGTGCTGGAGCTTAGAAGGGAGGCAGCACAGAATCAGATGTTGCAGCTCTTCGCTGCATTGTGAATTCTCTGCACATGAGGTATCTTGCTTTAGAGGTGCTTTGTGCCCCGGGAGCAGCACAAAACAACCCTAAGGAACCAGAGAATCTGGCTCAGTATCTATAGTTCTGTGTATATGAGCACCATTGTTTGTTGTGCAATCTGCATTGGATCTTTGTGAGGCCAAAGTCACATAGTTCAGACTATGAATATGGCAACTCTCTTCTTCACGGAACAAAGGCATATTTACTTTCAGAAAGTAACTCAGTGGTTCTTGTTCACCTGGCCACATTCAAGATTTAGGATTAGGATTCAGAGGCATAAAGCACTGTTTCATGTGTGTGCCGGCATAACCACCAAATTGATTTTCAAAAAGCCTATTTTGTGTACAATATAACAATGGGGGAAGTGGGGTTTTAAATAGTTTCTGCAAATAAAATGGTCATTGAATCTCAGGATCTTAATAGCTTCTTTCCCCCCTCAGCTACAGACCTCTAAATCCTAAGGACATCTACTGAACCCACACATTAAACATATTCTATTATATTCCTATAAAATATTTCTTTAAGATGAATCCTCTTTTGCTGCTTACCACTTTCAGGTCAGATTATTAACATGTCTTGATTATTTAAAATAATTAAGAAATCACACCTCACGGTAACTGGATCTTTCTCTTATATTTTTACACCAATGTTTATCCTCAAATGGCAGATCTGTGGCTCAGAATGAGATAAATCCCACTGCAGGCTCTGATCCTTCAATGACTACCTTGTAGTCAGATCCTTCCTCCCTTGAAGCCAGTGGAGCTCTGCATAGGTACAGGGATCTAGTTGCTTACACACAGTGATATACATAATTGGCCATGGTTTTAAATGGCAGCCACAAACAACAAAGCAATAGGCTGTATTTTTTTTAACACAGATAATACAACTACTACTACAAAGTCTGAAGATGGACATTATGCAAGAACGGATTATGCAGGTAAGATTCATATTATAATATCGGTAATCTGAGAAGCACAACTGACTAAATCTGTGGGAGAAAACATGCTTTCCCTTTGTGTTTGCAAACATGCAGGTATTGTAATCTTTAATTTTTCTTACTTAGTTGGTATGGAAAAAATATTTTGAGGGATGTTTTGCTTTTTCCATCATCACTTCTGTACAGACATGGGGGGTGGGACAAGATGGGGGGGGGGGAGATACCTGTTTTGGTAGCAACAATAGTGAGCATTGCCTGGTGCCTGCCCAAACAGCATGCATTGTTGGAAATCAGTAAAACTTCCATACTCAACCAAATGTTTGTGAGAACTGGCTGTAGTTACGTGAAAACCAATAGTTTTGTATCACTCCTCCCTTAAACAGAACAGATGCTATATTATCAGGCACTGCTATAAGAGACCTTATGTCTGTGTTTGAATGTAATGTTAATAATATATTTATAATAATTTAAAAAAATGATAAATGGCTTTAATTTATTTAGAAGTGCCTATTAAATTTAATGGCTACATAGCCTGATATAAGGTTTTAAATTAAAAACTTGTAAATGTTATATAGGGTTTATTGAATTTTGTTTTGGGTGAACATCTTTCTTTTTCAAATCTTCTTACTGGGAGGATTAATTTATGAGTAGCTTTTGTGCAAATATTCACAGCTTGACTTTAGAACTGTGAATAGAAGCGTTTGGAGTGTTCCTGTTAAAATGTGGCAAGCAATATATTATTGCTTACGCTTGTGTTGCTTTTGTATTGTGAAAATAGATTTTTACAAGGGAGAACTGTTGAGCTACAAAGCTCTAAATGCCAGGTTTACCCCACTGATATACTGCACAGCAAAGATGAAATGCAGTTTATTTCTTGGCATGTTGTTATTTCTTTTAGTAAATTTAAAAAAAAACTACTTTTTATTGAGAGTTACAATAAAAATTAACATACTGCATCATATATTACTTATTCAGGATCAGATTAGTAGCTGAAACATGGCTAAAAATTGTGGTTTTCTGTTTGGGGAGCACTCCTCCTCTGCATGCTAGGAAGGTTGATAACATTTCTATTGATCTACTCTCTTTTTGGTGCTTGTTTTTTGTATGTACTTGGTATGAAAGCGTTTCCATCATACAAACAGTCTATATATTACTGCACCAGAATTCCACAATAGGAGGATAGTTCACATTTTCCCAGTTGTCTGCAAAATAAAGTATAGCTCATAACAATAAAAATAATTAATTTGCCATTTGTTAGAAATGTAGATCTTTTACTGGTTCATTAAGTAAGCAGGCTGGGGGATCTCTAAGCAGATGACATTTTGTAATAAGATGAATGTCTTTAAAAATCTTCTTCCAGAAACCATCTCATTCCTGGACACAACCACCCAATATGCATATAAGTTCTCCTTTCCTTGTAGCTTCTCCAACACAGTGCCTTCCTAGCAACAACAAATTTGATCAATCTCCACTGGAATCAAATGCCACATCTACAGTATTTCATTTGAAATTTTTTTTTTTTTGAGTAATGCAAACTGAAGATAGGTATCCTTTTGCCCATGCAGAGATAAACTCATTAAATCAGTTTTTTTATCCAGATTCCTCTCTTTTCAGCTTCACTGTTTTCCTATCAACAACTTTTTTCAGTCAAAATTGTTATTTCTTAGAAATTAAACCTTTTGTTTCAGCTTGCTCCTGAAATGCCTCAAACATAGTTAAAGGTCTAAATAGAACTGTCTTGTATCCAGATTTCACAATAAAATATGTGGCTTGTAAATATTTGGTGGCAGGAATTTGGAAAACTGATCCAAAGCTGATTGGAATGTATGTTAGAAAGTGTCCCATGTTCATTAGTTAATCCAGTTAATCCAGCATGAGGCATTCTTGGTGGTTATTCTATATGGACAGTAAATCACACATTTAGAAATTATTTATTTCATTCCCATTTTAACAACGATGTATTAAGATTAAAAAGAAATACATGACCAGTTTATAGAACAATGAGCTAGAGGAGGACAAGTTTGTTGTGACCATATAGACCCTAAACAGCATTAAAAAATGCACCAAGCCCCATATCTTCTCCATTATCAAGGAGACTTTCCAAGAAGGTCTGAGAGAGGGAGAGTGGGAGAGTAGTGGGTGATAAAAGTAAAACTCTTCAGAATCCCCAAAAGCTTTGATTGATCAAAGTGTTTCTTTCTGAGTTGGCCGTCAGTTTTCTCAAGGCACAGACAGGGCTGAGGTTGCATCTTCTGACAGGTGGGGGGAGACAGCAAGGCTGGGCTGAAATAATCTATTTTAAATTAGAAATAAGGACAAGCAATATTGTTGTATTAAATCTTTATCTTCCTTAGTTGAGACCTGAAGAGAGTGATGGAAGCCCTCAGGTCAAAATTAACCCCTGCAGCTCCTTTTAAAATGCAAAGCTAACCTATCCCAGTCTGCTGGGCTCTGGTGATTTAGCTTTAGGATGGCAGTGACCATGACCTTGCAGCTGAACAAAAGAAATCTATTTACGTGAAACCCAACTCAGCTGTAACAGTAAGGGAAAGAGCTGGAGGTTGAGGATTAAGAACAGCAGGGAAATAACAGCAATAGCAAGGAAGAGGGCCATTCAGAAGGAGGTGTAGTTGTGGGTCCAGGTCATGGAAGAGGAGAAGAATCACAGAATATAGCTTGAAATCAGAATCAAGAAGGAGAGAATGGCTACATATTAGTCAGGAAAGTCCTTATAATTCGCCTCCAGAGAGCACAGAAATATTTCCTGAGAAGAGAATCAGTAGCAGCAACTAATTGCTGGGTTTAGAGGACAGGTTAAAGGTGATGAAGAATTGTTTTACAGCACGGTGGGGCAGAGTTGAGGCAAAAAATGAATAAAGGTCTATGAGCATGAAGAACTGCGAAGTGTTTTGTGGGGATGCTAGTGTGAATGTACAGAAAGTGGAAGTGACTGGGCTTTGTGGGGAGGAGGGAGGAGTGCTGTCCAAGGAGAAAGGAAGATCAGTAAAAGCCATTTTCCTCCCAGGCAAATCTTTTGTAATATCTCAGGTAAAAAGTAGTAATATCATGGAACTGCAGCTCCTCCATTGTTCCAGCTCTCCAGAAGACATGCACTGAATCTTAGTCCTTAAATTTATGGAAACAGGGGGATGTCCTGGGTCATAACTCATGAATATTTATTTAGCTATATAAGGTATTATAATTCATAACTAATTCCTGGTGCTTTCTTTTATGATTGGAGCTACATAATTGTTTTATGGATTCCAGAAGATAATCTGTCTATTAGGGTAGGAGGTTCTCCTACAGTGTAATTTGGTCTAGTTCCATTGACTTCAATGGAGCTACATCAATTTAAACCAGCTGAGGATCTGACCTCTTTTGTGTACTTAAATAAATTTTTGTTTAATGCTGAATCTCTATGACTGTTAATTGAATTTTGATAAGCATGTAGTTTAAAATACGGTAAGCTCATGCAGAACAACCCATTTGCCTCCTATTTTATACAATGTTCTTGGAGTAACCTCTATGGAAAATTTTAGATGAAACTTAAAGGAATCATTTTAGAAAAATATCTAAAACCCTTGGTAAATTATTAGTCACGATGGAATAAAGTGAAATAAAACTGAGGTTCATTGGAAGTTCAGGCTTCAGTTTTAGAAACACTTGCAAGACTTCATTGCTCATGTTTCTTTAAAGTGCTTTGCTGTTTGACTATGTGTCATGATTATTTTAGGAATATTGCACATGCTGTCTGGTATAGTGGCTGTTACTGTACTTCCTCAGAAGGGGGGAATGCCATATTCCTCAATGCACTAATCTTTATGTGAAGATATGTCATTTTCTTCATTATAGTATCTCTGAAATAATGCCTCCAGATCAATGACTCCAGGACTTCCAGCAGAAGTCTCTTTGCAATGATTCCTTGAATCACTGGGTACCCCTGATGACTTGTCTACACTACAGATGCATTGCTGGTATAGCTATACAAGCAGAGCCACCCTAGTGCAGACACAGCATATGCCAAAAGTTTTTTCCTCCAGTGTTGGGGTACCACATTGGTTATATAATTACTGAAGTATTTAAATATATAGCTTCTAAGCTGCAGGTAGTGCAATATATTTCTTTGAAATTTCCTATTGTAGGTAAGGATGGCCTGCTATTTGTGTGGGGGGGGTTGTCAGGTTTTGTTTGGGTCCTTTTTGGTTGGTATATCCTAGTGCCTTTTAAGATGCATGCTATCAAGTGATGCCTGTCCAAACCAGGCATTCTTGTCTTCTTTAACGAATGAGCAAGTGAGCCATACAATTGTATATTGCCTGTCCATTGTACTGAAGATAGAATCCTTTCCTCAACTGCAGCATTAGAAAAAAGTTAGGAAGATTGCATCCTTGCTAGTGCAGATCTCTTATGCAAATAAGAGGTGGCCATGCACTAAATTAATACATTATTTAACAAGTTCTGATGTTTTCCACTGACATAATTTAAATAATAAAAACACATACAATATTTGAACACCTACATAGCTAATTGAATTCTGCTCAGAAAACAGTTTAGTACACTTACATTTTCCTTGGCATTTAACTACCTGTAATTGTGGTATAAAGATTCTATAAACTCCATCTGACTCAAAAGTCAACAACTCCTATAGTTTTATTTAAATGTCAGTTATATTCAAAAGAATATAATTCCATTAAATATATATCAGGTTTCTGCATAGTGGAAGCAAAGGCAGTTGAAACTATGGAGGAAAAATGTTTACAACTTTGCAACATTTTGTAGGCTTTTACCCTAGCCAGACAGGTTTTTGTATTTTTCCATCAAATTATGCCTATAATTAGAGGGATCCCATCACTGCTATGCCTGGTGAAGCTTGAAGACCGGGGAATCCAGCAGTCTCTCCCGCAGCCCCTGAAGGGAGCTGAACATTTTGCAAGGGCACCCTTCTTCCCTGAATGATTAAGGAGATGACAGCCCAAATCTGAATGGTGCTGTTACCCCCTGTACCACCACTCACTCAAATTTGGCCTAGCTGCCCCTCCATCACGATAGTGAATTGGCAAGGCCATATTTGACTAGCACTGTGCACCTGTTTGCCCCTTCATCTTTTGCAGTCCTTCCTGTGCCCATGAGCACTGGGCGCCCCAGCCCTTGAGGAGAAGTAATGCCAGTGGTCCTGGGAACTGCCAGTCACCAGAATGGTGGAATGATTAGATCCAGGCTACTAGTGCTTCCTAGGGAAGCGGGAACACAGAAGAAGGAGGGGATCCAGCACTCCCAGAAATACCTGGCCCTAATGGGGCATTGCGCTCTTCAGCTTGACCTCCTTGCTGGGTGTGGAGCTAAACCTTGCAGCTGAGTATGGGGCAGCAGAGGGGACTGTGAATGGACCACTGTGCAGGGGGTAGGAATGTGCATCTTAGTCCAGAGGCAGCATGAGCGAGTTCAGGGCTGGGTATAGGAATGGTGAGGTAGGAGAATATGCAGAGCTGTCTGACAGAGGAGAGAGCAAGAGTGGGAGCTTGGGGCTGGATTCAGGTGGAGGTAGGATAGACCTAGGCCCTGGCTTAGGAAAATTTTGGTTGTGCCTTTGTGATATGAAGATACCATGTCATATCTCTCCCAGTGTCTGTTGAGTTGACTGACCATTTAGCCATGTAGCTGTTTGCATGTAACCTGGGCCTAAAAAATGTACATTCAACATATATATGCAGAAGACCAGATCATTGCTCAGTGCAAAGGTAAAAAATAACCGTGCACAGGAGAGCAGATTCAAATCTGTTTGTTTTTCCAACCTGTGTCACTGATCCTGACACAGGGCCTTCTCAAATAGGAAAACGCGACAAAAAGTCAGGATGTGGCTCTCTTTAAAAATGTGAACAGTGTCACAAAGAATGAGTGCTCATTTCATAATGAAAGACTTTGGCAGTTACACACAATCGTCCATGAAGTATAGTTAGCTACCAAGAAGATGGAGCAGGAGCTACCAGTAACAGTTGGAAAGCAAATTTGAAGACAGATATTATCTTTATCATAAAGAGAGACAAAAGAAGAGCAAATGAATAAGACAGCAAAGCAAGGCGAAGAGTACCTTTAAGATTGTAAAACGGCTTAAGTGGCAATAGCCTGAGCATGTTGCAGCAAGAATCAATAGAAAATGCATTTCCTTTATGATGGAATAGAGACTAATAGATAGCAAGTGCAGAAAGGTTCGCAAGCTAAGATGATGAAAAGAAAAGTTCCTAGACTACAGTAGATCATAAATTTGATCGGGTAGGAAGGATGTTTTAGTGGCACAGCAATGAGTTGTCTGCCTTGAAGCAGACCAATTAAAACTGAGGATGATAGCTCAATTCAAAGTCCGAGACTGATACTTTAATCACTAGCCCAGCCTACCTCTCTTATACATGCATTTATGAATGGTCATACTGGGGCAGTCCAATGGTCCATCTAGCCCAGTATCCTGTTTCTGACAGTGGCCAGTGATGGAAACGTTAGAGGGAATGAACAGAACAGCGCAATTTGTCAAGGATCTATCTGCTGTCATTCAGTTCCAACATCTGGCAGTTAGAGGTTTAGGGGCACCCAAAGCATAGGGTTGCATCCTTGACCACCTTGGTTAATAGCCATTGATGGACCTATCCTCCATGAATTTATCTAATTGCTTTTTGAAGCCTGTTATAATTTAGGCCTTTGGAACCTCCCCTAGCAGTGAATTCCACAGGTTGAATGGGCATCATATGAAAAAGTACACTTTCAAGCATCTGATGAAGTGGGATTACACCCATTAAAGCTCATGAAATAAATAAGTTGATTCATCTTTAAAAGTGCCACAGGACTCCTTATTTGGTGTACTTCCTTATGTTTATTTTAAACTTGCCTATTAATTTCATGCAGTGTCCTCTGGTTCTTGTGTTATGTGAAGGGGGAGATAACACTTTCTCCACACCATTCATGATTGTATACACCTCTGTCATACTTTTCTCTTAACTGACTCTTCTAAAATGAAGAGTCCAAGTCTTTTTAATCTTCTGAGAGGGTAGCTGTTCCATATCTCTAATAACTTTTGTTGTCCTTTTCTGTACTTTTCCAGTTCAGATATATCTTTTCTGAGATAGGGCAACCAAAACTACATGTGGAAGTCAAAGAGTGGAGGCAAGTTCACCAGTGGGGGGGGGGGGGCAGAGGCAGAAATTGCCAAGGAACCTGGCAATTTTAAAAGGGCCCAGGCCATAGAAAGCAGGTGAAGTTTTCCCTCAAGGAAGCTAGATCCCCCTCTCACTTCTTCCACCTGTGACCTTGCCCAGAGTATACCCCTGCTCCACTCCAGCCCCTGCACCTGCTCCACTATAGGTGCTAGTCCCTGCTTGGCCCGCTTGCTGCCATGTTCCTCCCTCCTCCTCAAAAGGTCTCCTCCTCTCTTCCTCATCCATCTTTCCCTGCTTGGCCTCTCTACTGATGAATCCCTCCTTTCTGCACAGCCTCACCCCCCCCCCCGTTCTTCACCACATGCATCCCTTTTCTCCCCCATTCATCCCTCAGCTGCTGCTCACCACATCCCCACACCCCACTCAATCGCCCTGCTGTAGCTTCCCCCTGGGGGAAAGGAGTATGGAAGATTAGAAGGGGACCAAACAGGAGAGAGAAGAGGATGTGGCAGCAAGCAGGATGAGTAGTGGAGGGAGTGGGACCTGGGGGGGAGTGTGGGCAGAGCCTAAGGTGGAATTGGGGTAGGGCTATGGGTGGAAGAGCTGTGAGGCAGAGTAGACTTCCCGAGAGGAGGCTTCACCCAGGTCCATGATCATTAGCATCAACCACCCCTTTGTAAGGCAAGCAGAGACCACTGACAGTTCTATCCTGCAGCCCAGATATTGGTGTCAGCAGGCCTGTGCTTGTGTACAGTGTATGTATATAGTGACATTATGACTTTTTTTGACATTTTTTGTCTTATTCTCTATCCCTTTTCTGTTGGTTCTTAGCACTCTTTGCCTGCTGCTGCAGATTGAGCAGATGTTTTCAAGGAACTGTTCCCAATAACTCCAAAATCTCTTTGCTGAGCAATAACAGCCAATTTAGATCTCATCATTTTGTATGTATATTTGGTATTATGTTTTCTAGTGTGCATTACTTTGCTTTTAACAATATTGAAGTTCATCTGCCATTTTGTTGCCCAATCACCTAGTTTTGAGTGATCCCTTTGTAACTCTTTGCAGTCAGCTTTGGACTAACTATCCTGTTATCCTATTAATTGTTTCCGTTCTTTTAACTAATTATGGCTCCGTGAGAGGATCTTCCACATTATTGCATGGCTTCTTACTTTGCTGAAGAGCCTTTTGTGAGGAAACTTGCCAAAGACCTTCTGAAAAGTCCAAGTACACTGTATCCACTGAATTACTCTTATCCACATGTTTGTTGGCCTCCTCGGAGAATTCTAATAGATTTGTGAGGCATAGTTTTCCTTAAAAAGTAGTGTCGACTACATGTTCAAGCGTGTCTGATAATTCTGTCCTTTACTATAATTTCTACCAATTTGGCTTATACAGAGGCTAATTTAAGTAACAAATCACATACCACAGTTAATAGTTCTGCAGTTTCATAGTTGACTTCCTTCCTCTTGGGTGAATACCATCTGCTTCTGGTTACTTATTAATTTATATATCTGTTCCAAAATCTCCTTTATGGACACCTCACTCTGGGATGGTTCTTCAAGTTTGTCACATTAAAAAAATGGCTAGATGTGGGACTCTAACATATCTTCTGCAGTGAAGACCAATACAAAGAATTAAGTTAGCTTCTCTGCAAGGCCTTCTCTTCCTTGAGTGCTCCATTACTATCTCAATCACTCAGTGGCCTACTGGTTTGTCAGGCTTCCTGTTTCTGATGTACTTACAAAATCCAACAACAAGAGGTTGAGTTTTGAGGGGAGGCAGTTGGCTTTTGGAGTTTTTTGCTGAGTTTTTTTTGTTTGGTTTTTGGGTATTTTGGTCACTAGTTGCTCTTTAAATTCTTTTTTGGCTGCCTCATTATACTTGACTTCCCAGAGTTTATCTTCTTTTCTATATTTCACTGTAGGATTTTTAAAAAATTAGGTTTTGTCTCTAACTACCTCTTTTACTCTGTCATTTAGCCATGGTGTTATTTTCTAATGGCTTAGTTATTTTAAATCATATTCACAAAAATCATTTTAAAACCTGTCATTGTTTTCATATCTCCATAACTGAAGAGGTATGGGGGGCTCCGAAAAAAAGAGAGCTGCTGCTTTAATGCTACCGCCCAGCAGAAGTCCCTCAGAGAAGGATCCATTACAAGAAGTTAGTTACATCTAATGAAGCCAAATTCCCATTGTATTCAGTAGATGGGGGGATAGATAAGTTTCTGTAACACTGAATATTGCCTCAGAGAAAACAGTGGGGCTTTAACCATCAAGCTTAGATTTTCTCCACTAGAAAATATCATAACTATATGGTAGTTCTTTGTGTTTGTTTGTTTGTTTTTTTTCTTTTGGTATATTAGGCTGTAGAATTTGATAGAGAAAGCTATTGCTGCTACAGAATTATATAGACTTTCAAAAAAAAAATGGAAAGATTGTCATTTTCCATTAGACTATTGCCAGTCACAAGTGTTCCAGAATAATGAATCTGCTCCCAAAATCATAAAATTAGTTTTAAAATTATGAGATTATTTTTTAAAAATGTGTTTATTTTGTTCTCATGTTTTAAATTTAGGATGCATTCAGATAATATTTTCAGGCTTTTTCCAGATGTTCTGGATACTTTTAAAAACATTAAAGCTGATATTCTGATGTAATTATATGAATCTGAGACTTTAGATTTTAAGAAAAATGCCAAATATCCTGATTCTTATAAGAGTATAAAGTTGCATGAGTTAAGAGCATTAATTAAATTATATAGATTTTTTAGGATGATATCTATAAAACATTATATAACTCTCTAGAACTCTATTATTTGTGTCCCTACTAAGTTCTATATTATTCTTTTCATAAGGGGAGGAGGAGAAGGAGGTAAATAGATACAGTTAGATGCAAGCCCCACACACAAAGTCCATACCAGGAGTGTGCAGTGTCACACTTCTTGTGGCCATGTCACATGTTTCAACAATATTTAGTCCCACATTGTTCCTGAAAGGCCTGTAAGACTGAAGGCAGACTCATGGAAATTTTAGTAGAAAATACCACAGAGACAAAGCAAAATTGGTCATTTAATCCGTCAATCATGAAAAGATAGCTCATTTTTATGAGTGTTCTCCTATCATTCTTAATTGCCTAATAACAAGCTTGTATGTGGTCAAATGTGGTTGTCTGGTTTGTTTGTTTGATTTTAATGTCAGAGACAGTGCTCCTTCTTTGCTTAATGTTGCCCATTGTTGCACTCATAGAGCCTTAAACTGTTAGAATTAAAACTAAAATTGACTTGTGATCGTTAAATGAATTTCTTGACATCTCTTTCCCACAGATGTCTGTAGTTTGAGAAAAGTAGTAATTTCCAATAAGATATGCTTTTAAAGCTTGGTCCTTAATTTCCTTATTAATGAATTTGGACCATAAGTTTCATAGAGTCAGTTTATGCCTCATTTCCATAATGAATGAATTCAGTTATGCAATGAATGAACATTAAAATGAAAGCTGTTTAGTTTGTCCACAAGCACGTAGCCTGAAAACACAATATGTCTGGACTAATAATTTGATCTGTAGGAAATAAATAAACAGTAAACGCAAGCACCAGCTTGTCGCACCAATATTGGCATGAGCAGTATAATAAATAAAAGGTTGGATCAGGCTATTATAGTGTCCCCAGTTTGCCTGAAATATTTAAGTCCAAGAAATGAATTAAGGTGTCAAACTTCTTTGAGATTTCTGCAGGGGAATTTTACAATACACGTATGTTTCCCTTTGGGGTTTGCATTAGAGCTGTGCAAGATTCATAAAGCGCACTACAGCTCTGGCTCACAGTTTTTCTACTTCCTTTCTCCCACTGTATGTTAGTTGTTTTTTTCCCTATAATATCACGTAGCCAGTCATCTGTAACATTATGTTATGTTAGTGAGTATGGATAAACACAGAAACTGTATTTGCAATACAGATGAGAGTTGTATACGGGACAACTAGCTGGCTTGAGCTCATATAAGTATTCCTGCAGATTTTTCCGTTTATGCCCCAGTTCATAAATGCATCATGCATCATTTATATTTGTTTCTGCTTATCTGAAATGCTGAAATCCCTGTTCTTAAACAAATTAGAAGCCATTAATGCTAATTCCTTTTTTCCCCCTCTACATATCTTTAATATAAGTTATCAGTGCCATACTCAAGAGACTAGAATAAGCTCAAATTGAGGTTGGGTTTGCTGAAAGTAAACTTTCCCTTCTTGGACATAAAAATTAGAATCATAGGGTTAAATGAAGCTTGCTTTTACATAACTTGTAACCTTTTAAATAGTTAAAATTGCCCCATATTTTCTTTCTAAACCTTTTTCAGAGGTTTATGAAAAAGTTCAAGCAGAAACATGGCATACAAACGTTACAAGATTTCTGTGCAAGAGTTGAATTTTCAAGATGTACAGTAACACATAGCCACATGCAGTATCCGGGTTTGATCCCAGTAAAGAGATCTGCAGCTCTCACTCCAAAGTTGTTCATATAAAATTAAGTCACACAGATTCATATTATAATCAACAATGTGTCTTCACCACCCCCTAGATTGATCATACTTTTAAAACTATTTTTCTCATTTTGTAAGTTAAATCTAAAGCTGTTTATGCCTTTAGTGAATAGCTTTCTTTGTTAATTCCATCTGACAGTATGTGAAGAAGCCTTCTGAGGACTCAAGACTTTCACAGGCCTACACCTTCGTTTATGAGACAGACACAAACTTGTTACGTGTTACGCTACAGCATTTAATTTTTCCCCCTTTGTATCCAGAAGAAATACATATTCCAATTCCCTTGAAAGAAAGAGGAAATAAAATATCTGTAGCTGAATTACAGGAAGTATGCATAAATATATTTTAATATAAAATATTTATTCCTTAATCTTAATAGTAATAAACAATTGGCACTGGACCAGCATCAAAAATAACTCTTTCTGGTCCTTGACATTGATGTTTGATGATTGAGTTTGATTTTATTTTCATCTATACATGGAATTGTGATGTAACAGGATTTCATTTGCAGTTATATATAAAAAGTTATATATGTGCCAGATTCAGTCTTTTTTCCATTCACAGAAACATGGAATACACTGGTATATGTGTACATCTTTGATGTTCAGCATCATCTTTCCATCTGTATCCAAATAAAACTATCTAAGACCTAGTTCCAAAGGGGTAGCTGTGTTAGTCTAGTTCAGCAAAACAAGCAAGGAGGCCTGTTGCACTTTAAAGACTAACAAATTTACTTTGTGCAGGAGCTTTTGTGGTGAATTCCCAGTTTTCAGGTGCTTAAAAATAGAAAACTTATGGTATGGGAGGGAAAGGTAAATCCTGTGATTACATTTCACTGCATCAGATCAGATTACTTAGGCAAATCAAACGAGTTGTATAGATTCAAACAATGGGAAACAACATATCAGAAAGTGATAAGGTTGAGAGAGGTGAGAATCACTGTTTATAATGAAAAACAAAGAAGGAGTCCTGTGGCACTCTTAAGGACTAATGTTCATAATGAGAAAGCCAGTTCATGTCTCTATTCAAATCCAAGTTGATGATGTCAGATTTGCATATGAATTTTAACTCTGTGGTTTCTCTTTGAAGCTTTGATTTAGCATTAGCCTCTTTAAGAATTGTAACAGACGTGCCTTTTACGGAGTGACTGGGGTGACTGAAGTGATCTCTTATTGGTTTTTGAAGGTGACCATATCTGATGTTAGATTTGTGTCCATTCATTTGCACAGAGACAGTCCAGTTTGTCCAGAGTATAAAGCAGAGGGGCATTGTTGGCACATGATGGTACATATCACAATGGTGGATGAACAAAACTTCAAATAGAAACCACAGAGTTAGAATTCATATGCAAATTTAACATCATTAACCTTGGTTTGACACCATCAACTTGGCTTTGAATAGAGACACAAACCAGGTTGGGATTTCACAATGCCAGATTCCATCTGGGCCTTTTGTAGAATTAAGAATTTTTAGTGAGTTAGTGGCATGCTTCTTAGTGCTCTGCCAGAGATGCCAGCATAATATAGAAGCTACTACTGTTTCCAACAGCATGGAACACTAATTTAAATTAAGTTAATTGATGCTGCAGGCAGCCACAGTAAACTTTACTGCATTTCAGTGCCTTTCTAGGATGCCCAGTTTCTGAAGGAATGCCACTAGAGACTCCACTCTCCCACCAAGGATCTCAGGATCTCTAAATGAGCAAGGCAGAGCCCGAAGAAACGTATGTGTAGTAGGAAGAGGTTTATTTGCGTAATTTTTAGAGGGTGTTAATTATTTGGTTTAGTGGAACAAGAGGCTATTTCTTGCTTACTGTAATAATTTTCATCATAGGCAAACACTCAACCAAATGCTCTGAGTCATTTTGAACTGGTGTAAATCAGCATAACTTCATTGACGTCATTTTCTACCAACTAAGGATTTGGCCCAATAATTTTTTGGTGTTCATATATGCAAGCTATTTTTTTTCACTGATTGTTTCAAGCAACACAGCTTGTTCCCTTCTCCCCCGACCCCACCTCCCACACAATTCCAAAAGGAATAAGAAAATACTAGTAGCAAAAGAGTATTACTTCCAAGGATAAAAAATGTCAGTAGATCGTAATAAATATAGTCATGAAAATAAACTAGAAATTAACGAGGTAAGAGGACTGAGATTTTACTAGCAGCTCTTCATCATTTTTTTAATGTGTTTGCAAATGAGAGTTGATTTCACAGCTTCCCCTCACAAATGCATCCTTTTACTTTAAAAGGTATGCCAAGATTCATATAAACATTCCCCTGTACACATCAGAAATGAGACCACTGGATATTTACTACAAATATGGGCAGAGGTGGGCCTCAAGCAAATGGTGCCCCAGGAGATCAGCATCTTTAATGCTCTCCCTCCCCATTTGTTAAACTTTTGGATATCTTGTTTTTTAATTGAGTTTCTAGCCTACTTCGTGACTTTGATACACTATTTGCATGTATGATTTATCTCTGTCATATAAGGCAATATATTTGCATGCTAAAATCTGTAAATTTGTATTTATTCGTAGTATATGTAAGAAAATAAAAAGAATTGTGTCCTTTAAGCTTATAGAAATTACTTTCCCTTTTGTCACAAACAAAAACAAAACCAGCACCGCAGGTGGTCACCTGTGCTTAAAACCAACCCCAAGCAGGCGCATGACAAAGAATCCATTAGGAAATTATACAACAACCATAATCTTCTGTTTTATAAAATGATTCTTAAGACCTGTAGTCTAGCATGTTAACACACGTCCTCACAAGTGTCACAGTTAGCATTAAATTATCATACTCTAAATATAATAGGTGTAAACTAAATGCACAGTTACGTAATCAGTGTCAGTACATTTCCTAATTATATCAACACTGGATCAGAATGCACTATTCCACACAGTGCTATTATGACAAGCATTATCCATTTTTGACAGCATTACATAATAGTAGAATATATTTCAGGCTGATTAAAAAAAAAACCAACTACTACTACTCCCCATGGCTTTTTAATCTCCTTCTTTTACACTATCTAAGGTAGAAAGCTATGTGTATTACATATCAAGAACACCCCTTCCCAAGGGTATTTCATTTGCAATTTTATTTAATAATGGAAGTGTACTTTTATCTAGCTAAGATGGGAAAGGATTAAATAAAAATCATTTTAAAATCAAGTAACATAAGCCTAGCCTGCATCTGAGTTCTGAAAATGAAATAGCCAGGGAAGGACATTTATTAGTCTATAATATTTAAACTGATAAACCATTAGCATTTTGTCAGGGAGAATGCATCCTAAGCACTTCTCCTTTGCAGATTGCTTCAGCATGAACTGTAACTGTTTTAGACACATCTGGCACTGCAGATTTCTTCCCTCTTATGTATTTCAGTGATTTAAAAGGCTGTGGCCAGGCAGATGGATGTCAGCTGTGTGGTTTAAAATAGTGTTTATAAAAGTGAATAAGGCTTTTAAGATCTAGTGAATGGAATTCTGTCCCCAGTGAAATAACTGGAAGATTTGCCACTGATTTCAGTGGGGCCAGGATTTTATCCTAATGTTTTTATTCCCCATTTTACCCTAATGTTCTTATTCCCCATTTCCAGACATATTTCTTTGCCCCTCCCTGTCGGCTTCACTCCGTTAATATATTTATAATGTTGTTAAGGATGAACAATGAGTAAGGTAAAATGGTGATCCTTGTGTGTCATTTAAATAATGCAATGCTGTATAAATAAAGTATCAATAGTAAGTGTATCTTCCTCTAGTAAAACATTTCTGTAGCCCTTTCTGTCTGTGTCCAAATGGACTTTGCAAACAGTAACAAATTACAGCCTATCTGATCTAGAGAAATATTCTCAGCATCCCATTTCTACAGAATGGGAAAGTGAGGAGGGAGACTCTACTTTCTGGCTTCCATATGGCAAAAGTCACTGAAGTATACACGTGGAGGGAAACCCAGACAGTCAGTGTACTGAGAAGGTGTTGTATTAGATGGAGACCATAACAAACCTTTCAAAAAGAAATGAGGTCAGATTTCTTGGAAGGTGCACTTGAGAGAGCCTACAACTGGCTAACTTTGAGAAGAAAAGGATCAATTGAAATGCCAATTAAAGAATGTTAAAGTCCTGATAAAACTTGCTGACATCATCTACGGGAAGAAGGGGGAGGAATGGAGTCTTGTGGCACTTAAAAACTAACAGATTTATTTATCGCATCAGCTTTCATGGAGAAAAATCCCACTTCGTCAGACGCTTTGAAGAGGAGGAACTTACAAAATGGGATGAAAATAAATGCAGGGGAGTGTAAGACATGGGATCAGGTCATACTGCAACAGCAAATCAGAGCATTTGTAAAGATTCAAACTCTAGGAAACAGTAGATAGGGGGAAAGTGAAGTCAAAATACCTGTTATAATGGGAACAGAATCCATAGTCAGAATTCAGTCCTGCTTTCACACAGTCTAATCCTCATATTAGTTCAATTTTGTCTGTTTCTCTCTGAAGTCTTGATGTCCCATTGATTTTCTTGAGGACTATCATTAACAAATCATCAATGGAGAGATAAGGAAGATGGAAGTGCTCAGCAACTGGTGTGTGTGTGTGTGTGTTTGAGTTTGAGAGAGAGAGAGTTCTGATTTCTGCAGTCAGTTTTGTGCCCATTTATTCTTCTCCATAGGGACTGTCTTAGTCCAACGTATAAGGTGTGGGGGCATTTCTGGCACGTGATGGCATAAATCACATTAGTGGATGAGAAGGTGAATGACCCTTTGATGGAGTAGCTGGTTTGATTAGGTCCTATGACGGTGTCTTTTGTGCAGATATGTGGACAGAGCTGGCAGCGTGGTTTGTTGCAGGCTTATGGGCCTGCTTTAATGTTTCTGTTGTTAGGTCTGTAGTTGCTGGTGAGTATCTGTTTCAGGTTCGGGGGTTGTCTGTAGGAGAGGAGAGGTCTGTCTCCCAAGGCTAGAGGGAGTGAGGGGTCATCTTTTAAAATAGGCTGGAGGTCCTTAATGATCTGTTGTAGAGGTCTAATTTGAGGGTTGTATGTGGTGACCAGTGGCGTTCTATTGTTTTCTTTTTTGGGCCTTTCCTGTAGTAGTTGACTGCAGGGTACACGTCTGGCTCTGTCAATATCTTTCTTTACTTCTCCAGGTGGGTACTGTAGTTTTAAGAATGCTTGCTAGAGATCCTGAAGATGTCTATCTCTGTATGAGGGATCAGAGCAAATGCAGTTATATCTTAGGGCTTGGCTGTAGACCATGGAGCGTGTGGTGTGTTTAGGATGGAAGCTTGAGGGATGTAGATAAGTATACCAATCTATAGGTTTTCGGTATAGAGTGGTGATGTGTCCATCCCTAATTTGTACTGTAATGTCCAGAAAGTGGATCTGCTGTGTGGAGTGTTCCAGGCTCAATTTGATTGTGGAATGGAAATAGTTGAAATCTCTCTGGAAATCTTCAAGAGCATCCCTGCCATGGGTCCAGATGATGATGAATCAATGTAGCATAAGTAGAGGAAAGGTGCTGTGGCATGAGACTTGAGGAGACATTGTTCTAAGTCGCCCATAAAAATGCTGGCATATTGTAGGGCCATGCGGGTATCCATAGCAGTGCCACTGACTTGGAGGTATACATTATCCTCAAATCTGAAATGGTTGTGCGTGAGCACAAAGTCACACAGTTCAGTCACAAGCAGTGCTGTGGCATCATCTGGGATGGTTCCTCTAATAGCTTGTCATTCATCCTTCTGTGGGATGTTGGTGTAAAGAGCTTCTACATCACTAGTGGCCAGGATGGTGTTTTTAGGAAGCTCACCGATGGCTTGGATTTTCTCAGGAAATCTGTGGTATCTCAAAGGCTATGTTCACACAGGGCAGGCTTGTTACGAAACAAGACATTTCGAAACAAGCTGTTTCGAAATAACGAGTTATTTCGAAACACCTTATTTTGCAGGACAAAAACTTTGTCCGCGAAATAAGGGAGCAAAATAGCAGGTCCGTGGACCTACTATTTCGCTTTGGGATGGGAGTGCAGGCAC
>ML681985.1:1254891-1299279 GCA_007922195.1 Podocnemis expansa | reverse complement strand
GTCAAATGCTGTTTCAAAACAGCAGTTGTTTTGAAACAGCATGTCCCGCTGGCGTTGTTTCGAAACAACTCCCTTTCTAAACAAAAGTGGGTTTAACCTGTTTCAACAGAACGGCTGCATTTCGAAACAAGCAGTTTGCTTGTTTCGAAATGGCCGTACGTCATGTGGCCATGGCAGTTCTTATTTCGAAACAACCCCTGTTGTTTCGAAATAAGAACTGTAAGAACTGTGTGTGAACATACCCAAAGATAGCTAGAGATGTTGATAACATAGGTTCTGAGGAGGGATAAGCCTGCTATAAGAGTGCCAGTGCCTGAGATGATGATTCGTCCAGGGTTTCCTTTTTTATGGTTTTTAGGTAGTAGATAGAATACTCCTGGTCGGGGTGCTGGTGGTGTGTCTGGAGGCTTATAAACAACTCTGCAACACAACAATCTACAAAACTCTTTCTTCTGACCCCACTGAAGAATACCAAAAGGAATTACAGCACCTACTCAAGAAACTACCTAAGGCAGCACAGGAACAAAGAAAGACAGACACATCACCATGGGCCCTATTATAATTACTCTTTTTATCAGTTCCAAAGGGGTAGCTGTGTTAGTCTAATTCAGCAAAACAAACAAGGAGTCCTGTGTCAGTTTGAAAGACTAATAGATTTATTTCTCACATGAGCTTTCATGAGAGAAAATCCCACTTCATCAGACGCTTTGAAGATGGGGGAATTTATAGAATAGAAGGAAAATATATGCTGGGAAATGGAAGTCATAGGATCAGGTCAGACTGTTACAGTAAATCAATGCAGTAGTTTAGATTCAAACACTAGGAAACAGCATATAGAAGAAGGTGAGGTCAAATCAAATCACCTGTTGTAACCTTTCTATAATGCAGTACCTAGGGGAAACAGGTGCATAGAAAGAGTTCCCTTCTGAAGTGCAGCTACTTCCTTGTGCATAGGAGGAGGGATCACAGTTCTGTAACATGCCCATAAAATACTTCTCTGGCTCTCCCCCACATAACAACAGTAGCATTTCACATGGGTGAAAGTGACAGCTGTTAGCTGACATTAGATACCTGTCTGGACAATCACAGGAGAGTTAGGGGCAAGTATTGCAGAGTGAGATAAATGAGGAGGAGAAGGGAATGTGCAGGGCTAGTGACCCAAGCAAAGCAACGTGGAATGACTGGTACCACCCCCATAACAAAAGGAATAGAAGACAGAGAGCTCTTTCCATTCAAAGCAGAACTGATGTAGGACATTGGCAATCCAACCCCCTTTCCCATTTGCTGTTCAATCTCCATCTATTTCTTGATACGCAGTTACTGGGGGAACTTGTTCCCTGTGTGTTTTTTCTTACCACTAGCTCACCCTCATGGTGATGAAGCTTGCTCAGACTTTCATTCCTAGTGCTGAGAGTTGTTAGATGCACCATCATGTCCTATCTCCACCAAGGGGCTGCGGAATCACTGGTGGCTCCAGAGAGGGGGCAAGGGGCATGAGCCCCACCCTCAGATAAGGAGCTTGCCCCCCACAGTCAAACTGGACCACTTTGATTGGTTAGAGGGAAAGGCACTTTTCACATGTTCATTTTGTTAAACTTTCAGACTCAGGCAGTTTTCACAGGCTCAGTGGGCCCTTTAAGGATGCTGGCATAGCAGTAGAAAAGGATCACACCAAAAGACTACTATTAAAGGGTTAAATTGTCTAAGTGGGAGGCAGTGTTCCCTCTAAGAGCCTCCAGCAGCTGAGCAACTCATGTTCCTCCCTGTGCCCCCCCACGCGGGCCCAATCCTGCCCCCCCCCACGGGCCCACTCCCCTGGTAACCCCCCCAGGCTGCCCAGCCCCTCCCCGCAATCCTACCCTGCTGCTGGAGCAGCATGACCCTGCCACAGCTCCTGGGGCCAGAGGAGCACTAACGGAGCATGCTCAGACGTTCTGGGCATGCTCCATTAGAGTTTCTCTGGGTGGGAGTTTTAATAGCTCCCTGCTCCACAGGAGCTCTATGCAGGGACTCTGGCTGCTGGCCCTGCACGGGGGGGCTGTGGCGGGCTGCGCGGCCGCATGCCCACACAGCTTAGAGGGAACATTGGTGGGAGGGGGAGTTTTGTTTTCAGGAACCTGCAGAGTCCGTTTCAGTTTCATTTCTCCTGTTCTGATTGAGACGGTAGTAGGCCTAGTTTTGCTGATCTGTACTGTTGCTTGTGTATTCAACTCTTATTTTAATTCTCTTTCAAATTAGTAAAATTCTGTTACACCACTCCTGACTGCCGCCTGCTTTATTCAGCTGCTTCTGCTAACAAAGGAAAGGTAGCTGTCCTGAGAGGGTTCAAACAGGAGACAAGTGGAAAGAGCAGACAAATTGCTGAGTGAAAGCAGAGCTGCTGCTCAGAAGGCTGGTAAGGGAGAAGAGATTTCCAGGACCAGGCAATGAAAAGTCATAGTCCTTCTTTGTGAAGGCCCATGCATTCCACCCCCTTTCTGCACTATCATGTAGTATAAGCAAAGATGACCGTTTTCAGAAGCTTTAGACTAGTATTTCGTAAATCCAGCCTGAAAAACACCTCAAAGAAGTTCTGATGTCACAGAAGTACAGGGAGGTTCTTCAGAAAGGTCCATTGAAGCAAGCATTTGTTGGGAGGAGGAATTAGGCAGTACTAGGGAGTCTGACATTTGTGAGGATGAACGTGATGAGTAAAATGATCCAGGGGTGCCATGTGCTGGTCTATTGCCCAAGGTGTGTGTACATGCTTATGTGAATAAGTTACATGGTCCAAGTGACATTGCATAGTCTAAGCAAGAAAGTCATTCACAGCCAGCACTAAAATATTTATCACCAACAAAATTTAGCAAATCATGAAGACATTTCAGTCCAGCCTGGTACAAATTATACTCCTCGTTGGAATACAGTGCACTGGAAAATGCTGTGTTTTGCTTTGCTTGTCACCATTTCACTGGAAAGGAGGCATGTAGTGGTGAAAATCCATTTACTCTCCAGCGGTACAGCAACTGGAAAAAGACAACTGAGAATGATTCAGGTCTGAGGCTGCATAACAGAAGTGCAGTCCACAAAGACTGCATGGTGGCTTAGAGAGTTACAGACAAACACAGGCAAAGGAAGCTCAGTTTTAGCCCAATTAAGTGATGAACTTATAAAAGAACTTAAAACAAAATAGACATTAGATGGCTACTCTTGCAGAAATTCTTTTGTTCACCTCTAAACAAATAATTGGTCAGTGTAGACACTGGGAAAGTGATGAAATGAGTGACAACAGAGGAAATTTTCTTGAACTCTTGCAGCTAGTTGCAAACCAAGATCCCAGAATTCAGTCTCAAATACATGGTTCACCTCGCAATGCAAAATACACACATCATTCATTTGAGAATTAATTGTTAAGTATCATGAGCAGAATGGTTCTGGAGTCAATCTCCCAAGAAGTCAAAGAAGGTGGGTTTTTTTGCATTAATTGCTGATGAAAAAAAGACACACATAAGCAGGAAAAAATTTCAGTGGTGCTCTATTATTACTACAGAGACAATATATTTGAACAATTTGTTGGCTTTCATCTGTGTCAGTCACTGGATACTACTTCACTCATGAGTTATGTAAAGAACACCTTGGCATGTTGTGGCATAGATATAAAAACCTTCATAGCACAAACCTATGATGGTGTCAGCGTAATGAGTGAAGCACTAAATGGTGTGCAAGCACAGTTTCTGGAAGAGGTACCCCAAGCTATCTATGTTCATTGTTACAACCATAGGTTGAACTTAACAACTGTTGGGGTCTGTAAAAAACAGAGACGTGGCAAATTTCTTTACTGTTCTTCAACAGCTATATATGTTTCTATCACATTGATCTGTGCATTCACATTTCACTGAATTGCAAAAGAAACTGGGAGCAGAATTATTGAATTGAAGAAATTGTCAGACACTCTCTGAGTATGTCAGAGTGCATGATGCTTAGCTGTTAAAGCAACACTTTCAGTATTTTTTTTGCTTCTGAATATAATCATCAGTTAATTGAATTCTGACAAAAGTGTAGAGGCACATGGCATTCTAAATCAGATAGACTTTTGCTTTGTGTTTTGTCTGAATCTTTTTAGTGAAGTGCTTCTTGAACTTAAAGTGGTATCAGATTACTTGCAGAAATCAGATTGTGACATGGCTCAAGCTTGCTTCCTTCTTAACTCTTTGACTGATAGACTGCAAGATCTGAGGGATCACGAGGAGAATTTCAACAGAATTATGGCTGATGTAAAGATTATTGCAGAAAAAAACTTCCATCAAAATGCAAACTAAAGAAAAGAGAATCTGTTGTATACCCCCCAAATTTCAAAGCTATTACTGAACTCAACACAGCAGAAAGTATGCTTCCAAAAACTGACTATGATTTTAAAGTAAAGGTGTTTCTTCCTATTTGTGATCGCACCAACAGTAAACTTAAACAACAATTTACATGTTTTAAATCGGGTCAGTGTTTTCAGTTCAAAATGCCATTACTTTCTTGATTCAGAGGAGCTCAAACCATTTGCAAGACATTACAATAGTGATATGGATGGACTTGAAGTGGAACTCACTGAGACTATTTGCAAAAGTTCTAGAGAGGTATGAACATGAGAGAGAAGTAAAAATTGCCATAATGAACCAAGTGTTTGATCTACTTGAAGAACTGAAAATGTCTTTTCAGTGAACTCTATTGATTGTGTGCTATTGCCATCACCATACCTCCATTAAATGCAGGCTGTGAATGGACATTTTCATGGCTGCATAAAATTAAGACCTATTTGAAGAACAATATGGGTGATGAACACCTATGTAACTTTGCCATACTGGCAATAGAAAAGAGACTCTCCAAAGTCCTTGACCTTGAAGCAGTGGTCAACTGCTTTGCAGAATTGCATAAGACTAGTGGATTCCACTTCTGTAGATATTTACATGTGTATTTTGCCTCTGTTCACCTCCCTCTCACTGACTTCCCACTTGATCAAATTTCAAAAAAGACATCACACACGGGGAAGAACAGGCTGGGCCAGCTCCCTACCTACCTCATAGTATGCATGCTGTCACCCTTTCATTTCTGAAAGATCACCAGAACCAGAGGTTGTCAGCTCTTCTTTATTTACAAATCTCATTTCAATTCTTTTGTATTTTCAAATTCCAGACAGTCCTTCATGTGAAGGATTACCCCCATATGCTCTTTACATAGCACATCCAAGGTAGTTCTCATACTCACAGTCCAAAAGTCCCCAGAGAAGCTCAACTCAAGCTGATCAAACCAAAATAATTTACCCCAGGTCACATAGGCCCACTGATCACAAATACCATCAAGAAGACTGCTCACAGCCCAAGTTTACAAAAAGCCCCTTAGATCAATGTCATCTTCATTTCCTTCTTGCTTGTGACTGACATCTGATTCTATTTGAACACATTGTACAGCAAAGAACTGTTTTGGATGGTCATTGTGCAGCGTAACAGGAGGGTAAGGGCTGATCCTTCAGGAATGATTAAAACAAGAATCACAAATCAAATAAGAGCTGCTATGCAGACTCTAGTCATCTCTCTGAGTCTGAAATGAAAGAGAAAGCTCATTTGTCCACAGCCAGCTTGATCAACCAGAACTTGGATAAACAACAGCATGTCTTGACTTTCTTACTTGGCCAGGGGTTGTCCTGTCTCAGTTTGCTCTGCTTCCTCTCACTGGCTATGTCTACACTTAGAAGGTTAATTCGAATTAACTGAATTCAAACAAATTAATTTGAACTAATAATGATTAATTCAAATTAACACAGCCACGCTAGAAACCCTAATTCAAAGTAGCATGTCCATGCACAGGACTTGCAAGTTCGAATCAGTTAGGGGGCACTATTGCATAGGGAAAATCAAGCTGTGGTTAATTCAAACTAACAGTTCGAATTAACACAGCTACACTGGGTTAATTCGAGCTAATGAGTTTGAATTAACTATCAATTCAACTTTAAGGGAGGTTTCATAGATTCGAGCTAGGCTTTCCTTAGTTCAAACTAAGGGAACTCCATAGTTTGAACTAATGAAAGTAAGTGTGGCCATACACTAATTTATTTTGAATTAAGCCTCCTCAATTCAAACTAAATTGTAAGTGTAGACATATCCACTGGCACCTAGTGTATTCCTGGATGTGTCTGTACTACTACTGGCTCAAAAGTAAGCAACTGTATTTGAAAGAAATCCATTACCACTGTTTTGTTCTGCCTAATTTGTACATAAAATGTTTACATAGGGAGTTGTTTGGAGGCCCTTTTCCTTGTAATTTGAATATGTTTGGTTAATGCTTGCTTGCAGAATAAACAGCAAACTATGTTACCTAAGTTCATCTAAATCAGGAGGATTTATTTCAGGGAAAGTAAGTTTAGGATGAGTGCTTGCCCACCTTGAAATTCACTGTGCCCCCCACACAAAAATCTCTGGAACCACTGCTGCGTAGAATCTGGTTATACTTCCACTGGTATTTCATTTCACCTCACAGAAGCTTGGATTTCCTTCATCTCTTCTCTACCAGGAGTCACAATGTATGTGAGGAGTAGCCACTTTAAAGACATTTCTCATTCCTGGCACCTTCCGTGAATACATGTGTTAAATGGGGTCACATATCACACCATTTTTTTTCCCTTTGGTCATGCCTTTTTTAATTTGGCCACAGCCACATTCTTGGAGTGGTACAGAAGCTGGACATCATTAGTTTCCTCTGCTATCTGTTCCTCACAATGTATGACATAATGTAAGTTTTGCAATTCTTCAGTCCCTTTTTTGTGATTTGGGATGGTCAAGCTGATCATGTGTACGTATTTTTGCTTGTGTGTTTGACTTCCACGTATATAAATACTTTCATTTTCTTTTCCCTTCTTTCTTTCTGTTACCCCAAAATCCAACCTGTTCTCTCCTGAATTCTCTTTGTCAGTTCTCTGAGGAGACAAATTTTATAAATACAGATGTTGCATGGAAAAATGTATTTGAAACTGTCACTCACAAGCTTGGCTGCACATGAGCAAAACAAAAAAAGATTGTTTTAGATAATCAGAACTAAAAATAAGGTTAGGTTCAGTATTGGGTCCATAAAGCTATCAGGTTGTCAGAAGGATTGAAGGAAAAAAAGACTCATGACCAAAATGGCAACAGTAGTCTCCCTTTACATTTCTATCATGTATTTTGCTAACCTTTTTATTTCTTTGTTACCAATCAAAACAATTTGACATTTTTGCCATTCATATTTGTTTCCACTTATAAGTTTTTGTGTGAAGTGTTCAGCCAACTACTAAATGCATGAAGAACCATGCTGGCAGTCCTAAAATAAGTGAGACCTTTTAAAATGCTGCTTTGTGCGGTCTGCGAACCTTGACTATAAAACAATCTCTTCACAACTGGGTTCACTGATGAGACTTAGAGGAACAGCATAGTATAATTGGATCAAGGTGTATTTCTACAGCCTTCCCTATTTATAGTAGCTTCTCAGAATGAAACTCATCTTGTTTTTCTGTTCTTCTGCTCAGTCAGTCCTGCAACAGCAGCTCATGTAGTCTAAGGAGCTTTTTCCAGGACTGATTAAAAATGCATAGGAATCCTCTTATCAAATATATATGAGATATAGGGAGATACAGATGGATGATACTTATGTCCCCCCTCCCACTCCCGAGAAGATCCTTTGTTAGTGTACAGTTAGAGGTGCTCAGGTACATTTCTTCTCAACATAGTCATTAAAAATCAGAGCAATGGCAGCTGGACCAACAGTAGCATGAGCCTTACCTAGGTACCATGGAAGGGATAATTTGGGGACAGTTGAGTGATGTGTGTAACTGAGTGCACAGTTTGGCCTTCAGAACCTTTTGCTGCTGCTGCTGCTGCTGCTGCTGCTGTGTCAGGAGAGAAGAACCCAGACTGACTCTCAGATCCCTGGCTCTGTTTTTATGGCAAGCCATTAGAAAAAATAATCAGTTTAGTTGTAAATGAGCTTCATCGGCACAGAAATCACTGACAGGCAGTAAACAAAGACACAACAATGCCTTTCTTACTAGTAGTCACTTTTCAGACCAAAGCTTGCAATTTACGTATTCATCAAGACTCATGAGTTTTCTGTTATCATTTCCTTTGATTCTGTGCTATTCATTCATCCTATGTGTACGTGGCCATTTCTAAGCCACTTTTCCAGGTTTTTCAGCTGCACACATGCTCTTCAAAGTACAAATCACTTGTGCTGTTTTAGGTCTCGACTCTTCTTATTCATGTGAATGATATCACAAGTAGAAAAAGCTCATGGCCATTAAGGACACTTGCATCTTTTTACCACCATTCCTTTATGCCAGCCAAGAAAGAGGTATTTTTTATGTGGGCCATATATCTCCTCACAGCCAGAATTCTTTTATTCCTTGGGGCAACAAAAGGTGCAAATCCTCATTTCCCCCAGGAAAAGGAAACTTGAGAAGCATTATTAATCATGCAAGCTGTCTCCTGTAGCAGTGCCAGCAAAATAATCTTCCTTACTCCACACATCAATATTCTTGACACTCATCTTAAAACTTAGGTCGTGCATATCCATCTGCCGTTAGAAAAGTGCCAATGTGCAAACACCTCTTTGCTATTTTTAGGGTTGTATCAAAAGTATTTCTTCAACTTTCTGTCACCTTACCCAGTTTTTCACATGATGCTCTCTACCAACGTCCTCACTGGTCACCTTCAGGGCCAGCGCAACGCAGTAAGCACAGTAAGAACTGCAGGGGGGCACCGCCGTTTGAGGGACGCCAAAATGCCCTGTGGGGAAAGTGTCCCTCGTCCCGCCATCCCATGCCAGTGGGCACCAGGAGAGCCGGCCAAAAGGGCACCCCATTCAGCGCTGCCGGTCTGCCCCCTGCCACCGGCACTGCTCTTGGCTCTGTGCCAGAGCAGCAAGGGGGGGGCGAAAGCAGCATGGAGCCGGTATCACTCCTCCCTGCCCAACCATGCTGCCTTTGGCCCCCTCCCTGCTGCTCCCACACAGAGCCAAGAGCAGCACCAGTCCCTTCCAACGTGGGCCAGCCCCTCCCCTGGGCTGGCCAGGTCTGCCCCCCAGTGCTGGGGGGGCAGGGCCAACCATAGGTTAGGGTGACCTAGGCAGCCGCCCAAGGTCCTGCGCCTTGGGGACCGCTTCCCCTTCCATGCCCCCACACCAGGGACTGGGAAGTGGTTGGCCAGCCCAGTGAAGCGCTGCCGATCTGCCACCCCCGCCACACGCACTCCTCTGGGCTCCAGTGCCGGAGCAGTGGGGAGGGGGCGGGAGGCAGCGTGCAGCCGGTATCACTACTCCCCCCCACCCTGGCCACGCTGCCTCCCACCACCTCCCCACTGCTCCAGCACTGGAGCCCAGAGCAGAGTGCATGGCGGGGGTGGATCAGCAGTGCTGAGCTGACAGCCCTTTTGGCCGCTCCCTGGTATCCGGCATGGAGGGGCAGCGCAGGGGTCTGCCCCTCCCCTGGGCCTGCTGGCCCTGCCCCCCCCCCAATGCAGAAGGAGTGGGGGAGCCATGGAGGGCTCATTTGCCTGGGACCCCTCACACCCCTAGGGACAGCCCTGTGGGGGGGGGGTGAGGCCATTTGCCTGGGGCCCTGCACCTCCCTAGGGATGGCCCTGTCCGGGGGAGAAAGGCACCCTTTTTTAGGTTGCAGGGGGCATCAGAAACCCTAGTGCCGTCCCTGGTCACCTTGGTTTTTAAACATGTCTCTTTAAGAAATGAATGGATGATGTTCAAGACTTCGTCGGATACAGATGAAAATAATATTTGCAATGCCAATCAGAGGATGACAAATTTTGAACTCACTCTTTTCACAAAAGCATCCTAATTTTAATTATAGGAAATGCATATCATCTCCTCCACAATAATAACCGTAGAGGTGGGTTTTCTTTATAATCTTAATATCCATTCATGGAATAATGACCAGATTCTCAGCAGATTTATATCAGCAGAGTTCTTTTCAAATCAAGGGGGCAATGTTGATGTATACAAGATGCTGATCTAGCCCATTGATTTTTGGTTAGCTAAGAATGTACCACCTTCAATTATGCCAGCATTCCCAGACCTGAAAATGATCATGACCCCCACCTTATCATCTTGACTGGGTATGACAGTACAAATGAGGCTGAAAACAAAGCCCAAGTGATACATTTATTATCAATTTATGATGACCATTCAGGAAGAATTTTTAATCTTATGTAATTTAGTAGAAGACAAAACATATTACACCCGCTCCCCTACGGCTGGAGGATATCTCACATCCTTCCCATCACATAGCTGAGTGTCCAGCATAAAGCATGGATGGGAAAAAGACCTCTCTTTTCTTACACACATGTAGAAATTTTGTGTATGGCTTACACAGTGAAATTGAGACACTTTCTCAGTGCTGTTTGATTTTAGATGTTAATGTACCCAGGTTTAAACTCTGCCCACATACCAGCTGGCTCATCCTTATCCTTTTTTGAATAATAATAAAATTAGATAAAATCCATTCAGTTTTCATAATGGTATGTGGTGTTTTAGGTAGACAGGGATTTGCAGTTCCAGAGCCTCAAACAACTCTTTGACCAAGCACCTGCTTTTATTTTCAAGTTGAGGATCTGTGACAGAAATGAATGCTACCCTTATAGTTATTATAATGAATCTGACCCATAACCTTTCTTTGGATGGCCACAAGCTTTCATCATGTGTCTAAGGTTTATTTATAAATATTGATTTATATTAAAGATTACCTCTAACCATTTCCTATAAAATACTCAGGTCTTGCAGTTTTGCTCTCCATGGTCTGCTCAGTATCAAAGGTACAGCAATAAATCAAAAAGACGTGACTAATGCCACCACTGATAGCCACAGCGTCCGAGTTATAATAATGAGTTGTTTTGTTTCAATTTTAAGGAGGATCTTGCTTGGAAAGCATTACTTTCATTTAAACATTACTTTGGAAGTCAGAGCAGATTCTATTTACTCAAAAAGGCAAAAAAAAAGTGAAACCTTCATATGCAAATGTATGGCATTTCAAAATGTCATATAGCTACATCTACATATAAATAAGCTGCTTTCTGAATTCTGCAGCAGCAAGGCTGTTTTTATATAGAAATTGGATAATGGTATACAAAGTGAAACCAGTGGGATACCATTGGGTCAGGCTTTGGCAGTGTTATTTCTTTAACATCACTGAACTAGTTAGATAATACTGCTATCATGTTGCACAGCTAGCCACAGAGGCCAGAACAGAAACATAGTATATAACTGGTACTTGTTTGTTTATTAAGAAGAAGTGTAATGACAGCAAATATGCGAAAAAAGAAATGCACGTACAAGCTTCTGCTTACTTCACTGGTGGTTCCATTGACTTCATGGAACGTAGCATGAGTAAGATTATCCTCAGAAAAACAAGCAAGACATCTGGTGGCATTTAAAGACTAACAAATTTATTTCTTGCATGAGGTTTCATGGGAGTAAATCCCACTTTTTCAGATGCTTTGAAGATGGGAATCTTACAGCATGAGAGGAAATAAATGCAGGGAAAGGTAAGTCATGAGATCAGGTCACACTATAACAGCAAATCAAAACAGTCATTAAGATTCAAACACGGGAACAGCATATAGAGGAAGATGAGTCAAATCATCTGTTTATCCCCCAAAGCAATACAGTGACTCTGTTGCAATGGAGGTCATTGTAAGGTATGGAACTTAGTGGAAAGAGGGTAATAGACATCTTACTGGAGACATTGTGGTTTGGATCCCAGAATATCAGTACTGAAACTAGAAATGGCAGATATTTTGGTTTTTTAAAGTTGGAAAGGATCAGGCAATATAGACAGCACTGAAGAGGTTTATTTATGGTACCAGGAAGTACGAACAAAAACCATTAGAGCTTCAAAAGAAGAGTAACACAGCACTTGTTTATATACTGGTTTAAACTGGTTTCATAAGAGTTCTTGCTTCTTTTAGAAAAACATCTCTGTGCATGGTAAGAAAGGTCAAGGTAAGGGAGGGGCTCTCAACAGTTTGGGAAATACTAACTTCTGTATAAGGGGGTTGAATGGGTATGTGATGTCAGCCAGGGAGGAGTATGTGACATGGGAAGGGTATGTGACAAGGAACAGGGGATGAGTGGGTGGGTGGCAACAGATGGAAGGGGATATGTGGCAATAAACAATCAGGAGGAGGGTCTTATGACAATAGAGGAGAAAGGGTAATTGGCAATGGACAGTCGAGAAGATATATGACAATAGACAGCATGCTATCTGGGGGCACCCTCTGTGTCTGAGACCTAGTGTGCTTCCATGGCCTAACAGTTTCAAATATAATTGTTCTAGCTAACCCATCACAGCCACTACCAACAATGCCATTGCCTCCTTTCTGCACTGCCATGCAGTAATATCATGCATGCATTTGGCCCTTTAAAGTAGTTTTGTTCTTCCCTCTCCCCTACCCTCTTTGTACCAGGGGTTTGGGTTTCTTTCACTGTTCCTTTTTTGTTATTTGTTTCTTGGTTTTTGAGACTAAATTGTCTTCTTTTAGTGATATGGACATGTAGTCAATAAATTTAGTGATCTCTGTTTGGTTCCCAATGTACACATTTCAAAAGTCACCATTGTTACCAGCACCTTTAACCAACAGGCCAAGAAAGCAATGGGAATGGCAGCTGAATTACCCTTTTATCAGAGAGGGGACTACCTCGTTTTAGGGTAGAGACATTTATTCAGTCATTGTCCATGCTGTGGCTTGCTTTAGGGCTAAATATAAGAATTCTCATGTCTTTGTTGCCAGTAGAGGACTTGGCATACAGGCTGACAATCTTGCATGCTCCAGATTTCTAAACTGACACAAACATTTTTGAAACATTAAATTGAAATAATAATAATAATTAAAAATAATAAAGGCTCATATCTTAAAGGTTCAGGCATGAGTTTGCCATATGCAGCTGAGTAGGGGAATAAAGGGATATAAGGAAGGTACCTTGCAAGTCTGTGCATGGGAGTAGTGGTGCTGGGCAGGAGTGGGTTCATCTCTGCCACTACCAGATAACATAATTCCACTTCCAAATGAGGAGTGTGGTTCACAGATCAATTTGTAAATCTGGTGTTTGTAACTCAGAAGTTCCACTGTATAATAAAATAATCCCAGGCCCCAAAATTGCTTAAAAGCTGAGTATAAACAGAATATAGAATATAATGGAAGAACAAATGGGGATAGGACAGGCAAGAGGGATCACAATAATAGGAACATGTTTGTTTGTTTTTTACTGGACCACACCACCATTGCTTATGGGAAATTGATTGAGGTGTTAATTGGAATTTTGTCAAGCAAGCCTCAGCCTATTCAGCTGTTTCACCAGTACTGTTTATAAATGCCTGTACATTTTAAGAACAGTATATTTCTTTCAAATATGCTGATATGCTTTGATTATTTTTGGTTGGTGTGAACATCTGTGGATTATTAGTATGCCTTTATTCATAACTTTCTACTATTAATTATGACAGCAGACTGAATAATTATGATATACTGTTGTAAGAGGCAAAGATCTTACTATTTTTCCCAGTGTATTAAAAACCATCATCATAAACATAAAAAATACTGAGTTATTTTTAAAACAGAACGTGGATGTTATCCTCAGCCCAGGAAACTCATTTGCATGACAACATTTAAAATGAATAAGTGACCGAGTTGAGCAAGTGTCTTTTGTGCTTGGGAAAAGATGTGAATGCAATTTAATTCAGATGGATTCATTTTTTTCCCCTCTTGGTAAAATTAGTAATATCAGGATGGTTTTTGTTACACAGTTTTCAGTGAGCTACATATGGAAGACTAGAAAAGATAAAATGCATCTCTAGTGTGAAAGAACAGAAGCCATTCAGTTATTTTAGGGCAGATTTAGCCCTATTCTGTAATGCACTGTTGCAAGGAGGTTTTTAAAGGCACAGATGCCATTCTGATGCCTAACTCCCAATAGCCGTAAGCACCAAACTTCCTTTTCCATCTTTTGAACATCTCTCCCTTTGGAGCCAAATGTTCATGCCAGTGCCCAGCCCAAGTAGCACAGTGACTTTGGTGCATGTCTTTGGGAAAGTTACCAGACACGTGAAAGGGGACACATTTCCAGAAGAGGTAGAGTAGTTAAAGAAAGTAGAACCAATCCAGTTAGGAAAGCTAGAAAGAGTCCCTTTTCTTACATTTAAATCCTCAGAAAACATGATTTATGAGGAGCTGTTACTTCAGTACCTATTGGAGTGCTTTGATATAAATTTTACTTATGTCAGCAGAATGTAAAGGTTTATGTTATTATGTAAGTGAAATTCTTCTTCACATTGGTTCCAATGAGACAGGCATCAAAATAGCTTTAATTAAATATCTGGCATTGTGTCTTCTGTTACCAGCCCATATTTTATCTAGACAACAATTCAATAGACAGAAAAGGTAGGCTTGTCCCACTTATATCCATTCAGAAGGGTACTGAAAACACCATTTTCCTTACCCATCATTTTGACCATGTCACCCATCTCTTTAAATCCCTCCCTGGGCTCCCTCTTCACTACTGCATCAAACATAAGCTACTTGTCCTCACTTCCCAGACCCTTCACAGCCTCTCTCCACCCTACCTATCATGTCTTAATCAGTACTAAAAGGTCAGCTCCTGCCTCTGACCAGCCCAAGATGACAGCCTCTACTGCCCACTTATTAAATTTTCAAACAAGCATCTTCATGCTCTCGCCCACATTTTCCTCTCACGTTTGTGAAGTACCTCTCATAAACATCTGCAGTGCCACTTCCTTTTTCCCTTTCCAAATCCACCTTAAAACTCTCCTTTGCAGGTGTGTCTAAAAAAAAAAAAAACCTTAAAAACAGATAAGCTGCTGTTATGCTTAGTCCACTGAAGCTGACCTCTTGTCTTACAGTTTCTTGTACTTTCTTGTTAATCTACCAGCTTTCTAAATACATAGAGTGGAGACATGAACCATCTCCTTGTTCTGTATTTGTACAGTGCCAAGCACAATGAGATCTTAGTCTATGAGTGAAGCTCTTAGATGCTATGATAATACAAATAATTAGTAATAATTTTGACTATCATTGCTGGAGAATTTCCATTTTACATTAATGGCTGAACAGAAGGCTTAATCATTTTACCTCAACCAACATTTTCTAACATGGCCATTATCTAATAATTAAGTACCAACATTGCACACTACTCTCTATGAAACAAAAGTGATGACATAAGAATCTATATCTTAAGGACCAGTCCTGCATGTTCTTAGGATATGTCCACACACAGGTTTTAAATGAAAATAATGCTGGTTATTTTGATTTTAAAAAAGGTTAGGTCCACACAACATTTTCTTACAGTGAAATGACGAGCTCCATCATTTTGCTATAAGGAAAGTCACATCAATATAATAAAACCTAGTTTTATATTGATATGACAGTTAAATCAAAACTGTTATATCAGGATAACACTATGTGGATGTGTTATTTCAATATAACTGTTACAGTGATTTAATGTAATTTGACTTTCTTCCTCTCAGGGTGCATGGCAGCCTGGAAACAAGGGCCGGGGTTCAGAACCCTGGCCAGGGGAGTAGGGGAGTGGAAGGAGTCCCACGCCCGGCTTCTCCAGCCAAGCCAGGCATCAGGGAAGGGACCCCCATGCCCAGCTCCTGGCACCCATGCCGGGTGGCAAGGGAAGAGACCCCACATGCCTGGCTCCCAGCGCACATGCCAGGCAGCATGGAAAGAGCCCACGCACCTGGCTTCTCCACATTGTCCAGGCTGCAGTGAAAGATGCCCGTGGCACCTGGCACCCAGCTCCCTGTATGCAAGCTGGACAGTAGGGAAAGAGACCCCTGCTCCTGGCTCCCCCTCTGCTGGCCAGGCAGTGGGGGAAGGGACCCGGCGTGCCTGACTAGCTAGGCATGCAGGGTGCCTTTCCCTACTGCCTGGCCAACAGAGGGGGAGCCAGGTGAGCAAGGTCTCTTCCACGGCACCCGGCTGTGCACCCAGGGCTGCAGCCAGGCAAGGGGATGCCTTCTCCCCACCCAGAGCCAGGTGAAGGGGATTCTTTTCCCCACCAACTGGCTCAGTGGGCGAGAGCCCGGCAGGGGATTGGGTGGGTGGCTTGGCCCGGCCAGGGGGCTATGTTGCCACACCTCCCATGGTGCCCCTCTCCTAAATCGAACTAACAACTCCTGGCCCTGGACATACTAGTTCAATTTGAATTTTTTAGTGGGGACCTGTTAAATTGATTTAACCTGAATTGATTTGATGATTTTATATCAATTTTATTAGATTTATTTAAGTTAAATTGATTTAACTACCTGTGTGTAGACATAGCCTTAATCACCCATAAGTAATTTCATTGATTGAGATGAAACTATTCATATAATGACTATATGCATTAGTGTGTTCAGGATTAAGCCATTCTCAGATGTACAAAGTTCCCATGGTGCCAGATTTTTGTCTGTTTTATCCAGAGCAGCCCATTTGGCATGAATGGAGTTATTCCAGATTTTCTCTGGTGTGCCTGAGTTTGAAATCTAGCCCAACAAGTTCAAATGGAAGTTTGGGGACTGTGAGGGCTGCAGGATCAGGATTTAGATTTCATTTTCTCTGTCCTGTGTAGTGCTTACCCCTGTGCTTTGACAAATTATTTCTTCTTTTGCATCTCAGTTTGCATTAAGAATTTTATATCAAATTCCATTAGAGTGTTTAGTAGCTTCAAAATATGTATGCATAGATACAGATGAATAGTTAGCCTGACATTAAGGTAAAAAGTATACTAAATATAATTGCAACTAATCATAGCTGGTTTTTTTAAGAGATGAAATCAACATGTCTTTAAACAGGCATATTAAGAAATATAGACCCTTAGACTATAGAATCTATAAAATAATCTTAGAATATGGAATATAGAATACATCTGTAAACGGATGTCATTTATTTAGCATTTTCTAAGAACTTCCTTCAGTAGAAGCAAGGTCACTAAGATCAGCCATCTTTTATCACAGCATAGATTAATTTTCACTTTAATGATCCCATATAAACTTTTTAGTAACTAGTTGTATGCTTATAACCAGTTTTATGGGCTACAGTCATTTCTTCTGCAGATGTCCTTACTTTATTCTGTTAATGGAATGCAGAGACAGGCCTAGTTAATGGCATTTTTCTTTCTTTTTTATTTACTTGATCTTTTGTTTGTGGAGCTCAATCACTTGCATTTCATACTAATACCATTTCTGAGATGAAAAGTTATTAGAAGCATTCTGTCATTTGGAAGGCTTTGAAGAAGTCCAAGCAGTTGCTTTTTATTTTCACCTTGGAGAAGTTAAAATTACCAACAAGCAAAATTGGGGGGGGGGCATTAAGATCTTAAATATAACATTAAAGAAAAATAGTTAAATTTTAGTTGTTTGCCATTCCTTTGTCTCACTACCCAAGGATGGGTTCAGGAAAGGATTAAGCAGCTGGACTCATAGCCAGCTCTGCTAGCCCCTGTACATCAGTTGCACCACATAGACTGGGGCAGAAGGCAAGCATGGTCAAATGTTTTCCCAGCTCCTTTGGCTTGATATCCATCCTGGACTGGAGCAGCCCCTGCTCTTCCTCAGGTGCAATGAAGAGCTCCTTGCTATCCCATGTATAAAGCTGAGAGAAAATCTAGTCCCAGTGATCATAATAAAAATGACACATGCAGTTAGTCCTGGGTGTGAAATAAACTGTAATAAATCAAGAGCACAGTTATTAATGGGTGTGACACATGGGGTGGCACAGTATTGTTTCCTTGTTAACCGATGACTTAGTGGATTGATTTAAGATACAATTATTCCTAGGGAAAAGAAAATCAAAATCTTATCTGTGTTCATATATTTCCGAATGGCATAGTCATCCATTTCTGTTGCTTTGGAAGTTCTTCACTACAACAGTCAATCTGTTCCATATATTCCGAATACTAAGAGTTCTTTTTTAAAAGCCACAAATAATTCCAGGCAGAAGTTTCTCTGAGACAATATTAAAATGAGATTTTGTTTTCTTTCAATTTATTTGTGATTGTATGACCACTTACAATGCATAAGAAAAGTGTTATTGTGCCCTGGGGTGATTCAGACAGCAGGAAAGAAATTTTTCTTTATTACAGCATTGCACTGTTACAGGTACAGAATGAGACTGAAGAACTCACTGTCCTCTGAAACATCAATTCTACAGTCTACATTTGTCTGAAGTGACCCCAAATTTATCTGAGCACCTCACAGTCATTGATTTATTTATCTTCACTACATCCCATTGTGGGAAAGCAGTGCTATTATGTCCACTGCCAAGTTGGACAATTGAGGCTCAAAGAGACTAAAATCGAGATCCTCAGGTATTTGGGTGCCTAACTACCATTGAGTTAAATGGCAGTTAAGCATCTAAATGCCTTTGGGGATCTGGCAAGCTTACAGAAGCAGTCTGTGATGGAGCCAGGAACACACCCAGGTTTCCTTAGTGTTAAGATACTGTTCTAATCATTGAATAGTTCTTCTTCTTGGTTTTGGACCATCTGGTGATTAGATTGTGGTTTTACTGGAGAAGTCATCTGCTATATCTTGTGGAAAATTCTAAGAAAAATGACTGGGCATATTTAGCTAATTGAAAATGCAACATGTAGGCAAAAAATGTAATATTTCAGGTCTTTAGTTTATATTTTCTTCTGGTTTTGGGGTGATAGAAAAAATGTGTGAGACATCCTTAGGGAAGTTCTTAGTAATAAGAAATTCTGTGGCCTGAAATGAGACTGAAGTCATGAGAGTAGGGCAGAGGAGAGCGCTCTTACCACACAGTCTTCATGACGTTCCACAAGAGCCTATTGTATTGACTAAATAAAACAGCTGCTACTGGTCTTTGGTCTCCACAGTGATTTTCGGAGCTATACTTGAAAATATTTCTTTGGCATACAAATTTTAGGGGATGATTTGATTCTTAGCGAGCAAATTAGATTTATGGTCTGTAAAATGTCTGATCACTAGGGAAAAATTAAATGTTTTGGAAACAGTATTAATAACATACATGAAAAATTATAAGCTGTGGACAGAATTCCAAGACATTTGTCATTAGACTAATTAAAGTATTTTTGCCTAGGCAATTTGACAGTCTATAACATTTTATTAAATATTTATGCAATATAGTCTTGATTTTCTCAACAGTGTTGTGGGGAAGGAGCTGTATGATTTCATTTTGAAACTTTGCATATTAGTAGTGATTGTAACACCCATGCACTCACAAACACTTCAGAAGTCTGAATTATTCTCTGTTTCCAAAAAGGGCCTTCTACAAATGTTTTTTGCAAAATTTAGTCTCTGTACAATGACTGTGACTTTTTTTATCACCAGTTCACCTTGAAAGGCTAATAAGTAGAGCTGGCCAAAAGTCAGAATTTTCATTTTGCAGGAGAAATTCACCATTTTAATATTTGTTGGATTCAAAATGGTGGAGACAAATATGTATTACATACCCCATAAAATATACATTTAAAAATACCCATTTTGACAATACTGTTTTAGGAATAAATTCAAAATTTCTTTTCAAATGTAAATTATTGTTTCAAATGTATTTTGTTATATGGAATATTTTTGCATTTTTATTATTTTGTATTATTTCATTACAAGTCACTAGTAATGGTAGTGTGTATTATGACATCAAGACATGACATAAGGCAAAATATTCTATTCCATTTTTTTATTATTTTCAAAATCATTGATAGTTTCTACCTAGTACATACTGAAACATTTTACTTCATGTTCTAGATCAAAGTGTGTCCTGCTTGTTTTGTAATGAAACAGATTGACACTTTGACATTTTCACTAAGCAAATAAGTTAAGCATTCCATGACGAATTAGCCAAGCAGCTGTTTTCAGTATCCTAGAAAATTAATTCCTGGTTAACACACAGATATTGAAAACAGCTGCTCCTCTTATTAGTAAGTACACTGAGTGTTTTTGTGTTTTTCATGTTGAAATTATCAACTGTCAATTTGTTTCATTTCAACACAAACAGGAGACTTTTGCAAGAATAAAAGATGTTTCAGTCTATATTAAGAATCAGCTGTACTTAGTGATTTTAGAAGTAAAACAAAAGAATAGAATATTTTAATTATGCTATTATGATGATACATCACTTTTATGACCTATCAGTAGTGGTACATAATATGACATGCCTTGACAAAGTATGACATTTTATATTATGCAGTGCTCATACTAACATGTCATGAAAATTGTTAAAATGCTACAAATACTGTTAACGTGAAAAACCTAACATAAAATAAATATTGAAATGAAAAGTTCATTTCAAAACAGAATTTTTCCAAAATGATTTTTTGAAGCCAAAAAAATTTTTGAAGCCAAAAATTTTGTTGCATGAGAAATCTCTTTCAAATTAATACAATATCATTAAAATGGTGGTTTTGTTCAAGTGATAGTTTCTGATGGAAGACTGTTTTGAAGAAAAATGTCCAACCATCCCTACTAATAAGATAGATGGGAGAGGGCAGAATGTGACAGTTCTTTTCAAAAAAAAAAATTGAGATATACCTCCAGATGCATCAAGAATCACACATGCTCAGAGAAAGAAACTAGTGATTCTACAAGATGAATTTTCATCTTTGAGCTTTCTATTTTATACCCTCTAACAACGATTTTGACAGATACCAGAAAAAGTATGGATTCCATTACTTTGATTAAAATAAAGCTTTTCTTACTACATAGTTGTCTACTAAGGATACACAGAAGGTTTGATGTTTGAAGATGAGCTATCAAACTTTGTTACTGCCATTTCATTAACTTTGAACTCATCTGTAGTATTGCTCTATGCCAGAAAAAGAAATATGACTTCAAATTTAAGCTTATGTGAGATTGGTGCTGAAGATGAGCTCCTCAGTTTTGTGATACTATAATCTGATTAGTTTAGATGTAATGTATGGCTGCAGTGTCTGGTTTTTGAATAATCACAAATTATGCTAGGGGAAAACCCCGTTATTTCTTCTCATATGATGCCTGGAGACCTGTTTTGCTCAGTTATAACCCCTTGGGCATCATAAAGTGTTTTTTTTAATCTCATGAATGCTCTAAATGTTAAAGAAATGGTTTTGCTTTATGGGTTTTGTTTCAGTAATTATTATTGAATGATGAACAGTGAATGAACTGCACATGATAAATGTTAGTCTTATTGCTTAATGCACCTCTGGAAGGTGCTCTGCTAGAATCATTCCATGGTAATGAGTATTAGAACCTAGATGGATTAGAAATGATTAAAACAAATAAAAGCACATTGCAATGTTTTCAGGCTTTTATTTTTAAATTGCACAGATTTTCACAGCTCATCAATTCATAATGCAGCAGCTTTTATTGAATACTTTATTTTTGGATCTGGAGCTCCTTGAGCCTGTAAAAATTAATCTTCTTTCTGTGTAGTGAAAAAAAAAAAACGTTGCTAGTATGTAGAGAAGGTCTAAGGTTTCCAGGCAGGAGAAATATTCTGGTTGAGAAACAAAATGTTGTCATATTGTTAGAGAATTTGTTAAATTGTATGAACTCTGCTTTCATCTTGATTGGGATGCTCTTCTCTCTTTTGAATAACTTAAACAGAAAATCAAACTAGAAGTGAAGTTTTCTGCCACTGTGTATCTTTATGCTTGATAAGATGAAGAAAGAAAATCTTAGAAACTCAGTATCTAACTGCTTTAAAGAAGACTCTAATCAACAAGAGGGACTGTGGATCATTCATTTCTAAATTTCATGGTTTCCTCCTATCTGGATTAAAAGATAAAGTATTATATAGAACATTAATAAATCCTGGGGGTATACCATTCCTGATTCAGTCAAACACTCTTCATCACAGTATTACACTTTAACGATTTCCAACTTACTGGTCCAGGGTATACTTTGCCATGTGATAATGGCCGGATGTGCTTCTTTACAAAGTGGGGAAAATATATTGTTCTTCACCGACATGATCACATGAGGAGTTAAAAAATCATTCCTTCTCCTACTTGGTAGGAGGTTGCTGTTCCCTTTCCCCTAAAACCATGGAGAACCCTTCACAGATTCAGGGGTATGCCTTTATGGACTTCCACCCTAGCTAGCACTGTTAAATCTTCCCCAAAGGTATTGTGGGCTAAATTCTTCTCAGTAATGTGAAGTCCATCCCCTCTCCTGGTCCAAACAATATCTGAGTGGCAGGGCAAGTCCTTGGCATAGTAGTGTTGCCAACAAATCAAGGAGATAGCTTGAGGCACAGAGCTACCCACAAACAATTCTAGGATACCTGGAAATTTCCCAGTAGTCACAAGGCATGGAAGGAAAAAAAAAAAAACCTGCTTCGTAGGTATCGCAGGCCATGTCTCTAGCTATTCCTCCACTTCTGAAAGTTGCTTGCTGAGTGAAACAAGAGAAAAAAACAAGTCGTTTCTTCATCATCAGCCTAGGGCACTTTTCGTTGCACTATATTTCAACCCCTTCCTATGGCTTTTCCTGGTGAAAGGGCGAATTTAGCCCTGTATTCTGATTTTGTCTTTGCAAAATCCTAAATATGAAAGAGAAGTTGGCTTGTTCTAGAACAGCTGGTTTTGACCTCTTTTCATATGCAGATCCCTGAAGAATTGCAAATCGAGGTATATGGACCTCTTCAGAAGTCAAACTGAAAACTCTTGAGGGTTCACAAAAAGCCACTGTTAAGAAATATCTATAGTTTGGCATCTCATCAAGGGTTTTGGAGATTGTGGATTGCTTTTATCTTTTTTTAAGATAAGGAAGAATACCCAACTTTGTTAGTGTAAGTTGTGAAGCTAGCAGAATTCTCTTTGGACAGTAGTGGTGGGGAAAATGCATTATGAAAAACTGAATCTTGGATCTGTGATACATGCTTTTCCCGAAGGCAAAATAATATTTAAGTATACCTAATGCAAGCAAGGCTGAGCTTCAAAGCTGAACATAAATTATCATTGTTTTATTAAATCCAAGGAAAATGCAAATCCTTTGTTATTGCTTAAATTTAGTTTTGCCTATGTCCCATTATCAGATAACAATTGATGTATCTTTCCATAAGTCACTTGTTTTTTCTAGACAGCATTATTATTGTTGTTTGTTAACATATTTTAAAAATATTTCTGGCATACTGTAATATTATTGTAGATGAGAATATAAAATATCAAAACAAAAAAATCGCCTTAGCTGTTTCGTTACAGCCAGGATGTGCAGTTAAGAGCACAGTCTCCACACAGTTAGGCAGAATGTGATTTTCTGATTCTGTGATTTTTTTTATTTTTTTTTTTTTTAGATTTTGAACATTTTTTCCAATCCCAAATCATCACAAAAAGTTCAAAATCTTCAAGATTTACTGTGAACCAAAAGCCTGAGAAAAATTTGAACTGAATCAGTCAAAACATTGTGTTCAGATAATTTCAGAACATTTCATTTCAATTTTGACTTCATAATTTTTTTTATTGAAAGTTAACTTAAATTGGAAAGTAAAAAGTTATTTCAGGCCGAAAAATGGAACATTTTTGTCTCCAAAATGAGACATTCTGATAAGTATTAAATTGGATAGTTGAACAATCAAGTTTTTCAGAATGAGGCATTTCATTTTTGACTAAAAAATATTTCATCAAAAAATTCCCAGCCAGCTCCCTAAAAGTTGTGTCATTGATCATTTTAGTTGCTGCAGTTTTCTGACCCCAGTGCTCTTAGCCTGCTGTGTAAATCTGAGCAGTTGGGAATCAGATTGTGTCTTTTCCATGCCTCCTTAATCTGACTTTTCACTTTCCATTCTAGCCTTTTGACATGCATCTACACTGCAATAAGCAGCAAGGCTCAGGCTTCTGAGGCTCATGCTGCAGGCCTAAAAATAGCAGTGTAAACATTTAGGCTCAGGCCAAAGCACCAGCTCTGAAACCTGGAAAGTGGGAGGGGCGGTTATGTTGTAGCACAACTCCAGGTCAGCTGAGCAAGGTTAGGTTACAGTCTAAACATGCTCTTTGGTGCTAGAACAGATAGATGATACCTTGGGTTCATTTGTATGTCAACACTGCCTTTGCGTCTGGCTTTACATATGCAGGTGCCAAGGAAGAATGGTCTCCCTTGTTGGCCCCCAGTAGGGCTAGCCAATATGACATTTTAAATGTTAAAAAATAAAATTACAGATGTACATCTATGTGGAAAGAAGTCTGTGATGTATGCTCCAAAATGTCTAATCCCGAGAGGACAGCTTTGAATGTATTTATCAAGTGTGAAATTTAAACATAAATTAGTATTCAGAGCTTTCAATTTACTGACTACATTGGGGTGAACATTTTCTTTCATTCACATGTTCAGTGTCCATCTAATGCTTGTGAATTATACATGTACATATGCAAGGAACTATGTAATAATGTAGTGTTTTCATCCAAGGATCTCAAAGCACATTATGGGCATTATAGAATTTATCCTCCCAAACTGCACTACAGAAGAAGGCATCCCATTATACCTGTGTAGAATCTGAAGGACAGAATTGTTAAGAAACATGCCTGGTGTGTCACAGAAAAAATCCATGGCAGAAGTGGGAGTAGAAACCCAGAATTCTTGAGTCCCAGACCTGTGCTTTAACTGCAAATTCATCCATCTCACTAAGTGTATCCCACTGAGCATACATCAGTATCCAGATTCACCCTAGTCCTGCATGGTTCTGAGAAGAGGATATTTAAAGGCTAACAGATATTTAGACATTTTTCATGAGATATTTTGTAATCAGTATTTTTAAAAAATAGAAAAATTAGGTATTCTGGCAACACAGCACAAAAATATAATAAAAATTAGATATGCAAATAAGCATAAAATAGCTGGCAAAGCTCTGCATCTCAGTATGGTGAGTCCTGGCTGATATTATTCCTGTCTAAGCATGGGATTTGGGGTTGCAAAAATCATTTGAGTGCTTCTTTCTTTTACATCTAAATCAGAGTCTTTCACAGCTTGCTGTTTTAAATTTTTTTTATATTGTACCTTGAGCCCTTGTTTCTTCTCACCTCACCTTATAATGTTATTTCAGGCTGATTTTCTTTTCATTTGTGTTCACAGAGAATGCAAATAAATTGGAAGAAAGTGCCAGAGGAATCTACATTCCTTGTCCAGAACATTACAATGGCTTCTGCATGCATGGGAAGTGTGAGCACTCTACTAATATGTTGGAACCATCTTGCAGGTAACCCTTTTCTCCAGAGGAGGTGGTGATAAATGGAAGAGGCAGAGTTGCTAATATGTGTAACCTAGATGCACTATGTAAAAGAGTCATTAGCCAAAACCCCTCAGATGATGAAGCACATTAGGCCTAAATGATGCTACAGAGGCACATTGAACTATGCTGCCATGTTAATTGATTATAAAAACATGAAATAACCTTAAAAAGGGTTTTTCCTTAATGTGTAGCACCAAAATTTATTATGCCCTGATATTTCCACAATGCAGAGCCTTAAACAGTAAAGAACTGAGTGAAAGACAACTTCAGAAATAGGTTTGGGCAGAGAGAAGTGGTGACTGAAGCATCTCCCAGGTTTCACTTCAGCAGTGAACTTTTCATTGAAGTAATTAGGATTTCACTTCAGCAGTTCACACTTCCTCAAGTGAATCTGGTGAGGGGGCAAAGAGATGGAGGGCACATTTGCTGCAGCTCTTGTTTTGAGTCAGTGTTCATGCTTGCAAGACTAGGCGAGTGTAGAGTGAGGATCAGACAGCTCCTTGAATGTTCTGCATGGATGGAACTTCCTTCTGCAGATCTCTCCCAGATACTGTGGTCGGTCCATTTTGCTCTTGGCAAGATTCTCCATTTTTCCACCTAGCCACACAACATCCTCTCCTGCACTTCTTCTAAGAGTTGGGGAGGGGAGGAGCACTCAGAAACAGCTGAGTGTGTCCACTTGAACCAGCCTGAAGTGCAAAGCTCAGTGAACACCACTGCCAGCTCTAACAGCAGATGCAGACAAACTCTACAGGTCTCTTAGGCTATATCCACACTGGGAATTCAGTTCAAATTAAGGAGGATTAATTTGAACTAAATTAGTGCACGTCCACACTGGCTTTAATCAGTTCAAACTAAGGAATTCCTTAGTTCAAACTAAGGAAAGCTTACTTCGAAACAGTAAAACCTGCCCTTAATTAGAACTAACAATTAGTTCAACTAACCCAATGTAAATGCGTTTGTTCAATGTAACCAATACTTTTAATTAAACGTGGTTCGATCTTCTTCCTCCCAGGGTGCATGTCCTCAAGAAGGAAGAGCCTTCCTCTTTTCATGGGATTGGGTGGGGAGATGGCCCTTCTCAGGTGCCATGGTGCCACACTTCCCATGGCACCCCTCCCCCCCCCAAAGCGGAACTAGCAAGTCCTGTGCCTGGACATGATAGTTTGACTTAGGTTTCTAGTGTAGACCTGCTAGTTCAAACTAAGTTAGTTCAAATTAATCAAAATTAGTTTGCACTAATTAATTTGAACCAACGTAGTTCAAACTAGCATTTTTAAGTGTAGACGTAGCCTTACAGTTGCTGCTGCCATTGACACAGAAGGTTTCCCTTGTGATGCTTCGCCCTCCCACTGCCAATTCCCACCCCCCCCCCATTCTTTTAAGGGAATCAGAACAGGAGCAGGTCTAGGGGAACAGATAACTCCCTTTTTTAGGAAATTAGACAGGGAAGAAGGTAGCAGTACAGGAAAACAGTGAAGAGAGAAGACCGTTTGTGTGGAGAGATGTAGAATAAACAGATCTTATTGCAGTTGGACAGCAGGTAAGTTGTGCATTTGTTTTCAGGGACTCCTAATCACATAGCATACAGGTCTATTATTGTTGTACATCACTTCTTCTTCAGGGGGTAATCTGCATAAGAGTCGAGAGCTAAATGGCATGTGCCCCAGAAAGGGAAAATTACTAAATATGGGTTACTTTAGGCATTCTCCTCTCAAAGCATGGGGAGTTCTAGCATCACTGGGAATTACACAAGCATGATCTTTGAGGATCTCAGTGCTGTCTACTCTCACTGATGTCCACTGGGATTTGAGGGCTCTTAGGCCTTCTCAGGAGACATTCAGCATCTGTCAGCATTCAGCCCTATAGCCCCTGTAACAAATGTGACCCTAAGATTTTGTTGCACATTAGCAAATTATAACATTTTGGCCTGAAACTTTCACCATATTGTGGCCATTTTGCATTGCTATGGCACGTAGACCCAGCAGGGATGGCCCCCAAAGATCTCTCCTGCCTAGGGATGTGCAAGGACAAGAGCCACCGGAGCTGGTCTTGTTTCCATTGGGGGTGATGCTGTAATAAATAGAACATGGCTGGGGCTCCTCTGACCACCTGATCCCAGGCTACACAATGGTTCTTTGGCAGCACCAGTAGCTGGTGCAGGTGACAGCTGCATTTAGGAAGCCTTGACCTGTGCTCAGGAACTGCCCTGGTGCAGAGCGGTGCCAATACCGGTGCAGAGTGGTACCAACACTCAGAGTCAGAACTGAAACCAGACAATTCAGCTTGGGCAGTAGAAAAATGTTTGTAACAGAGATGGTGATTCACGCTGGAATGAACTAACAAGGGAAGAGGCAGATTCTCCATCTCTTGAGGTCTTCACATCCAAACTGGATGCCTTTTGGGAAGATTGCTTCAGCCAAACACAAATTATTGAGCTCAGTGCAGAGTAATGGGATGACATGTAATGTCCTGTGGTATATAGGAGGTCAGACTAGATTCCCTATTAGTCTCTTCTGACCATAAACTATGAATCTATTGGCTCTTCCCACTGTGAAGAAGGGTTGAGGGCTAACGAGACAGCTCTGTCTTGAGTCTAGGGCTGTAAGAGCAACAGTAAAGCAACCAGACTTGCTAATGCAGGGCTGTTTGTTTCCCCCTCTCTTGCTGCTGCCAAATGGTCCTGGTGCATGGTCCAAACATTCAGGATCCGCGGGAGTGTGGGGTGAGGACCTTACCTTTTACAGGAAATACAGAGAAAGCAATAGCCAGAGAGTAAAGGAAACTATCCTTGAGCAACCCAATGTCCTCAAAACTAATCACTTCCCAAACAAACACGTTGGCCTAGATTGATGAAAACTATTAATTGAACCAATACATGGCTTACTTGTGAATCCAAGGATAAAGCAAGTGTTCCTACAGAACCCTCAGCTTTTTAACAATGTCATTTATTTCTGCTACCCTCCAACTGTCTCAAGGACTGAAAGCTCTGTGTAGCAGGGCCCATCCCTTACTGTGTGTGTTTATAGTTTTTAGCACAATAAGGTCCTGGTATAGGGTGGGATCTCTAGGTGCTGGCCTAATCCAAACAGTCCTCCCCAAACGTAGGACATTGAGGTATCTAGGTCTCTCATTAATCTAGAATTTCAGTGTTTGAGAATAAAGAGATAAAAGTAGTCACTGCATAATGGAAAATACCATCTACGTCCAGTCTTTTGAACAAAATACCCAGTGTCTATCAAGCAGTCTGTTCATACACAAAGCCTCCTTCTCAGGCTGGCCCTCTGCTTCAAGGTGTGGAGCAGCTCCAAAGTAACAGGATGAATCTTTTTCATTGCAGGTGCGATGCAGGCTACACTGGGCAACACTGTGAAAAAAAGGACTACAGCGTTTTATATGTGGTTCCAGGGCCAGTACGGTTTCAGTATGTCTTAATAGCAGCTGTGATTGGAACCATCCAGATTGCTATCATCTGTGTTGTAGTCCTCTGCATTACAAGGTCAGTACCTATGTTTCTGTCACATAAGAAAAGGGGCTTTGTCTGTATCCACTTGACTGTCTGATTACATGGACTAGTACATTTGCACTTGGATAACAAATCCCACTTAATTCAAGAAGTAAGGGAAACATGGTTTCATCCAAGTGCAGATTTATTTATCATGACTGACTTTCAGTACCAGTTTAATCAGACTCAGACCCCACCAGCACATACAGCGAATCAAGTTTCATATTCTGTATTCAGATGCTTGGACAAATATTGTTCATATAAATGAATGGAATATAAATGAGGCAACTGGATCCATAGTTACTAAATAAAGCAAATTCTACCTGTGTATGTATTTATCAAGAGCCTACCTCTGTAGCTCTAATCCAGTAAAGCCCTTAAAAACATGCATAACTTTAAACACACATATAGGCCAACTGAAATCATTTTAATCAAGGAGACAGCACACATGATTCAAGTTTTGCATATGCTTTAGTGTTTTGCTGGATGGGGGCCTAGCTAAATCCCCAGGTGTTGTATTGCATTTTCGTAAATAAAGAGGAACTGCTTATTAGTATAGAAACTGTGGCTCAATGTAGTTCAGAATTAAAGTGTGAAGTGTAATTCTCATTCTCACACCCTCAAGTGCTACTGTACTTCTTCAATGACCCAATTTCATTGCTTCTAGAAGAGTTCAGAGTAAGCTCTAGCTGTTGAGTTTCTCCAGGCTTTTATCAACATCACAAGGTGAAACTCATTCAGCCCATGTACAGCTCTACTGATAAATCAGACTGGAATGGAATTTATTTCTAAAGAAAAGACAAGAAAATAAAACACAAGTATCCAACCTCTATAGAAAATAAAAGTTCCAGTACATCTCAGTATCAGTGTTTCATTGTCTAGTTAGAGGACAAGTGCAACATTTGCTCCTGGAAAAGACAAAAAATATTGATAAATCCTCCCCTAGCCTAAATGCATAAAGCAAAATCATCTGCTGAAGCTCTGAGCTACTTTCTGGCCAAAGCTGAGTCCATCAAGTCTACTACCCTCAATAGTAGATGCCAGAAGAGGTAATGGATTATATTAAAGTGGGTTTTAGGGAACGTGGAGATAATTCAGACCAAAAATACAGTGTACCTAAAAAAGGAGATGGAAAAATAACTGATGAATATGAAAATGCACCACATTTTCTTTTAGTGACTAGTTTTTTTTCCTTTTCAGGAAACTTAGCAAGGTAAAGCACATGAGCGTTAAGAATTATGGAAAGATGTGCATTAAGAATTATGGTACTGCAATGGATAACATATCCTACTCACAATTTTAAAATGTGCTAGTTCCTCCCTCCATGTATTAAGCTGGTTAATTTAAACACACATGCACACACACCCGCATGCATTTATAAAAAATATAATAATTGCATGCATTATGGAAAAAATATATGTACACACACACATTTTTCTATAAGGCATATGATTACTGCAATAAAGCCTCCAAGTCTCATGTAATAATTTGGGCTGCATTTCAAAATCAGATACATAAGTGACCTAAGAAAAGTACATGCAGTTTGCCACTTCTGAGTGTTCCAGTTGCAAATGCACATATGCTTGCATGATTTGCACAAGTATGGTTTAGATTAGAGACTGTGAGTGTATGGGGTTGAACTCTAGGACATCCCAATCCATGAGCTTTTCAAAATAGTAAAGACAATAAAAAGCTTACTAAAAATTCTTACGTGGAAGATGTCAGTCTTGAACCAGTTAGACTATGGTATGGCCAAATTCTCTGCTGGAGACTTTGATTTAAGTTTTATCTGTTGGGTCAAGCAGAGAATTTGGACCTTTATGTCTAAAACTTGCACTTGGTACCATTAACCAATATGACTAATCATTTATTTGTTACTAAGTCAAGCACATAGCACTGCAAATGCCTGTGGCGCTTTTCAATGCTGAGCATTTCTGAGAGGCACTCTGGAGTTCCCACTGAGGTTAGAAATCACAATAGTGCTCAGCAATGTTCAGGAGCGAGCCCAGAGTAAGACCTGATATCTGTACCAAGGACCTTTCACCTTGAGAGGCAAGACAGAGGTAAAGCAGTGTAGATGAAGGCGGACTTGGAAGCACAAAGTAATGCTCGGCCTTGTCATGTCTCTTTTTTCTTACTTAGTAATGGTGGTTTATTTGAGCAAGTAAATAACTTGATTAAAAATGAATGAATTGTGTGCTTTGCCTGCTAGAATTACGCTATGACAAACTCAAGCCACCCTCTGAGCCTCAGCTGGCTAGAAGGCAGGAGGCCTGTTTTCTAGTTCCTAGTTTACATTGTTTTAACTGGTGTATTCATAAATAAACAGGAATTCACACTGAAGGCATCACAAAGCTCTGTTTACTTCAGATGGCTAAAAAAGTCAAGGACTAAGTGGCTCAACTTCAGCTCACTGCTAAGTCTATAGAACTCTACATAAGGCACAGACTCTTCTGAGGACACTCACGGACACTTCATCTAAGATGATGACACATACCATACCTTTTAGCAATAGGAATAGTAGTACCTCAGCTGTCTTGGCACTGGTACCTTTCTTAAAATATTGTTGTTCCCATTAACTGATAGGCAGCTAGTGTGAAGGCTTCCCTTTGCGTTATAAAATCATGACCTGTGTTTTCAGTCAAGAGAGTAGATTAATAATAATCAGCCAAGTTTAAACTCAGTTCCATCAACTTTGGACCCCATGGCTACACACACATTATGTCAGTCCACTGTGGAACAATCCTTCTGGATCCCACTTCTTCCAGCTGGGCCATCACTTCTATTTCATGGCCTGAACCTAATTTTCTGTTGAAAAGTGGGTTTGGGTCCCCTGAGTGAATCTCTTTTTTCTAGTGCTACCACCTCACCACTCCCAGTCATCTGATCATCTGGCTACCAATGTTCACTGAATCAATCCCTTTGCTCCCAGCCCCAAGAGCACCTATAGGCTATTGTTAGAACTTCTCAGGCCCGCTAATTCCTCCCTTTCCTTGCTTCAATTCCAGCAGTTCTAGGTTAACTCCTAGCAATACAGGTGCTGTGTGTCATGCATTTGGTGGCTGCACAGACCAAACCTGCATCCCTTAATTGCCCCTGGAAATATTCCAGCTCTCCATAGTTACTTTTTGGTTACAGTGGGAGCCTGAAGGTTTGTGAATCTATGTTTAGCCACCTGAATACGCATTTAGGTGTTGGTGAGTAGGAGCTTAAAAGGGGTATTCAGACACCTCGCTTTGAAAATAGGAATAGGACCCAAATACCTTTTCTTTTCTTGTTTAAAGAAATTCTGAAGTCTGTCCCCTTGCACCATCACCTAGGGTCCTGTCACCCAGAGCATCTACTGTGTGCTTTCACACACTCAGTCTCTCAGCTAATAGCATTCTTTCAGCTCTAATTGTTAGCCTCCATATCCATTTTAAAGTCCAAGTGGGAGTTGTGTATTTTGGGGAGGAGGTAATAATTTCAACTTTTGTAGGAAGGAGTGGTCAGAGATCAAATGTCATTATTCATTTTTTCAGATTGGTCAAGCATCTTTGAGACCCCTGACCATGACCTGTTATTGCTTCCTCTGCGGACTCTAGATGCTCCATGACTTAGTGTAGCTTTTCTTTCTTGCTTGAAGCTTCCAGAGATCATTTCTGCAGAACACAGCAAAGTCCTGTTTTACCATCTTTCTTGTTCATCTTGCATGAGAGGCTACATGTGGACACTCTGGGCTATGAGGCTGTCAGTGAGCTGCTGACATGTAGTTCCATGAATCGGTAATAGCTTTGCTAATAGTGGTGCCCTAGTTCATACAAAATGTTTGCCAAGCTTTCCAGGAACATGCAGCAAAGTCTGAGTTTGCAATAAAAATCACATCTCATGCAAAGTCTGGATGGTTTCATAATGAAAGGGCCGCCCTGTCCTTGGAACCCCAGAAATATGGATTTTTATTTCCAATTACGCCGATATCAGCCTACTTTCCCTCTATGAGAGCTGGGCAAAATTATGAGCATGCAGCCATTACAGTAAGAGCAGCGCCATTTAGAAGTGAAAGATGTCTGCGTTACTGCTTCGGCAGGCCTGAAGACATTTCCATCCATGAAGCTCACCAATTGGCATCAGCTGAGAATCTGGCCCTCATGCTATCAAACTTTTATATTTGACCCTTTTGGAAACTATTTAAAAATCACTCCACCAATGCTGTTTTGTCCACAGAGATGTAGTCTTTCACAGGCAGTGCTACAGTTATACATTGTTTCTGTTTGAAAAAAATATTCTTTCATACATAGCAATAAATGATTCTTGATTTCCAGCTGGTGCTAACATCCTCTTGTGTTTTATTTTACTTCTAGAGCTGTCCTTGCTAGACAAATGAAAGGCAAATATTAGAAATTGATGTATTTGAAAATGTAGAAAAAAATTTGTATATATTTATACTAAATTTAAATTGGTATTATATTACTACCAGGGCAATTAAAAATGCACTTAACTGCAGCTATTTTTTAAGCTTCTGATTAATCGTGACTAATTTTCTTAAATCATTTGACACCCTAGTTGTAATAGAAATCATAATTTGGCCCCAACCAGAATAACACAGGAAAGCTCCACCCAAAGTAAAAAGGGAATGTATGTTTTAAGAATCTATTTTAACAAGTCATTGGTCACCCCTGCTACAGTTAAACTTTCTTGACAGTTTTCATTATAAGTTCCTGTTCTGTTGCTTATAACTATTGGAAATTTTCACTCTAGGGAGTGAAATTTACTATGCTTGCTATCTGCCTGAAGGCATGGACATGCGCATGCACGCGCGTGTGTATGTGAGAAAGGGAGAGAGAATATTTTGTACTCTTCCAATCAATGAAAAATTCTTTTGAAGAACCCATTACCCAAAAAATCTTCTTGTTAAAAATGGAAATATAGCATGAAAAGAGCCTTCACTGAATGTATAGCCATATTATGTGGTAAAATGGGTTAACTTTTACCAAAATTAGACTCTGAGCATGTACAATAGAGTTTCTTTCCTGATTAAGGTCAACAGTTACATGCAGCTAAGGAATGCCGTGTTGTATAGGCATCCATAGCTAAGTTAGCTGGTCAGTAATAGCCTGAGCACCCATACTTTCCATAGGTGCACTGATCCCCTCTAAAAATCGGTCCAGAGAATGTTATTCCTCTGAGCTGTCCTAGTCCACTTTCTAAATGTTTCAGGGAATTATGGGGTCTATTAAATGAGCATGGGATCTTTCCCTCTCTTGCTCCTTCACCTGCTTCCTGAAAATAAATGTATTATTTTAGGAAATGATATGACTGTTCAGTTAAGGACTGTATTATGTAACACATGCCTGTTGCAAGGTGGCAAAGTTATAGCAACCTTAACTTTAGCAGTTGCTGTCTTATAAATGCTTAATTGTGCAACCTTAGTTTTCTTCTATTGTAGTTTTTTGTATAGAGCCTGAAGGTAGCAACAAGAAGAGGGTCAGGGATAGTGTGGGCCACTTACTGCATGAGGAAGGCAACCTAGTAACAGATGATGTGGAAAAAGCTGAAATAATGCCTATTTTGCCTCTATCCTCAGACAAGGTCAGCTCTCAGACTACTACACTGGGCAGCACAGAATGAAGAAGTGAGCAGCTGTCAGTGGTGAAAGAAGAGGGTCAGCACTATTTAGAAAAGCTGTACGCAACCAAGTCCATGGGGCCAGATGCAATGCATCCAAGGGAGTTAGTTGATATGGCTGCAGAGCCTTTGGATATTGTCTTTGAAAGCTCATGATGACTGGCCGCTGTCCCATATTAGTAAAAGGCAAACATAGTGCCCATCCAGTTCCATATTTCCCAGTAGGCACAGTACCTAAGACCTACAACATTTTTAGGGCTTATGAAGGAGGGAAAAAAATAAAAAAGCAGAAAAAATAAGGAAAATCACATGGTTTAGCATTAGAATAGTTTAAAGTGCATCATGTCAATCGACATAATTCAATTGGCGTTTACCCCTCTTTTTGCACATTTCGGAGTGAACGTGCCTACAGCCTACAAACACTAAAATCTGGTCCTATGTCCATCTTCAAAAAAGGGAAGAAGGAGAATCCAGGGAACAGCAGACCAGTCAGTCTCACCTCAGTCCCCAGAAAAATCATGGGCCAAGCCTTTAAGGAATTCATTCTGAGGTACTTGAAAAAGAGAAAGGTGATTAGGAATAGTCAGCATGGATTCATCAAGGGCATGTCATGACTAACCAACCTGATTGTCTTCTATGATGAGATGACTGGCTCCATGGATGTGGGGAACACGGTGAATGTGATATATTTTGACTCCAGCTAAGCTTTCAACATGGTGCCCCAAAGTATTGTTGCCAGCAAGTTAAGGAAGTATGGGTCGAATGAACTGACTATAAAGTGGATAGAAAGTTGGCTAGATCATTGGGCTCAACTGACAGTGATCTGTGGCCTGCTATCTAGTTGGTAGGCAATAGCGAGTGGAGTACCCCAGAAGTCAGTCCTTGGGCCAGTTTTGTTCAATATCTTCATTAATGACCTGGAGATTGGAGTGGGTTGAACCCATGCAAGTTTTCAGATGACACTAAGTTGGGGGGAATGGTAGGTATAGTGGAGGGTAGGGGTAGGATACAGAGTGACCTAGACTTCAGAAGATTGGACCAAAAAACAAAATCTGATGAGTTTCAACAAGGACAAGTGCAGAATCTTGCAGTTATGATGAGAGAATCCCATGCCCTGCTACAGACTGGGAACTGACTGCTAGGCTGCAGTTCTGTAGAGAAGGACCTGGACGGGTTGCAGGACTGCTTTTTTCCCCTCCCTAATCACCATTCATTGGTGGGTTACAATAGACAAGAAGCTGACTATGAGTCAGCAGTGTAATCTGATTGCCAGCAAAGTAATACTGTATTGGACTGCATTAGTAGGAGCACTGCCAGCAGATTAAGAGAAGTGATTATTCCCCTCTGTTCAGCATCTGTGAGGCCCCACCTTGAGTACTGTATCCAGTTTTAGGCTCCCCATTATAGAAAGGATGTGGACAAACTGGAGAGAGTCCAGCAGAGAGCAACAAAAATGAGTAGAGGGTTGGGATATATGATTTATAAAGAGAGGCTGAGGGCGCTAGGCTTGTTTAGTCCACCAAAGAGAAGAGTAAGAGGGGATTTGATAGCAGCCATCAACGAACTTGGGGGGTGGGAGGGTCCAGGGAGGATGGTGTTAGGCTGGTCTTATTGATGGCAGATGATGAAACAAGGCGCTGAAGTTGCAGTGGGAGAGGTCTAGGTTAGATATTAGGAAAATCTTTTTAACCAGGAGGGTGGTAAAGCACTGGACTAGGTTACCCAGGTAGGTGGTGGAATCTCCAGCTTTAATGGTTTTTAAGGCCTGGTTTGATACACCCCTGGCTGGGATGATTTGGTTGGAGTTGGTCCTGCTTTGAGCAGGGGGTTGAACGAGATGACTTCATGAGGTCTTCTTCAACCCTAATCTTCTATGATTCTATCTTCTATTTTTTTCCCCTCCCAGAAAATGTCCCAGGAGCAACAGAATCCACAGACAGAAGCAAAACACAGGGCACTACAGTTCAGACAACACAACAAGAGCTTCGACCAGGTTAATTTAAAGAGTGCATGTTTCCACAATGGCAAAACTAACTGCAGAGAGCTTGGACTACAAAATACAGTATTATAGACAAAAGATTAAAACAAGATCTACACATGTTGCCTTGCATTTGTGGTAATCTACACCAATGAAAACATGTACTACAGCTATATTTGATTATGTATGGATATATTTGAAATAGTATACATTGTCTTGATGTTTTTCTGTAATGTAAATAAACTATTTATATCACACAATATAGTTTTTTCTTTTTCATGTATTTGTTATATATAATAAATACTCAGTGATGAGAAAAAAAATTGGCCTTCTTAAATGTGCTGTATCTTATAGCTGTTTATAGTCTCAAGATATTGTAAATGGACACTAACAAATATCTTTTCATATTCCAGTTCTAGTGGCACACTATTAACCTCTGCTGGGTTTACTGGGTAGAGTTTGAGTAATTCAAAGATCAAGGAAAATTCTAATTATGGGAAAGATGAAGAATAGTTTATTTTATTGTGAGTAGGCATAAAATATTTCAGATCCTGGGGTCAAATACATTTCATGAGTTTTATTCCCCAGCTCAGCTCCCTCAAAACATAGGAGTCTTTGCCTTCAAAATTAATCATAGCTATAGGAGAAATTGATATTCTTTATAACTGTTAAAGTGGGGCAGTGAGGATAATGTTCTTATTTGGAAAGGAATAAGGTAAGTGTCAACGTGAACCTAAAGCATACACATTGGTATTGCATGCAGCATTCTTGGTCACAGGGGTGAGTGAAAAATTGCTTCTTTTGATGAGTGAAAGTATTAGCTAAAAAAGTTAATAACATGCTCATAGTTGAATGCCAGTGTTGTTTGTTCTTTGTGAACATGTTGATGTAATGTATTTTTTCATCAAGGAGAAGGTGAAAAACCACTAACAAAATATCTCATGAATAACTTTATGGATAATCCCACTCCATTAGGTGTAATGGAAACCTGAGTATGATTATACCTGAGAACATAAGGAAATGCATACAGTTGCACATCCACATGAGGGACAAGATATTAAGTTATTCCCATGGCAGCTTAAGAACTAGTCTGCTTTTGTTCTACAAAGTAGGTAATTTTGCAAACTGTGACGACAAAAAGGTTATTTTTAAAGGTCAGCGCCTGATAACCTTAGTCATGTTCAGCAGCATTGTATTCCATAAGTCCCATTGATGACTTGAGTAAGGTACTCTCACTATGCTCATCAGATCCTAAAGAAATTGCAAACTAAGGATCATTATAGTACTCCCCTTCAGATGGCCTTTCCTTGGCCTAAGAGCTCCAATACAAGGATTAAGAACTGTTGCACCATATTCAACACTGATCTAAATACTACTTATTTATATGAAGTTCCCTATTCTATCCATTATTAATATCACTAAGGATATTAAGGTGCAAGCCTACGATTTCTAATTATTTACTTTAATAGGACATCTCTCATTACCGAACACCCTACTGGTAATAACTGGTTTCAGGGGTGTACCATGGGGGGGGGGTATTTCTATGGCCTCTTAGGCTAGGCCTACACTAGCTAATTAGTCCAGACTAAGCAAGCTTAGTCCGAACTAATTTGGCCTATGTCTACACTAGCCTTTGGCTAGTTCAGACTAAGCAATTTCTAAGCCAAATCTTAGACCAGACTAATAAATTCGAGTGGTTAATCCAGACTAAGCAATTAGTTCAACCTTTGTTAGAACTAGTGCAATGTAGAAACAGCCTAATGGCTTAGTTTGACCTACTTCAGTTCGACCTAAGCCATTAGGCTGAACAAGCCAAGCTGACCAGTTTGACCTAACTTTTTAGTTTGAACTAAGCCACGTGGCTAGGCCGTGGTTAGGCTGAGGCTAGTTTGGCTTTTTTAGTTCAGACTAGCAAAGCTGAACTAAAAAAGCAGATGTAGACATAGCCTTACGCGCCATCCGAGTTATTATTACTTTTCTGTCGGTTTTTTTTTCCTAAGTCTTTAAATTAAATTCATCAGGTGTTGCTCACGTAGCCTTTGGTTGTGGCTAGGGTTTGTTTTGATTTGTTAAGTTAATAAAGCAGGTTGGCAACAGGAAGCTACAGTTGCCTGGCATCTGTTGAGGGAAGGGTGTGTACGACAACTGTTGTTGCAGTTATTTTAACAGTTTGTGGGGCAGATTATGAAGTAAGGTTTTCTGGGCAAATGATTGGCAGGTTCTTCTGTTGCTAAACTGAGAAACCATCTGCTTCAAAAAGTTGTGGGATTAAAAGTTTTGGCACTTTCTTGCTGACAATTTCTTTCTTCCATTGCTCTGCCTATTAGGGCTTATTTTCCAAATAGAAAAACAGTAACCAAATTGAGTGAGAATGACGAGCAAGACAATTATGTGTAAATGAATTCCTGCCATTGATAATCCTGCTATTGCTTCTGTGCTCAAAATGGAAAAACAAATCTAGCAAAAAAAAAGTACATTTTCCTTTGCCCCAAATACAGGCACTATTTCAGTAGACTAGCCCTTTCACTTGAAGGAGCAACAGCAGAAAATAAAATGTATGCCCTGCTGTCACTAGCTGTAGGAACTTCTGAAGCATGAGTGTCAGTATTTAATTGGAAAGTCTTGGCAGCCACAGCAAAGCACTGAAGGGAACTTTCAAAAGTTCCCTTAATTAAACTAGTGTACCGTGGAGTTAAGTAGGGGTATAACACCCTTCCCAGGCTTTGTCCATTGGCTAGATACTACATACATGACACAGAACACTTCAGAAGAGCCTAATATTCATTACATCAGAGAGAATTTCAAGCAACTGACTGAACTGGTGATGCAGAGACCCTTTAAGTTGTAGTGTTCCTAGCTAGGAGGAGGACGGTGACTTTTGGGCCATTTTAAAAACACAAAGCTGAACCAGAATTCAAATTTCAACTCATGCACCTGTCAGCAACAACAATATGGGAACATTTGGATCTGGAGTAGTGAAAGCTGGCCATGCCTAATGCACGTATATTAGAATACTCATGCATGTGTAAACCTACCTCTACTTCGAAACAGAAATTGTTATAGCCATGTAATATACAAATCTATAAATGGACCTGGAACGCAATATTTTCAAAAACATGGCCCCCTAAAGTTAGGCACCTATATTAATGACATTTTTTCAGAGGTGCTGAGTCCCTTAAGTTCCTAGTGACTTATGGGCTCAGCATCTCTCAAAACGAGACGATTTGCTTAGAACGCTAAATGTGCGCTGGGAGCAGGGCAAACACAAAACGAGCAGTTAGGTGCCCAGCTCCCGCTGAAAGGGTATGTCTACACGTGAAAATTAGTTTGCATTAAGGAGCCTTAATTCCATCTAACTTATTACCTGTCTACACTAGGCTTTCATTAGTTCAAACTAAGGAAGTCCTTCATTGGAACTAATGAATGCTTAGTTCGAACTAGTAAAACCAGCCAGTTAGTTTGAACTAAGGCCAGTGAAGACTAGGACTAACCTGTAGTTCAAATTTATTATTTGGAACCCAGGGCAGTTAGTTCAAATTAGTCCATGTTGAACTAATAAGTTCCAGTTTAGTTCAAACTAACCTTGAATTTATTAGTTTGAATTAACAAATTTGAACTAAGTTTTCAAGTGTAGACACAACCAAAGTCAGCATTGCCTTGGGGGGGGGACACCCCTCCCTAAAGGTATCTAACTTAAGGCATGAAGAGCTGAAAATACTGGATTTGGTCCCAAAACAGCACAAGTAAACTGATGGAGCTTGTGCCCCAAACCATAACAAGTACCTGTATCAAGCTCAGTGGCTTTTTATTTTTCTGGAGCTGCTTACAAATTAAGCTTATTATCTGAATACTCTGATCAGTGAGATGGGAATTTTTCATGCAGCTTTAACTTAATGAGATTAGAAGAGGTGGTGCTGGCATCTGGTGTGTTTTGTGCCACGCACTTGAGTGATGCTCCAGCCTGAGCTGGGAGCAATGTAAATGACTTCTTTAGCTTTTTTTTTTTTTTTTTTTTGTAACTTGCCCACTGTCTCTGCCAGCTAACTCTAGACAAGTTACGAATGCAAATATGTCATAAACTCATTGCTTACATTTTTAAATACTGCATGTGGCATTTTTCACAGGACAATGTTTCACACAGCTGTGATGCATTAATAACTGCGGATGGCTAACAGCACATTCATTATGCGGAAAGCATGGCAGGACATAGGCAACATATAAAGTGGTTTGTGAAGGAGAGCAGCTCTATGCACGTTGTAATCATTATAAAGCAGGATGGTTTTTGTAGGAACATGCCGATGGAGGCCTCAAGTGCTCGGGGGGGGTCAATAGCTAGCCCTGCCACTGGCTTCCTTTGTGACCTTGGGCAACTGATGCAATTTCACTGCACTGCAGTGTCCTGGCTGTCAAATGGATTTTACAGTACTTATTTTTCACATCATTTGTCTTATAATCTATTTCAATTATAAGCTACTTGGAGCAGAGGCTGTCTCTTACAATGTGGCTGTATGGCGATTAGTACCACAGGGCCCAGCTTTTGGCTGAAGACCATCTGCTACTGCAATACAAATAATAAGGATAATCTGACTTATAAGTTATACAAAACTCATGACAGGCTAAGGATTGTATAAGCCTGTTAGGTGCATGAGCAACACCACCTTCCTTATAATGCCTTTTTTTGGCAGTCCGATACTGCTATTTTAGGAATAAGTCCACTGAGGTTTGAGGTAAACAGGCCTCAGAGTCAAGATAGCCAGGTGTGTGCTATAAACTTGCAGTATGGTGTAAAGGGCAGAATAGCAGCTCTGCTAGCCAATGTTCAGGGAACAGAAAGTCAGTACTGGTGTGACTGGAGATATATGACTCAAAGCTGCTAAACAGAGTAGAGTCTTCAGAGGGCTTGTTTAGTTTGGACAAAATCTGCTACCGAGCGGGGAAAGAAAGAAATTTTAGGGGATGCAAAAACATTTGTCCCTGCAGACCTGTCCACTGAATGCAACTAAGCAAATCGTGCATTATATCATAGTCAAAAGCAGTGCAATTCATAATCAATCTACGGCTAGGCTTGAAATCTTGTTAGCGGTTAATGACACTCCCTAACCCCCCACAGAACAGACTTTTTTTGACTGTGCACCTTGTCCATGAAGATGTTTATTTCCTTTTAACTACGAGGTGCATGAATGCTCACTTGCATCCAGTTATAATAATATACAATTGACATGAAATTATGGCTAATTAAAGTCATCTGAATGTAGGAAGGAGGAGCAGGAGCATCTACTTTTAGCCATTAGTAGCTCTCTATGACTGATAATTCCAGTAAAGCAAATAAAATCATGCCGCTGAGGCACAGTGTTTTGTTATATATTCTCCTTGCTTCTATGGGACCCCCTACCTGAAGCACAAATGTCTATATTGGGGACAGTGCATGCTCTTTTTTTTGTTACAGCTTACGAGCTCCCAAATCGAAGTGCTCTGCAGCAAAGAGCCAGCTACGCTATCCCATCTGTAGCTGAACCTCTGGCACAGGCGTTGGGCAAGAGGTGAGGGGACTACAGAGCTGCTTCCTGTTTTCCAGAAACTGCTCTGAAAAGTTCATCTTCAAAGAGTTTTCCAAAGCTGCTTTGAAAACAAAATGATTAAAGGCTATCGTTTCCTCTCATCCTACATCAGACACATCGCTATACTCTCATTTTTATCTCTGCTTACATATGCAGAGTTAGATTAGTACTTATAATCACAGAATTAAAAGTGAAGTGCATTACCATACATCAAAGTGAACTCTTCACATTGGCCTTTCATTTATTTGTGGGTTTGGTTCCCACCACTACCACGCACCAGGAACTGTTTTTAGTAAAGGATCTATTTACTATGTATTTTTAAACTAACTGAATGCAGTCAGGATCTGCTTTTCTGTGGCACTGATCATTCCAGCAGGCATCAGGAGGAATGACATACCAAGCCATCCCTTTAAAAATCAGGCCAATAAAAGCTAATTTTGATATTTAGCTGGTCAGTGTGAAGGGCTACACCAAACTTCTAGGGGGCTTTTAAATCATTCTCTGCTTAGCATAGGGCCTTACATTTCATTATGTGCCCCATCATGGAAATGATAGTCATTAGGCTGTATGTACTTTGAAATTATGACCTACAGACTCATTTCACTGAAAAGCCTTTAAGGCCATCCAAAGGTAAAACTTGCAAGGCCAGGCTCACCTTTTTGATTTGCTGACCGGGGAAGGTGTAAGGCTTAAAGCAGCAATCCTGACAGTTTGAAACAGAGTACTTATTGTATTAGATGCATTTCATTTCTTTTAGCCTTAGTTTAATTAAAAGGTTTCTCACAGCTGGAGGGCTGTTGAAAACAAAAATCCATTCGACAACAATATTTTAAAATGGATTTTTACAATACTGAAGGTGAGCCACAAAGCAGTAAAAATGTGCTGCAGTCTCACACAGATGCAGGCAAGCCTACATAATAAAAAGTATGTGAGGAATCTGTTTTATAATGCTAAATATATGATATTAACCATAGCAGATAAATAAAAAGGAAGCAAAAAAGGATCATCTTAGGGAACTTGTTACCATGCTGATGATCAGACACGCCCCAACTAAGGCCTTAGTATAACCCTTACTTCTTGTCCCTGTTCCCCGACTCAGTATAGTTTACGTGTGACCTTTCCTGGGTGATAGGTGAAGGCATTAAGTACTTATGCAAATAACAACCCAGAAAACCCAAGAGGGGAAGGGGGGGGGACCCTGAATTTCATTAAGACAAATGACTATTCTGGACAAGTACAGAAGAACCACCAACTAAGGCCATGCTATGCTTCATTTTGCTGAGGGCAAAGCACTTTAACCTTTCACCACCCCAATATGAAACCAGCATGATTAAAAGGTGAAAAAAATGTTAGCAAAACATAGTAACACCTCATTAAAACCTCTGTGAGAGTAGCTTTTAAAAGTGATGTGCTTTACATCAGGTCAGTCATAAATGAAGTGTAATTATTTAGTACAAATTCCTGCTTCTAAATGCAAATGGACATGACGGACTATTACCTTCTGCTGTGGACTACGGGCGACTCTGAGTTTTATGGCAAGACACTTTCAACAGAATATGCAAGAGCTGAGAGGTGAGCAACAGCAGTTTAATGTGACCTGAATTCACCACTATAGACAGTGCTCACTGCATGTTTTACATTTTCAAATAAAAAGGCCATTTGTTTAATGGTTAATAAAACTGGTTAGTGTTCACTGGGCACAGATTCTGTGTCTGACAGCTACAAAAATGTGCTAGATGGAAAGTCTACATGACACCGCTGAAGATTAAACCCATTTTTGTTGCTTACTTTTCTAGGCTGTTTGCAAATTCATTCTTAATATAGTTCCATTTGTTTTACAACGGTTATTGGAGGTTCATTGTTTCACTGTGCCATATGTGTTAGCTGGACTTTAGCTTGCATTAAAGACCAAATTAACTGCTTTGGCGAGAAGGTTGGTCTAACTGGCCTGTAAATGCAGCTGGGGACATGGATTAGCAAACAAGGGCTTAGAAAACTGCAGTCATCTGAGGCCGTGCAACAAAAAGGAGAGGTTCAGTTGTTCCAGATCAGCCACTTTAGCAGAGAGATGCCCGTGCCTCGCTGGCAATGATGAGACTGTGAGGTATGCTTGTTGCATCGTTTTTGCATATTTATTTCACATCACAATTACACTGCAAAAAAGGGTGGACTTGCTGGTTTTTTCCCCCCAGTGAAGTACTGAACATTGATCTATAGGTGGCAGTAGTTACAAATGGATAGTGCAGTTCCACTGCCATCCCAATTGTTTGCTCTGCTTTGGTCCAGCATGCTGCAGTTAGATGTAACACAGCTCATGCTGCACTGTCCTACTTCTGTTGTGTTCCTACAAGCAATCAGACACCTAATCATGGTGAGGTTGAGCTGACGTGCCAGGGAGGAGGAGTTGATGCTATTTAAAGTCTAAAAGTTTTTAACTCATTTGATCCCATCTGGTTGTGCATATAGACAGTTTCCAACGGGATAGCCGTGTTAGTCTAG
>ML681985.1:1204069-1254491 GCA_007922195.1 Podocnemis expansa | reverse complement strand
GTAAGTTCACCCATCTTCGAAGCCTCTGAGGAAGTGGGATCTTCTCCCACGAAAGCTCATGCAAAAAATAAATCTGTTGGTCTTAAAGTGCCACACAACTGCTTGTTGGTTTTTTTTGTGCATATAGAGCCTCATTTCGCGCGCGCGCGTGTGTGTGTGTGTGTGTGTGTGTGTGTGTGAGAGAGAGAGAGAGAGCGCAAAATTGAAAAAGGGGGCGATAAGAGTAAGATTGAAAGAGCACAAGACAGACAGCACATATCATCATTATTCCTTTGCCTTTCCTACGTTCTCCATTAGGGGGCCTTGGTCCACTCATTTGATGAATCATGTTTTTCATTAAGTTGTAGACTCTCAGCAGCAGAGACCATCTTTAGCATGTACAATGCAAAATAATGTCATAATATAAAATAATTTTAAGCAACTCTGTGATACTTTAGTGAGGGACAAGTTAATTGGCCAGAACTATAATGTTCTAGGTCTTTGCCCCACTTGGCATGTGGCCTAAGACCCTCCTTGCTTCACAACTAGATTTTCAACAGGTTGGGCTTTTCCACCTGATTCATGGAAAATGTGCAGTGTTAACATCTTAGCAGCTCTATATTCTAGCTATGAATGAAACTATCTGGGTTTTTTATGTTTTTCAATGGACTGCAAGGCTAACTGTTTGCTAAGGCATAAATGCTGCTAAAAGATATGTTAGCTATATTCAGCAATAGCAAACGCTTGCTGAGGTGGTTGCCACAGTGCAGCAACACACTTCTATACGACTTTACAAATACTGTTTAGCTGATAAGAAGGAGTGAGTGAGAGTCATGCTCTCTCAGTTATGCTGGCTGCCAAAATTTGAGCAAGGGCCCTCTAAGGCCAAACTCCAAGAAAAAGCCCAACACAACAATGGGACAGTTTACCTGACGAGCCTACTGTGGTATGCAACAGGAACAGGAGAGTATAGTAATGAACTGCTAATCCTACCATGTCTATGTATCTGAGGTTTCCTTTCACCACTGTATCTATAAAAAGTCCCTTCAAACCCCCCCCCATCCTGAAGCCCACCCCCATCTGAGGTGATGTTTATCAGTAAAAATCTTAAGATGCACCTCCTATAATTTCCTCATTTTGCAGGCAGTTGAACCCATTGACATCAAAGAGATTGCTTGCACAAGAAAGGATGTAGAGTTTGATCATGGTCCAAAATTTGGCATTGGGTTGTAGGGACAGGGTGGGACTTTACTGCTCAGGTCTTGTTCCACTGGAAATCTCTCTCCTGGAACATTTGCTGTAATTCTGACACCTTCGTGGCAGGCACGAAGACACCTTTGGTTTTCTCTGAGTTGGGTTATATGCTTTTATTTTGTTGGATTTGGGCCTTGTTTCCATTTCTCATTGGGATTTATCAGGGGAGTGGGCAGACATATTGCGCTTGTCGTAAATTTAGTCATTTCGTTTATTAAATGTTGCTGAAGATGCCCTGAGGTCTGTGGGCATGTGGTGCCATCAAAGAGAAATTGTTATTCTTAGGGTTATTATTAGTAATAGTCATTGTTATAGCTATACATCTAGCATCCAGATGCCTTTCCGTCTTCTAAACTCTGCATTGCCAACACAAATCTATTACACAGATAGATGATTCCAGCTACTGCCTTCTATAATATGTAAGCAGAACATTTGCAAAGCGATATTAAAAAAAAAATTAAAAGATGAATGAAGGAGAGGGTCATAGTTCAATAACAATGAATTAAGTAGTGCATAAAAAGACAACAGATTAGAGAAGGTACCATTTTAGTTTAAGTGTTCCATCATTATTAATTCATTTGGTGTTCATTATGATAATACCAATCATTTGAAATTCATTTGGTGTTTATGTGGATGTCATCTCTACTTCTATAGGAGTTCCAATGTAATTCAGCATTAATGTGCTATTAAAAATTGTCACCTTCATTACTCCACCAGCATAAAATAGTCTTGCATTTCTTTTTCTTTTAACTCAACTGCCAGTGTTTATTTTGCTTTTATCTTTATTAAGGCTTTAAAATGTAATGGTTCTGTTTTAAAATGCTACATTAGCACTGTCGTCTTTGACAGCATCAAAAATATGCAAATAAAAGGTTTTTAATAGTGATTTTTCATTTTGTTACTGTCATCTGACTGAAAAACAACTAAAGATGTTTCAGCTTATCACTTACAACAGTGAAGTTATTGAGCTGATATTTATGTTCAGAGCAGATGATACAGAAACAAATATGTATGAAATACCATCTGTACTATGTTGATTTCTTTCTTATGGGCACAATAGATTTGTTTTTCAACTCATTTATGGGAGGAAAATTACATTGGGAAGAAAAAAATACCATTTTCCTACAAATAGGAGGACATACTTTGCTAGATTTTTTTAACATTGTAGAATCAGAATTCAGCCATGGGCTGAAATTTTTTTGGTTTGTAGTCTGTTATCATGGGAGCCCATAGCAAGCTCTAACACTATAAAAGAGTCTGCCAACCTGTTCCTTGAGAAACTCTTACACCTTTGTTGCTTGTGGCTGTGCTTTGATATGGAAAAGGTGCAATGCCTTCAAGCTAAAAAGGAGCTTTTCCTTTGTCCAGGGAAATTCTAGTAACTTTTTCTGAGACAGAAATTATTTTTAAAATTACCAGTTCTCTTCTCTCACTTTCACAGCAGAAATATTGATAGCCTGCTCAGGAACACAGACATGGTATTATAAGGCCAAGCTGCTGCCTCTACCTAAGCAGAAGTAGCAACAGCACACACTGGACTGGAAACACCTGTAATGAGCAAGCGGAGGGCGACAAAAGCTGGCACAGGCTCAGCACATGGCTCCACTGGCCCATCTGCACCCACCCACCTACGGGGCACCACCTGGGGAAGCAGAGAGAAAGCCCAAATTGTCCTGGGCTTCCCCCCAGCATGACTACCCCAGCATCCAGGGCCTGGACCCAGAAGTCCAGCTGCCCTCTGACTTACCATCCTTTTCTTGCACCCAGCTAGCAGTCTAACAGTAATAGTGCTGGAGCTAAGATCATAGCTGCAATGATGGCAGGTCAAGCCTGCTGACAAGGGGTTGTTACAATTGCACATAACAGGAGTCATTTTTTCCTATATTGCTTTCTTTTTTCGTTAGTCAGTGTTAGGCAAAAAAAAAACATCTACAAGAAAAGACCATGATGTAGGTTATAAAGCCAAGAAGGTCCAGTTTTACACTTGCCTGTGGACCCATAACTTGTCTTTCTTCCAGTAATGCATTATAGGACAGGCTTCGATTACATAGTCACAGATGATTACTTCCACAGGACATCTTCCTCAGGCAGCACACAGGGTGAGTGCACATGGGGGCTGAATTAAGGTTGCATGACCACCTGTAAATCTGGCATTGCCTACCTTTAAGACACTTGACTCTGCAACCTAAAGAATTCTCCTTTCACAGCTTTTTTAATGTGATTTATATAAAATACAGCTAACCTGGAATGCATAAAGCCTCAGTCCATTTCAGCAAATTAAATAAAGGCCCAAACATGCCCTGGGTCTCAGCCATGTGACTGCCATCCAGGTGCGTACCATCCCACACTCAACTTCACCCAGCTCCTTAGCTACATAATAGTGTTGGTCTTGTGAGGAGCACCTGCAGCTGCTGGCATTCAGTATGGTGCTCTTCACACAAAGAAGGCATGGCAACTGGATGGAAAGCACACAAAAGGTAGGGAGTGTCATGCATCTGTAATTAATCTCAACGAGGCAAAAAAAAAAAAAAACACCATCATTCAATGCTCTCAGACGACTTGCTAAAGGTGTGTGAATATTACAAGCCTCACTTTACTAATGGGGAAATGCAGGCATGATGAATTTAAATAATTTGACCAACACCACAGACTGAAGCAGTGGACGTATTGGGCATATATAACTCAAATCACAGCTCGCTGATCCTGAGGGTTAAGTGCTCACAGTGCCTAATGTGGGTCCTCCAGGAGGGCATAACCAGACCACACAGTTTGTTCTCAACAGTCAGCTTTCATTTTAACATCTAGCTCACTAGCTGTGCCAGTTGCAATGAAAAACCTTCAACACAAAAAGAAAATACAGACTGTCTCAGTCTGCAGAGATACAAAAGGCTCTGTCTATACTGGAGGCTTAAGTCGCCTTAAGGAGGCTTAAGTTGACTTAAGCAACGGCAGGGCCACATTTGAAGTTCATTAATCGACTTAAGCTCTTGCTTAAGTCGACTTAATAACTGTCACCCTTAAAGTCGACTTTGAGGGTTAAGTCGACTTTATTAAGTCAACTTAACAAAATGTGGCCATTAAAGTTGATTTAATAACGTCAACTTGAGGCAGGAGAAACATTTAAGTCGACTTTATAAAGTCAACTTAAGCTAGGGGACCCATTTAAAGTCAACTTTATTAAGTTGACTTTAAATGGGTCCCCTGGCTTAAGTCAACTTTATAAAGTCAACCTAAACAAAAAAACCTAAAGTCAACCTTCTTAAGTCAACTTAACAGAGCCCTCTAGTGTAGACATAGCCAAAGGTTTGAACTCCCCCATTCATTTCAATGGATACTATTGCACTGGTCAATGATGACACCTAACAGGTCAATAGCATGATTATTTAACTGCTCATCAAAGCACATAAGATGGGTTGTGTTAGGAAGCGAGGCAATGGCATGTCCTCAAGTGGTGAGGCAGCAGGCATGGACGATCTACACAGGAAGACAACATATGGTGCGGTTGCAGGGGAAGCATGATGAGTTTCATTTCTTCAGCCACGTCTGAGTCTATTGTGTTAGCACAACACGGCCTTTGTTACAATCTCAGCAGGGCTGCTACCACTTTATGGCAAGTTAAGTACTACTTCATTCCACTGGTGTTCTTCCACAACCTCAAAACAGAAGGGCCTCCAAAACTGGTTAAAAATATAAAGGAACCTGATGATTAACTTTATTTAAAACAGAGATGGTCAAAACCCAAAATACCACACGAGGCTAAATAACTCACATGAAGCATGCCTGTAGCTGAAATGAAAAAAGTGAGGTGTCAGGCAGCAAATGGCAACATGAGGTCTCCTCCTGGGATCAGAAGAAATGTGTGAGAAAAAGGGACTCTAGGGACTACCTCAGCTGATCCTGTGTTTTGATGCTGCTAGACATGGGGGTAAGCCACTGCTGGCCTTGCCACTGGAAATGCAGAGGGTGATCCACAGCGCCCCAAAAATCTCTACTGTTATAAAGTATATCCGGAGGTCTCCTGCTCAAGCCACCTGATGTTGTGCTTGTTTAGTCTGTTGCTCAGGAAGGCTATGTGATACAAGCTCCTTCCACTGTGGATCAGCCAATGCAGAACAGGGACAGATTCTCCTGTCACGCATGCTGCTGGAACGTTTCTGAATTCAATGGCCTGATTTAGCCAGGAGAATAGGAAGACCCTTCACAGAAGCATTTTCCACTTAATTAAAACCCTGGGAAGAATATGACTACTACAGCTTAGAGGAACCTGGCAGTTTTTACTAGCCTGTCATTTTTTAAGGCTTCCTATTAAGTCATAAACGTGGCAAAGATTAAAGCGTTTATTAATGTTATTAGAACCGAGCTAAAATGCCATGCCTGGCAGGGTCTCTCCTCTCCCCATTTAATGAAAACATTTTCATCATACTCTGAATCTATTATACCAAATCTTCATTTCCAAAGTTCTATGATGATTTCATTTTAATTAGAAGAGCTGTACCAACAACCTGCAAGTAATATAGTTAAACTGCCTTATTGAACCTTTCGGCCTGTCCCACCCCCACCAGGAAAATGTTCTCCCAGTTGTACTTGTGGAGCTTGAGCTAGTGAGTGAGTGAGACGGTCAGGGAGAAGGTTGTAGTGCATGTGCCTTGTTTTCAGAACAATGGGCTCCCTTCACAGAGTTGTGCATCTTAGGCCTTGCTGCCTTATTCATGCTCTTACATCTACCTTTTCTCTACCTCCCTATCCCACCAACTCTTCTCCACCCACCTCCACAATATTCTTTGGGCTACTGGACCAATGTAAAAGTGACATGTAGCTTGCCAACTCAACCCAGGGTGTCAAGGCTGCACTGTGCTGTTAAACTTGTTGATTGAGCTGTGGAGACCATTAGTGCAACAAACATGGATGGATGGATGGCCCATCCTCTGCCTGCTCTCATTGCAGCTGATCAATGTTCATTGAAGGCAGTGGAAAGACCCAGTTGACATCAATGAGCTTTGGATTAGGCCATACAAAGGGCCAGACTAGACCCTGTTCTAAAGTACATAAAGGTGCACAGGAACATCTGTGAATCTGTTCCACCATCAGACTTGTCAGTGCAGCACTGATTTGAGCCTCAAGTGGCAGAGGACTTTGCATTGGTCCTCTGCATATCATATGAATTTCACCCAGAGCAAATAAACAACATCATCTCTCTGCCAAGAGTAGATGCTTTTGAGGCCTTGCAGAGCAGCTTCCCATCAAAAGAGAAATCAGTGATGTGGTGTCTAATCTAACTGCAACTTCTTTTATTTATACTTTATACCAGGTCTAGAACAGAGGTGGTCACAAACAACATGCAGGCAAGGCTCCTTGTCAGGCATCTTAGTTTAAACACCCATGCTCAGTTTTGCAGGAGGACCTCTCCCTCAAGATCTGACTCTGTTTAGAGAGCTTCAGGCAGACCATCATGGCTATGTCGCCGCATTGCTTTTAAATCGAAACAACCACCATTGTTTTGATTTAAAAAATGGCATGTCCAGACGATGTTTTGTTATTTCAAAATGACAAGCCCCATCATTTTGAAACAACAAACCTTATTTTGAAATAGTAAAACCCAGGAAGAAATTGAAATAGCCATTAAATCAAAACAGTTGTTTCAAAATAACCGTTCGGACCTGTTATTTTGAAATAACCATTATTTCGATTTAACACTTTTGCCCTTCTCCTTCCCAGGGTGCCTTCCTTTTTCAATATATTGGATAGGGGCATGGACCCAGGAGGGAGCCATGTTGCCACACCTCCCATGCTGCCCCCTCCTGAATTGAAATAGCAAGTCCTGTGTCTGGACTTGCTATTTCGATTTGGTGTTTTTACTTAATTTGTTTTAAGCTAAATCAAATTAAGGATTTTATTTCAAATTAACTTATTTTGATTTAACTTAAATTGAAATAAGCGTGTATTTGTGGACATAGCCTATGTGTTACACCATTTGGCACAGCTGCCATCAAAGAATTGCACCAGGAAACCAACAATATGTCTACCAAGACCAAAATCTTGCTCACCTAAAGATATTGCAGGCGTATGCATAATTGTGCCTCTGAGAAGCCCTATGACAACCTTTAAAAAAACCAAATTAATATCTGATTGTGGGGGAGACAGAGAGGAAAGAGACGAGCATTAGGGGTATGTCTACACAGGGTTCTTATTTCGAAACACCAGAGGTTGTTTCGAAATAAGAAGTGGCATGGGCACACGAGGCACGGCCATTTCGAAAGAAGCAAACCGCTTCTTTCGAAATGGCCGTGCTGCTTTCGAAGCAAGTTAAACCTCATTGGCTGTCGAAAGAGCGTTGTTTCGAAACGGTTGTTTCGAAACAACGCCAAGGGGACATGCCATTTCGAAACAACTGTTGTTTCGAAACAAGTTGTTTCGAAACAACAGTTGTGGTGGCCGTGTTATTTCGAAACAACGGTTGTTTCGAAATAAGCAGCTGACCTTCCTCCCAGGGTGCTGTGCACCCTGGGGGAAGTTCCTGCTAGGGCGTGCCTGTTAGGCTGCGTGGCAGGGAGGCAGCTAGCAGGCAGCCATGGCCCAGCAGGCAGCTCCCTCAGCCGCAGGCCGCCGGAGGGCGCCCGTGTGGACCCGGGAGGACGTGTCCTGCCTCCTGGGCATCTGGCGGCAGCCAGACATACTGGAGCGGTTCCAGGCCAGCCACCAGAACCGCGACATCTATGAGGACGTCGCGTCCGCGATGTCCCAGGCCGGGCACCCCAGGACCACAGAACAGGTGTGGAGCAAAATAAAATCACTCCGACAGGAGTATGCCCGCACCCGGGATGCCCGGGCACTGGAGGGGCCTGGCAGCCAGGCCACCTGCCCATTCTATGAAGCCCTCGACGCCTCCCTGGGCACACAGCCCAGCGGTGCCCCTGCTGTGGCCGTTGATACATCTGGCGGGCCTCAGAGCCCCTCGTCAGGCCCGGAGGCAGCTGCCTCCGACATCTCTGTCGGGGGAACCTCGAGCCGCAACACCATCAGCGGCAGAGGCCAGCCCAACAACTCCAGAGCTGTTCCTGGCCGGGGAGGCAGAGAGCAGTATGGAGGAGCAGGGGCCCACCACCGCCCCAGGCTCGGAGTCAGACCCCGGGACATCTCGGCGGACCTCCGGCGCCCCCGTGGGTAAGTATGCCCCCCCGCCATGGAGGCACACAGGGCTGGGCCTTTCCAGCAGGTCCCAGGATGGGTAGAGGCCAGGGCCGGGCACCGGGGCAGGTAGGGCCCAGGGTTCATGGGCTCAGAGGGGCCCCCTGGCCATGGGTCCCACGGACACAGGTGGCACCGCGGTCACAGGCCCCTGTGTGCCAGGGGGTGGTGACCAGGGACTGGCTGGGAAAGATGCAGCAGCATCTTGGGTGGGGTGGAGAGCAGGCAGGGCACACCAATGGCAAGTGGCCTCAGGTGACCCAAGGGCAAGGCGTGGCTGGGTCCAGCTCACCCTTGTGGGCAGCAGGAGCATGTGTGCCTCCAGGGCACGGGTCCCAGATGTCAGGCAAAAGGAGATCATGGTCTCCTTTCTTCTGCTCTGTTCTTCTTTTTATTCTCCCATTCTCTGTCTGGCAGGCAGGTCAAAATACAGAGGTTTGTCTGGCTTTTTCCCAGAGGGGCTGAAGGATCCTGGACTGCCAGAGAATACCTATGTATATGGGAAAGTGTCCCAGGGCCCCTTAAACCCTGCTGACTACCTTGGCCAGACAAGCTTCTTGCCCAGGGTCCTCCAATGTCCCCCATCAGGTACCGTCCCAGCCTCCTTCCGAGGCTTTGGGGGCCAGGAGCCCTACCCCAGGGCAATGTCCCACGGGATCCTGGGACCCACTGACAGTCAGGGCAGAGGTGTGTGCTGCAGACAGGTGCACACAGATGGGACCAGCAGGCGGCAGAGGCTAACTGTGTTTTTTGCATCCCTGCAGCACGTCGCAGAGCCCCTCCACACCAGCCGGCACCCACGCCCGGACCCCCACCGCCCAAGCCCCAGGACACCGCGGCGACGGCGGAGGGCCCCCAGGACGCGCACAGAGCTCCTGGAGAGCCTGGAGGACCTTGGGGAGACCATGCACAGTGCCACCCAGGCCTGGCGGCGGGAGCAGGTGCAGCGCCAGGCAGCTGGGCTCCGTTCCCTGGAGCAGCTGGCAGGTGCTGAGGACAGGGCGGCGAGGGCACTAGAGGTCCTCGCAGTGGAGCTCCCAGCTGCTCTTCTGCAGCAGGCTGCAGCCATCCGCCAGCTTGCGGAGGCCCTGGCTCCCCGACGGCGCCGGGAGACATCACCGCCCCAGCAGGGACAGCGGGCGGAGGGCAGCCGTGGGTGCAGGCGGGGCATGCCACCCCCCCCGGACCCCCCCACAGGCGTTGCCTAACCCTCCCTGCCCCAGGACCTCTTCACCCCTGTCCCCGCCAAGTTCATGTTCCCTCCCCAAGTCCCCTCCCAAGTCCCCTGCCAAGTTCATGTTCCCTGCCCCGGACCCCCCCAGATTGCCCCGTCCCGTATCACCCCCATCCCTTCCCTTATTGTGATTGTGAATAAACCCCTGGAAAGTTATTCTTGGTTGTCTGTGTTTTTATTGGGGGGGGGGTTTGGCAGTGTGGGTGGATGGGTGCGGGCTGGCTGTGGGTGGACGGGGGGAGATGGTGTTTTGGTGCAGGGCAGGCCTGGTCCTCAGTCTTCCTCCGCAGCAAAGGCGAGCCGGAGGGCATCGCGGATGGCGAGGGCTCGCGCAGATGGCTGCTCCCGAGTCGGCTGGGGTCTTGGTTGTTCATAGTCCCTGACAAATGCTTGGACCTCAGCCTCCCATGCGAGTGGGATGGGTTCCCCCTGCTGCTCACAAAAGTTGTGGAGCACTGCACATGCCGCGATGGCTTGCGGCAGGCTCCGCTCAGCGAGGTGGAGGCGAGTGACCAGGCACCTCCACCGGGCCTTGAGGCGTCCGAATGCCCGCTCGACCACCTGTCGACAGCGGGCCAGGCGGCGATTGAACAGCTGCCGGCTGGGGTCAAGTGGCCCGGCGTATGGTCGCATTAGCCAGGGCCGCAGGGGGTAGGCCGCATCCGCCACTATAAGAACGGGCACCTCTACGCCCCCAAGGTGGATGGTGTGAGGGGGGAAGTGGGTGCCTGCCTCCATGCCCCGGTACAGGGCGGAGTTGCGGAGGACCCTGGCGTCATGGGCCCTCCCTGGCCATCAGACGTAGCAGTCCTGGAACCGGCCCTGGTGGTCCACAAGGGCCTCCATAATGACCGAATGGTATCCCTTTCGGTTGCGGTACACCGCAGCCCTGTGCTCCGGGGCGCGCACAGGGATATGTGTGGTGTCTAAGATGCCAGCACAGTTTGGAAAGCCAAGGGTTGCCATCCCGGGCATGGTGTCCTGCAGGTCCCCACATCTCACCAGGCGCCGTAGGAGGATGCGATTGATGGCCCTGGTGACCTCGAGGAGGATGGTGCCAGTGGTGGACCTCCCGACGCCAAACAGGTGCGCCACTGCCCTGTGCGACTCCGGGGTGGCCAGCTTCCACAGGGCGTTTGTCCACTGCGACAGCAGGCCTCATGGGGGTGTCCCTGTGGCGGGTGAAGCTGGCCCTGCTCATGCGAAAGTTCTGGCGCCAGAGGTCGTCGCCCCAGGTGCGCAGAACGACCCTCTCCCACCAGGCGATGCTGGTCTCACGCGCCCAGATGCGGCGGGGCACAGGGAGGGGCAGGGGCAGTAGCTGAGCCGGTCCTCCTCGGGGTCTACAAACAGAGTCTCCCAGAGGTGCTGGAGCCCCTCGATGCGCACCGAGGGGCCGGGTGCTGGACAGCGCTGTCTAGGCAGCCGAGCACTGTCCATGGCTTGCAGCGTGCTGCTAGCATGAGTGGACAGGGGAGTGAGGTCAGGGCCAGCTTTTATGTGATTGGCTACCAACATGGCCACCAACATGGCCCAGGGAGGCGGCCATGTTGCCACAGCTCCCATGCTGCACTGCCCCTGGGTCGAAATAGCAAGTCCACACGGTGGAAACGCTATTTCAATTCCCGTTTTTTGCTTATTTCGCGGACACCATTTTGTTATTTCAAAACAGGTTATTTCGAAATAACATGTTATATCGAAACAAGTTATTTCGAAATAACTTGTTTCGAAACAAGCGCTCCCCGTGTAGACATAGCCTAGAAGACAAGTGTGTTAGTTTGTTAAAAACATCCTGTGGTGTCCTCATTCTGGGAAGTCCTATTTTTCATGAATCTCGTGTGTGTGTGTGTCTGTGTGTGTGCGTGTGCGCGAAATCTAACTATGGTCTTGATGTAACACCATTGACTTCAGTGTGCTTCCAGCAACTGAATAGGGCCCATGTCATTCAAACAGCATAGTGTTGTTCCAATTGCCATGAACGTGCTCACATTCAGACAGTGCAACAACTGAGCTACATTAAAAAAAAAAAAACTTGAAGTGCCTCTTGCAGCTCTAGACCTCATAATTATATTTGCAATGCAAGCCGTTCAGCAGTTTGCTAGAAAGAAAGAAAGAAAGAAAGAACCACGTTTCTAGTAAACTGATTTGTTAGTTTATTAAGTAACTTGATTTATTGTTAATTTATTTTGGTGAGTAAGACATTTTTAGATACTAACTAATTCTGATTTTAGATTGTTTCTGATAGACTGTGTCTGTGAGACCTACTGGAGTCTGTTTTCATATTGTATTTTATACACAGGAACATTTAAACATTTATTACTATTAAAAAAAAATGTAACTTCATGAAGGCTGCAAATTAATCTCAGCCTCTCCTGAAAGATTACACTTTGCAAATGTACCTTTAAGAGCTGAATAGTCCATATAAAGTCATCACTTGTTGCCTAGCAATAACCATACTGTCACTTATGGTTTATTTTAAACACAACGGTAAAGTAATGAAGACATTCACTTCGTAGCTTCCATTCCAGGAAGTGTCATTTACCTTTGGTTAATGGTTTCATCCTTCTTTAATTTTTTGTCCAATTTTAGAAATAGTAAAAGAACTAAAATTAAAACCTCCCTGGCCAATAAACTAACGTCTAATTTTCAGAAACAATTAAAAGATTAATGCTGTGGTATAACACTAATGATACTTCAAATGCAAGGTGATCATCATGAATGCATATCCAGACTAAAGCAAAATTAATGCTGCCTCAGCATTTCACACTGAAGACCTAAAAAATGCATACCTACTGTTTGCAAGAAACACTAGATTAGCAAAAGAAAATAAGCGTATATTAGGAAGGCTTCCTGAGGGTGTTCTAAAAGCCCTACAGCCAAAGCATGTCATATCAGATCACTTCTTATTATGAGTCTACTGTAACAAATAACCTTTATGATTTTGCATACGTTTCTGCGTCTGTACATTTACAATATTGTACCGCCACTAACACACTGATTGCTAAGAAGCAATTTGGAGCTATGTCCCTGTCTGTGCTTTGCCAATTGTATTTGCTGGCCAGCTTATGTCTGCTTCCAAAAATATGGCAAGTAAATATGCCAACAGAAATTCATTAGCCTAGCTTTGACTGACAGTTTACAGAGCAGACCACAGCAGCATTTCCGTATTTCATAGCCACTAGGCCATATCTGTAGGCACACAACTCATTCATAAAAAATGGTGACAGAGTTTGCAATCAAGAAGAATTAGAACTTCAGCCAGTATAAAGGCTGAACATGCAGGACAATCGTGCCAGCAACCTTGATTCACTTTCTGGCAATGATGGCTGGCTTGGCAAACACAACTGTAATGAGGTAAACTGAAATACTAGACAACAAGGTTGCTCTTTAAGGTAATTATCCTACTGGGAACCAAGAGACAAAAACCAAAAGGTTTTTCATGGCTAAGATGTGGATGCAGGAAAGGGAGGGCACACATTCCTGAACACAATTCACTCTAGGAATGCCAACACCAAGTAGGCTATGCAAAAGGAGGGAACCTGGAACATGGGAAAGATTATGAAACATACAGAAGCAAGAGAGTGTGGTGTGGGGAGGAGCAGCAATGGAGCCTACCTGGTTTACAGTAGACTCCAGCACTCAGAGTGTGCACACGGGGGCACAGCATTCCCGCTTGCACACCACTGATAAAGCTATTCTGTCTCTATGAGTCTGCGTTTGCATGTGCATGCGCATGATCATTAAAGAAATGAATGTATCATAAACAAAGTTTTAGTCATAGGTGCTGCTTCCAAGTGTGCTGACGTACTCATAGGAACAGAAAACGTGGGTGCGGAGCATCCATTCCAGGATCCATTCTCCCCCGTTGCCCACTGATCATCAGGTATGTCCACACAGGCTTCTTATTTCGAAACAACAGAGGTTGTTTCGAAATAAGAAGTGGCATGTCCACACAATGCACCATTATTTCGAAACAACAGGACCCGTTGTTTCGAAAAAATGGCCGTTATTTTGAAACCGTTAAACCTCGCATCTAATCGAAATAGCCATTGTTTTGAAATGGTTGTTTCGAAACACTGGCGTTTGGACACGTTGCTTTGAAACACCACCATTGTTTCGAAACACCTGCTTTGGGATATTTCAAAAGCAGGCTTTCCCTTAATTTGAATTAACAAACTGTTAATTTGAATTAACTTATTTTAAGATAAGGACTTTATTTCGAAATAACTCTTTTCGAAATGGGTTATTTCGAAATAATGATGTATGTGTAGACATAGCCATCTTGATCAACTCAGCTGTTCAGCAATGCCTCCCTGGTCTGAAAGGGACTGAGTCAGTTCCCCTAGGGAGAGCTAGGGGCCACTGCTCTGGCAGTCAGAGAGGCCAGGGCAGCCCCAGGTGCTAACAAGGAGGTTGACCCATATAACCAACAAACCAAAAAAGCCCTAGAGATGGGGAGAAAGGGGTGCCTGATGGATCCAGGAGCACTGGCCCTGGCTGGGTGGGGTTTGTGCTCAGCCTCCCAGCTGCTGAGGTGCTCACTGAGCCCCTCATGCAGTGCTGCCACCCTCCTACGGGGCTTCTGCATCTCTTCTGTGTGGGCAGCAGTCTGTGGTCAGTGACCTTGGCCACACGCCTGCAGCCACTCTGCCGCCTAGCCAGGCTATGGGTCTGACTCTGAGTCTCCAACCCAGGAAGCAAGTGAGTTCAGCTTCCTTCCCAGGTGAGTCAGAGAGGGTAAGTGGGTGCAGTGGTGCCCCTAGACATGGCTGGCTGAAGAAGCAGTTCAGGGGATGCCCAGCCCAACCCAAGCCCTGCCCCCCCAAGCCCTCTGGGGCAGGGCAGGACAACCACCACCAACCCCACCAGAAAATCAAAAGTCAGGAAATATGGTAGAGTGGGGTGGTAACCATACAGTAGATCAGTGGTTCCCAACCAGTGTGTTGGGGCACACTAGTGTGCCACGGCAACACCCAAAGTGTGCTGCGAGCATCCCTGAGAGTTGGAGCCCCTGGTCAGCCCAGACATCTGGGCTGTGCAGGGCTGGGAAAAGGCAGGGGTTAAAGTAAGGGGGAAGGCACCGGAACACAGTACCGGGCCCCCTATTTTTAGGCAGGCAGCATTCTGGCCCCCCTGAAAATAGAGGAAGGCACCAGAACTTGGAAAAGTAGCAGGAGCAGCTGGAAGGCAGCGTTCTGGTGGGTCCGCCTTAGGCCCAGCCAGCAGAGAGCTGGGGGAGGCTGGGAGTGTGTGAATCTCCCCATGCAGGGCGAGCAGCTTGTGTCAGGCAGCCTGCACGCAGCCCAGGTAAGGGCTTTGGGGGGAGGGCTGCTGGGGGTTGTATGGGGGAGAGGGGTGTGTGTGTGTGTGTGTGTGTGTAGCAGAGGTGGGTGAGAGTGGATGTGTAGCAGAGGGTGTGTAGCTGAGGGGTGGGGTGGCTGTGTGTAAGGGGTTGTAGCTGGGGGCTGGAGGCCTAGTTCTGGCCCCTGCAGTGATGGGAGGATCCATCACAGGCAGCAGGGGGCTGAGGGACGGGAGGACGGGACCCACTGGGGTGGGAGGGAGCAGCAGTGGGGTGAGGATTTGCCCTGGGTGGCAGGGGGCCACTGTGCAGAAGGGGGAAGTGGGGCTCCCCTGCCCTGCCTTCCCACTCCCCAGGTTCCCCCCCATTTCCCCCCCCCACAAAGCCACTCCTGTTCTCCCTTCACCTCTCCTCTCTTGCCACCCCTGTGCTGTTCCCCACACAGCTGCCCTTGTCCTCTTTTGCCACCCCTGCCCTGCTCTGCTCCCCACACTCACTCCCGCCACAGCACACGACTCCTGACCTCCCGTTTTGCCAACCTTGCTCTGCTACCCCTACTACTCAACATAGCAGCATTTCTGAAACACTGTGCCATGGCTGATGAATATTCATAATTAATTTAAGTTAATTTGAATATTCATGAGGTTTTTTTTTAATGGTGGTGTGCTTCAAAAAATTTGAAGGTATCAAGGTGTGCCACAGCAGAGAAAAGGTTGGGAACCACTGCAGGAGAGGCACCACAGGCGGTATTTCCCCTTTGCCGTAAGCGGAAAGAGCCCAGTTTCACTAAACACACGGATAAGACAAAGGCCCAGGTGGTTTGCTTTTCAAAACACCCCGTAGTCTTTTGTTGTGTTCGGTGCAGACTATCAGCACTCCTGGAATTCAGCAGCAGTAGTTTTGTGCTCTACTCAGGTGACTAGCTACTACTGGCACTCCACCCAGCACACTGAGCTATGTATGTGTCATGATGGCAGCCATTTATGTTGCACATATTTAAAATTCAATAAAATGCTATTTAAGAGTGGTGCAGAAGAGGAGATAAAGAGCCAGCCCCCTCTGTCCCCCACATCCGGGTATGAAATATTTCATGCTGCAGTCAGAAATTACAGTTTACCTGCTGAGACGTACAACAAACAAGGAGCCTTGTGGCACTTTTAAAGACTAACAAATCACTTCATTGCACTAGTTGTCATGGGAGAAAAGCCCACTTCATCAGATACATGAATGGAAACAGTCTCTTTCACCAGAAACAACCATTTTGACCTCCTGCACATCACAGGCCACAGAATCTCAACTTTCTACTCCTGTAACAGGTCCATGACCCCTAGCTGAGTCACTGAAGTCCTCAAATGATGGGTCTGAAGACCACAGCTTACAGAAAATCCACCACGTACTCTAGTTTAAATCTGCAAACTCCCTCTGTTCCATGCTGCAGTGTAAGCCAAAAATCCTCTGCCTAGCTGACCTTTCCAACCCCAAATACAGTGATCAGTTAGACCCTGAGCATATGAGTAAGACTCACCAGGTAGACATCTGAGAAATTACTTTAGTGCCCCATCTCTGGCGGATGGAGATATTGGCTACTAGCGATAATCGACGGGCCACATTCCAGTATAGGCAGTCTCACACCAATTCCACCCGACACTTACCAAACTCAGTCCTCAAACCAGCTAGGGTTTTTAGTCCCAACTGCTCTCTTTAGGCATCTGTACCAGAATGTCATTCTGCTGGTTACCTCACATCACACAACCTTCATGAATACTCTTGCATGATTGGCAGTCTTCATTTAAAACTGCCCAGGGCTAATGGTCCATCTGAATACAGCTCTCCTAGCCCCCTGAGTAGTACTTCTTCTGCGACAAGTTGTAGGTTGTTGGCTAGGCAAGATGGGGGGAGGGGATATACTGCCACATACAGTGATACTCTCAGTAGTTAAAATAGATGCTACCTTTTGTGTTGATGATTTTTTAAGCAGTACAAGTGAAAATATCCACAAGACTGACCAGCCTGGAACTGTAGTAGAACTGGACTGTAGTAGAGGGCATGCAAAAAGTCCAACTCTAGGACTGACCTTTGTATTTTCAGTCCACAAGAGTGGGGCGGGGTACAAGATAGTAGGTTTAGTTTTTTCTATTCTATTAGCCTTTTACCACTGTAAATCCATGAACATTATTATATAATTTGGACCACTGATTCTATTATTCTGTCCCCAAGACATCTGAAACCATTGTTAGCAACAACTGCATTTTAACAAGGGTGTGAGTAGCACTGCTCACACATGCCTTGCCTAAGCAACATGGGCAGGGGCTATTTTCTGAGATCCAATTGCTATCACAATGCTACAGCCACAGCATCCCAGGCAGACAATCAATATCGGCATCATTTTAGTAAGAGGGAAAGAAGATGGTGGGCTGGTACACCCTGAGCTCAGTGATGGGATGACACTTGTTTCTGAATAGTACATTTGATACAACATACCCAGAATTCAGTAAGGCATTTGACTTGGTACCACACACCACTTTGATGAAAAACACAGGATGATATAAAATGAACATGGCGCACATTCAGTGGATTAAAATCTGACTGAAAAATCAAAAACTGTAATTGTAAATGTAAATTGTAAACTCAACATCAAATAGTTGTGTTTGCTGTGGGAGCCACTGCCTGGCCTTATGCTATTAGGTTTCTTTTTTATTAACAGTTTTATTGTTAAACCATTTTCTATTAAACAGTTTATTAATAAGCTGGAGGAAAACAAATTATCACAGCTCAAGTTTGCAGCATACACTAAAATTGGGGGTTGGTAAATAACGAAGCGGTCATCAATGATACAGAATTATCTGGATCACTTGGTAAGCTAGGCTTAGGCAAACAACATGGTTGGTTACAGTTTAATGTACACTTATATGTCTAGGACCAAAGACTGTAAGCCGTACATAGAGGATGGCATACTCTATCATGGAAAGTAATGACTCAAAAAAGATTAGGAAGTTGTTGTCAATAGCCAGCTCAGCACGAGCTCCTAATGCTGTGGCCAAAAAGGCCAACAAAATCTTTAGGTTGCATAAATGGGAACCTCAAACTGATATAGAGAGGTTATTTTACTTCTGTCTTTGGCACCAGTGCAGCTGCTACTGAAATACTGTGGCCAGTTCCAGTGTCCGCAATTCAAGGAGGATGGTGATAAACTATAGCAGATTCAGAGAGGAGCTACAAGGGTGAGTAAAGGACTAGAAAATATGCCAACTAGTGAAAGATATGGAGTTCAGTTGAATCATCCTGACAAAAAGAGGATTATGGGGGTGACTTGCTCACAATCTGTAGGTAGCTACTTGGGAAACGAATATTTGAAAGGGGCTCTTCAGTCTATCTTAAGTATCACATGATTTAGTCACTGGATATTGAACCTAGACAAATTCAGATTGCACACATGCTCTTGGAAAGGGTCCAGTCTGGGAACCAGTGGTAGCTCTCACTGCAGATTGGCACAACGAGGCCGTAGAACAAGACTGAATTCTTCCTGGGTGAGCAAGCAGGCATCTCTCCGATCAGTACAGAAGACAGCTGGAGAATTGAGAAATCGATTGTTACACAAGGAAAAGTTCTCTCCTATTCTAGAGGAAAAGCTTTGTGTTGCCTCTGAAAAGCAAATAAACCCTTTTAGTGTATTTCTAACTAAGACTAAACTGTTTAGTACAAAGGAGAATTAGGAAACAAAAGCCCCTGCACACAGAACAAAATGTAAAACAGGGAAAACCAATGTAAAAAGCTTGATAAAAGTTTTAATGGATTTTTCAGATGTGCAATGGCATTTTAATGCGATGTCTTAAATGATCTTTCTTTTTAGCTTTCAGACAGCCTATTAATCTGAGGGGCTCTCTCTGCCTGCAGAGAAATAACATTTCAAAGCACAGTCAACAATCACATTCTTTCTGGTGGGCAAATGCTAGACTGCTGTTACACAAGCTAGGATAAAAAATGCAAGGGCTATCAGTTCTCATGCTTCAAGGCATGAGTTGATCACCAGCTGGGATCAGGAGGAAATTTCCCCCAATGATATAATGTTGCCAAATTATGTGCATTACTGAGGAGATATGGAGGGTACATATTCATCTGAAGCCATGTATATTGGCTGCATTTGGAAACAGGGGCTGGCAGACTAGACAAACTGTTTGACTTTGCCTTTGTTCTTAGAAATGAGAAACAAGCAAGACAGATATAGCTGTTCAAATCCCCTTATCAACTCTGGTACCCATTCTAGCCTCCAAATGAAATGACAGGCAGTGTAAGTTGTGAAAAATAAAGCATCTGCAGCAGCCAATTGCTTCAATTGCTCTGTTACTTTGCAGAGAGTGGAATAACTAAGGAAAGCTTGAAAATCCCCTAGTGCAGGCTTTGGATGGCACAGTCTCTAAGACTGATCTTATACCGCAGAGGTCAGTGGGAGCTTTGTCATTGACTTCAAAGAGACCGGCATCAGGGGAGGATTTTACATGAAGAAATGAACAGCCGACACAAAGTAAAGTGCATGCATTCCACAAAGCTTAAGAAAAAAATGCCAAGGAAATCTTACGTAAAAGATGGCAGCACCACTGGTATGTTTTTGTAAGCTAGGGAACTATTTTCAGACATTGATTCCAATCTGTATGTTTTCAACATATTAAAAAGACTCAAAATGTATGTTTAAAAATACTTCGCCTATTTCTGACCTTTTTGAATCCCTGGAAAAGACATTTCTTCTTACTGATGCAGATGTATGAAATTCTAACTAAATTCTAACTGAAAGCCAGAAAAATAGATAAGCACACTAATCCTCTAGCCTATCAGACCCTTTGCTCCCAAGGACTATAATCTGAGTCCTTGCATTGCAGTCTTGGTCAGTGGTTTCTTATCTTTTTTTTTTTTTTTTTTTTTTTTTTTTAAATTTCAACCAGACTGGCATTTACCTCTCCAGGGACAGAGAGGAAAATGTTCCCATTTTCCTGAAGGCTGAAACGTTTTGCTGCAGTTTGCTGGCTGAGAGCAGCAGCACAGAAAGCCAGACCCTGACTGTTGCTGCTTTTGCAAAAGACCTTCCAGAAGTCAATGGAAAAGATCTTCCAGGAATTGCCAAGAGTTTGGGGTGTTGGGGGGGGGATTAAACCACCCCATTCCCCCAAATCCTAATTCTCTCTGGCACTTTGCAATGCTCCTCCACAAGGAGTAGTTATATCTTTTAGGGAAATGCCTATGTTAATTAATAAGGGCAAACTGTTTTAAATGCAGTTGCATTGTACATGCAAGATGTATTGCTTTTGATGCCTTTGGAGACTTCAGTCTGGTTAAAAATAAATTTAAAAGAAAATTAAAAAAAAGAAGAACTAATTTCCCCCAGAATGCTGTAATATCACTTTAATCTGACTTTGGTTCGTTTGTTCCAGAAATATTCAGTAAGAACAGTATAGAGAAATGAAATCTCAGTAAGTCATCAGTGGAGGAAAGACAAGTTTAGCATCACAGATGCAATAAAAGAAGCAATGGCTACAAGTAATGGCCCTTATCCTACAGGCAAAATCCAATGTAGGCAAAACCCAATTAAGTCAGTGGGTCTCTGTGGATCCAGTAAGGTCTACAGTACAAAAATCAGCTTCTAGGACGGAGTCTGGATAGTTATCAACTAAGAGAAAGCCCACCCATCTCAGAGCAAGGTAACAATTACCACAAAATGTAATATTGCACTATTGACCCAAATATCTACTGACAGGATTCAAGTTGTAGGAGTCATAACTTAGCATGGTGTAGTGCAGGGGTGGCCAAACTTAGTGAATTTAAAGCCACACAAGCTGATTATTAAAGCTTTGAGAGCCGCACTGAGGAGTATTGCCATATACTTTTACCAACTCCAAAATTACTAAGTTTAAAATTCATTGCATGTTTTAATTTTATCCTAAAAAGAGGGAAAATATTGATCCTACTAATGTCAGATTCTAATAATTACTTAAGATTATCATGAAAACTAGGCCTATACAGTAAATGATCTATTTTCTTCTTCATAGTTTCATTTCTTATTATTTGACATCTTGTTTAGAAGAACATGTGAAACACAATTTTACTTTAACAACTAGTAAACTGCATTAGGGCCTACGAGAAAATCTGAACATGCCATGCTTCTTCCCGCTGTCTCTGACCATGCTGTGCTTCACCCCGCTGTCCCTGACCATGCCACTGCTTCTGTGCCATCCCTGACCCGCTCCCTTACCTTCAGGCCCTGATACTGGGCTGAGCAGCCAATATGCCCACTTCAGTGGCTAGGAACAGGCTGGGGCTCCCCCCCAAGCATGCTCTGAGCATGCTCAGCGAGGGAGCTTTAAACCTCCTGGGCTAGGACTACTCTCCTCTCTCTGATCCACATATAAGCTGAGTTCTTCTGAGAGCTGCACTTTTTCATTCAAGAGCTGTGTGCGGCTCCCAAGCCATAGTTTGGCATGCCTGGTGTAGTGTTTTATTTTATAAAGCAGTTTGGGCCAAGGCTTTTTGAATGCCTGACAAAACATTTGATGAACTAGCATGTACACTGCTGAGCCAAGAGACCCCTCTGTAGCTCTTTGCCAGCTAGTAATAAGCAGTTCTGGGGTCACAAGACTTTCCAGTGATCTAGCTTGATAAGGGAGTGGAGGAAGAACAAACTGAAAGGCAACCGTGGACTCCTGTAACAGGTAGCTGGCCCTGTAAATGAAACAGGATGCAGGTCTCCTATTCCCGTTCTAGGATGCCCTCCTGCAGCAGGTACATTTTGAAGTTGTGTTCCACACTGATATTCAGACTTTGAACCCGAGGGATAGGGGTGAATTTTGGAGCTGGAGCAGAAGCTCAGGCTGGACGTGCTGTCTAAACAGCTATTTTTAGAGCGCTAGCACAAGTCCCGCTGCCCCAGGTCTGTTGACCCAAGATGGGAGGTTCGCTGCTAGGAGCTGTGCAGACATATCCTCTGAGGCCTGTTGCAGTTCCCAGATAAGAGCATCCAGGCTCAATAGACAATGGAGACAGTGTTGGCTTTTAGGAGCTTGCATTCTTCCTCCAACAAGTTGCAAGCTACATCTGCCTGGAGCTCAAAACACAAAACACTTAGAAGTCCTCCTCTGGAGAAGATAGTCTGTGCAAGGCAGAGTTGATTGTCAGGGGCTGCCCTCAAGAGGGATAGGATGACACAGAGAAAGAGGGTCTGTGAAGGAGTCTGTTTTTTCCCCAGCTCCCAAGAAGAGTCAGCCACAGGGACAGATTGGCAAGCATGCAAGTTAAGTTTACTGTTTATAAGAATCATTTTCTTTTAATTACTTTTGTTCTAGTAAATTAAACTTTGCTTTAAGAAGACCATTTGATTACTGAATATCATTGTCATCGCTCTGGGAGGGAACAGATTCAGCAGGTCTGGACATAAGTCACACTTGTTGGGGTAATCACAATTGATCACAAGAGACAGGAAACCTGAACCCCAGTCTGCAAACAAGAGAATCCACCAGAGTGAAGTGATGGCTTTAGGCAGGAGGAGGGCTAGAGCGAGGAGTGCTTTTGAAGACACCAGGAGGGATAAGAGGTGCAGTTAGCTCAGGAACTGTGACATCATGTCTCATCTCCACCATGCATCATTATCATCTCTTCTCTCCCAGACACATGCAGCACTCTTCTCAGATGCCACCACATACAAAAAATGGCCGTAATGAGTCAGATCAAGGGTCCATCTAGATCAGCATCCTGTCTTTGGACAGCAGCCAAAGCCAGGTGCTTCAGAGAAAATGAAGAGAACAGGCTCTGCAAGTGCTTCACCCTGTCACCCATTCCCAGCTTCTGGTAAACAACAGATAAAGTGAAATCACACATATTGCCAAGGAATATGCCTTGCCTCCCCCTTGTTTCAAGACACGGCTTAATATTGCCCTTTTGATGAAAATCTACCATAAGCTTGTTTCTCTAGTCCTAAACCACCCTGGTTTTTGCTCCAAGTTGCCTTTTGGTCCCTGGCCCCAGTTCTGGCCTATGTTCAAACTGCACTTGGGCAGTTCAAAAGAAGGAAAGGAAAAAGGCAGTTTGCACCATCTTATCCTGAGACAGCCAAAGACTGAGCAGCACCCTGCCATTAGGTAATACAATCTCAAACCAGCTCTATTTTCTATTTCCAAAGGGATAGCTGTGCTAGTCTAGTCCAGCAAAAAAAAAAAACAAAAAAAAAACCACCAACAAGGAGTTGTGGGGCACTTAAAGACTAACAGATGTATTTTTTGCATGAACTTTCGTGGGAGAAAATCCCACTTCGTCAGATGCTTCGAAGATAGGTGAAATTACAGAATGGAATGAAAATAAATGGAAGGGGGTATAAAACATAGGATCAGGTCATACAGCAAATACAGTAACAGCAAATCAGAGCAGTTGTTAGGTTCAAACCCTGGGAAGCCTGAAGTCAAATTACCTTTTGTAATGGGAAAAGAACCCATAGTCTGGATTCAATCCTGCTTTCACGGAATTTGGTTTGCATATTAATTCAAGTTCAGCTGTTTCTCTTTGAAGTCTTGATGTCCCAGTCATATCTCTGATGATGGTCGTTAAATCATTTACTGAGTGATTAGAAAGATGGAAGTGCTCAGCAACTGGTTTCTTTGTTTTGTGATTTCTGATATCAGCTGTATGTTCATTTATTCTTCTGTGCAGGCATCGTCCTGTTTGTCCAAAGTATAAGGTGTTGGGGCATTTCTGGCACATGATGACATAGATCACATTAGTAGATGAGCAGGTAAATGAGCCTTTGATGGCAATAGCAGGCTTGATTAGGACCTACGATGGTATCTGATCTTCTGCTTATGGCTCCAAAAGGCCATTACAGCCATCATATATAGGCTTCTTTTCACTCAGCTCACACTCGTTCTATCAGGAAACAGAGAAAGGTGGGCTGGACTGTGCTATTATGGCTCTTTGCCACTCAGAGATTCCTCCATGCTGGTCCAAAGCAATAACAGTGGTGCTGAGGATCTGGTTCTTTCTGCCGCTATTACTTCAGTCTGGCTGTTGCTGGAGAATCTTCCCATCTGCAGCACCTGCCTCCTGGAATGCTCTTCTTTATTCTCCCAGCTTAATAAACTCTCCATCTCATTTCAGATCTCAAACATAAACACATCTTTCAACCTTCACCTATACCTCTGAATTGCTCTTTTCCTCTGGTAGAGTATCTGTGTAACTATCAATTCACTCTGTAGTGTGATTTAGAATAGAGGCATTGTGAATGGCTCTCTATTCATTAAAAGTGTACAATATTGCACCATTTAATCAGTATACATTACTATTTTAATAAGGGAGACAAACACCAAAGAGAAAACCTGCTAAATTCTAAGTAGCCTCAAAAGCCACCTCTGGAAGATAACAATGCAGAAGTGGTTTTGACCCTAATGTATCAAAAACAGACGGTGAAAGAAACTCTTCACTTTGTCCTTAACTCACCTACAGATCAAACAAATGGAGGACTTGAACAGTTCTGTGTGCATTAAAGAGCAGAGATGACAATAATAAGATAATTTTTGATGGACATCTATTCATATATTCAGCACATACATGTCCTGAATTATCCTTCCAGAGGCTCACAAACTAACTCATATCAAAAAAACAACAAGGAGTCATGTGGCACTTTGAGACTAACAGATTTACTTTTCGCATGAGCTTTCGTGGGAGAAAATCCCACATCCAATATGTATTATAACCCATTGCTACACAACAAGTGTTCGGTACAACACTCTCCAAGACAGAGCCTTCCAGTGTATCTTGTGGCCTTCATTTACTCAGTCAGTGAATTCTTCAAGGCAAAGCTTTCTATGTCTTGCACAGTGCCAAGCATATTGGCAATCTTTCAGCGATAAAGCATGCTGATCGTAATATTAAGTAATCAAGTCATACAGCACCAGGATTGTGTCCTCTTGCCCTTGTTTCCTTTGGAAAAACACCACCATATGTAAAAGCAAAGGCCCTGTCGTTACAGCCAAGAACATGGGTTGTCGCAGTCATTGCATCTCACAGTTCTCTGCTCACAAAAGTGGCAGTTTAAGACTTCATAGGATTTAAGATTTTGGTGTGTCCAAGTGTTTTTTCCCTAAGACAGTGGTTCTCAACCTCGGGTCTGGGGACCCCCAGGGGTCCATGGACATGTTGCAGGGGGTCCGCAGAGCCTCTCCCTACCAGGGCCAGAATCCAGCCGCAGCCCCGATGTACCCTGCCAGGGCTGCCTCTCCCCACCCACAGCCGGATCCCAGCAGGAGGATGAGGCCCTGGCAGCCGCCCAGGAAGAACAAGGGCAGGGGGCCATAGCTACCACAGCTCAGCTCCCCAGCGGCGTGGGCCATGGTGGCAGCAGTGCTGCTCGCAGGCCATCCCAGCGGCACCACCAGAGTGGCGTGGGCCAGATTACATAATCAGCCCAGGGGGCTGCAAAGTTTTTTTTGTTAAAAAAGGGTCCCCAGCCTGAAAAAGGTTGGGAACCACTGCCCTAGGACAAAACAAATGAGAGATGAAACCAACTGATATTTTAGAGTGAAAGGGGACCATGTAAACATTATCCTTTTTATTCATTGATTTACTATTGATTTCTGAAATGAGAGCAGTGACAGTGAGGAAGTAAGACAAACAAGGAGTCCTGTGGCACTTTTAAAGACTAACAAATTTATTTATCACTTGAGCTTCCATGGGAGAAAATCCCACTTCATCAGATGATTTGAAGATGGCGGAGCTCACAGAATGAGAGAAAAATAAATGCAGGGAAGTGTATTCTGTAAGTTCCCCCATCTTCAAAGTATCTGACAAACTGGAATTTTCTTCCACGAAAGCTCATGTGATAAATAAATTTGTTAGTCTTTAAGTGCCACAGGACTCCTTGTTTGTTTTGCTGAACTAGACTAACACAGGTATTCCTTTGGAAATTGTCAACCAGTGAAGAATTAACTCATTCAAAGAAACAGTGCAGACACCATCTCTTCCCTGGGACTCTCCTCTCCGGCAACCTGGGCTCCATTCTTGTTTTGGGCACAAGTGACAATTCAGGCTTAATAAGATTGCATGAATTTGCTCAGCACAGTTCTCTTGTAGCACCTCATTCTGATCCTTCACTGGTACTAATCAGGAGTAATCAACTGATTCGAAGGATTATACTAGTGTAAGACTAGGATCACCAAGACAAGTATTGAGTCCACAGACTTAATCTGAACATTTTGACACATCTTCCCTAACCACAATCCAGTATCACTGACATTTTCTGCTCAGCTGAGCCCCTAGGGCCTGTCATCAGCACAGACAGTTCATATCAAGATACAGACGAATGGACAAGACTCTGGGTGAGATTTTCTCCTCTGCTATAACCCCTGTACACCACTAAATGAGAAGAATTCCCCTGGGGCAATGGAGTGTCATGAATAGCCCAAAGCAGGTCACTCTGCTTGTTCTTGGACAGGCAGTGTTGAGACAAGGCCATAGCATGCCCAACCATCACCATTCAAACTTCCAGAGCTGCCTAAACTATGCTGGTGGCCGTTTTGACTCCCACAGCAGCCAAGAACTTGAACGGCATGAAGGTGACCTAAACTAAAGATATCTCTGACTCCCTTCTTCCTGTGCTGTGCTTTCCATGCAATGTTCCTAGGAGACATAATGGAGAATCTCACCCTTTAACTACAAGCTTTCTAGGCATCTGCCTACACTTGGCCATTTAGGCTACATTGCTTTTAAAGGGAGTTCTGAATATGAACTACCTGATGTTTGATGGCAAGATAACTTCAGTATCAGAGACAAAGAGTTTAGGCTATGGATCCCTGCTATGACAGAACCAGGCATTTCACCTCTAAAGGTGGGGTTACTAACATGCTTCTTGTCTGCACACTTGGGTCCTACTTCTTGGCTGAACTTTACTAATGCTCCACCTATGAGAAGACCATCCCAACTGAAGGGGATTCTCTGGTAGCAGAGGTGGTATTTCATTTCCTGTCCATACAAACAGGGACAGGGAGAAAAGGGGCATGGCAGGGGCCTTCCTTGCAACTCAATTATTCCTTGTTTGTATAATGGCCCCTATGAGGCCATTAACAGCTGGCATAAATGAGCATATATTAGGCTGCGCTAATTTATGCAGGAAATTGGCTCAAGATGTAGCAGTGTCCCCAGTTCCTGTGCCATCTTGCAATTATATAGAAATGAAGATGGGCACAATCAGACTGAGAAAAGGCCTTCATTGTTTTAAGCAGACAAGATGAATGAATCATGAATTCTCAGGAAAAGGGGAGATGAGGAAGGGAAATTGATGATATCGTCAAATGGAAGCAAGATGGAAGTGTGATATGAAATAGCACAAGTCATGAACAAGGCTAAATCAAATTCAGCTGAGGATGAACAAGACCTTAAAGGATAAAAAGGCAAGCTGTCATTACTCAGACATTAGGTAATAGATGGAAGAAACTGCCACAGATAATCAGTAAAATCATTTTTGAAAAGGAATCAAGTCTTTACAGGGGGAAAAGCACTGTGAGAAGATACACGTCAATGGCATTCTGTGGTAATAACAGAGGTCTCGCAGGCCTACTTTAATCTGAGCCTGACTGATGGAAAGGGGGTAAGGGTTCATGAACTGTCACAATCTCGTTATATAAAATTGTTTCAGAAAAGATTTAAAGGGAGGCAGAAAGACTGAATTAATTTAAACAAAGAGGTTCTATTAATACTACTCAAGGACTATGTTAAGATTCTGAGAGTAGAGGACTGGAAATCAACCAAAACTAGTGCTTCATAAATTAGGCCTAATAGTGAACAAAATAATGAGAGGATGGAATTACCTCATATAGGGGGCCTTTACAAAGAGGGTCATAAGAATAAAAAGGAAGGAAGAACTCCTTCCACAAATACTACATGCATTGTTAAGGAATTCTTCATTCTGACACCTGACCATCACTGCTACACCAGTGTGGACCTCTGCCTGATACAGGTGAGATTTTGCTTTGTCTCCCCCATCCCTCATGTGTCCCTTTCCATCCCCCAACTCTCTACCCTCACTTACTCTCTCTCAGATTTTCACCTGATCCTGAAATCTACTGCACTACAGGCAACAGCACAACAAGATGAAACATCCCACCCAGCTCTATTCAGCCTGAGAAGGACCAGGGAAGGAAGGGGCCCTGAACACGCAGACCAGAGAGGATGTCCCTGACCAGGGCTCAGTAGCCAGAATCCATAGCAACAACTTTCATGGACAACCTGCCAGGCAAATTCATCCATCCATGACTGATCAGCTACTTTATATTCTGAAAATATTAACAAAAGCCATATTTCCCCCATCTTTACTATCCTATCACTTATCTCCAGCTGTCTGTTTTGTCAAAAGCAGAAATGTGATGATCATTCCCAAATCAAACTTAAACAACAGAATTAATCTTTTCTTCTTTACCAAAAGATACCGTTTGACAGACAAAGCAACTTCAACCAAAAGTTATCTTCACTGAAACTGAATGACTGCATCTGTTTTGCATAATCACTCAATTTCAGTTTCAACTTTTCTGCTTTGTTTTAATGCTTCTCCTTTTGTTTCAATCAATACATTTCTAATCTTTGGCATAAATTGCCTACCATATTTGTTATGAAGGAAGCTGAGGTCTCTACATATCCAACCCTCTTTTAAAAATTTAATGCTGGACAGTTACAGGATCATGTTAACACCTACAATACTTTGAGTGCTTATATTCCATGAAAATTAACACAGCAGTTCTTTTACGCCTTCCCATCTAACATTTCATATGTTTTTTCTAATCAAATTTCATGCCAGAATCCTCACATGATCATTTAGGAACTAAAAAAAACCCCAAATATATCTGCTGAAACTCTTCAGTTGAAGACTTTTTTATTTTAAACTTCGATCATAACTTTCCAAGTTATGATATATAGCGATACAATGGACCTAATTCAGCCTTAGTACAAACTCATTTGAGCTCACTGTGGCCCATAATGTGTAATTTTTTCAAGAACCACTCTCTCGTTCTCAAAGCGGAGAACACTGCAGTGTTTAGGAAATCTCTGAACATTTGCATCATGAACACAGATGTGCAAAATAATGTGGCAGTGATTCATTTAATCAGAGAATCTGTTTGCTCTGTCTTCATGTGTCATACTGAATCTGAATCAGCCAGAGTCTCACTGTCTGATTTACAAGTTGAACCTAAAAAGCCAACTCTTTAAAACATGCTGATTCTTTAGCTTGTTACCTTACATTCTGTTGCATTACATGAAACTGCAGGCTGATATACAGAGAAAACAAAAAATAGTTCATCAGCATTTTAAAAAAATAACAGGACCTGTGTTTTGGATTGAGAATTGAGTCCTTTTTCTCCTAAGGCTTCACAGCCAATTGACTGCACTCCAGAAATTGATAACATATTTTGGAGAATAGTCTTTTTTTCTGCACAAGACTTTTAATTACCAGGAAGCCATTTGTTTTAGTTAACTGAGCAGGCCTCATACCCTGGAGATGAAAGAGTTTGAGAAGTGGAGTGGAGGGGATCAAGGAAGGCCCAGGGCTGGGGTGGCGGGGTGGGAGGGGGGTGTCACTGCCCTTCACACAGGGACTGGGAGGAGGGCTCTGCCCTGAACATTGATGGTGAGAGCAGTATCCCTGGCCCCACACCAGGCTCTTAGCCTAATTGGTTACCTTGTTCCAATGGGATGATGCCAGTGGCAGCCATGGTAGGATTTGGGTCTGGATGGGGCAGGCAAGCTGCTACCCACAGTATCGATGAGGGGCACCAAACCTGAAAGACACTGCACTCACGTGCGCTGGTTGCAACCCCACATATTCCAATTTGACTCAGATGCCCATCTATCATTTTGGGGGCCCTCTCAAACAGTGGACACTGGGCAAAATGCCCCTTTTCCCACCCAGTCCCACTCTGGCCTTTGTGGAGCTGGGCCAAAAATCTGTCAAATGCACTAAGGAATCAATCTAGCAAAACTTTGGTTCTTTAAACTTTTTGTAACAAAACAACTTAGAGGTACAAAAATTTCAGAGGGAAATGTGATTATGCCTCTTTAAAAAGTATAGATCTGCATTTATCAAAAAAATCCTAAGGCTAGGAAAAGAAATAGGTTACAGAACAGCTCCATGAGCCATGCTGTGTATGCATTATACACTGTTGCCAACTAACTCTGGAATATAAAATTCTACATTACTGCAGGCTATTCATGGTGATGCCATGGGATCTGGGGACCACACTACATCTGGCACTGTGTAGACTGGGATAGACGCATATTCCATTGATTTATACTACATGTCTGAGAGCTTTTTATGACATTACTCAAAACAGCAATATGCAGGTGTGCAGTCACGATGAGAGAGAAGCTTTGATAGCAGAACAGTGAAGACCGGAAGGTTCAGTGGATGAGAGGACATGGGATCTTACACACCATTTCAAATCAAGCTGAGTTTGGTAATAGTGACAAGGTCATTACTATCAAATAGCTGCATAGCGACGCGTGAAATGACACAATGGTCTCACACCAGTGCAGAGTGGACGGGTTTCTTCATTGCAAACCTTCCATTGTGGCTAGAACCCACTCACACTCATGCTGGCCCTTGCAGCAGTGAGTCCAAGGGTTCAATGAACCCAGAGGCTGTTCTGCTGTCTCCAGCCTAGACTGTCCCTACTGGGCTGAAGCACACTGGCAGCCCAGTACACAAGAGGGTGCTGTGCTGATGCTGTAGATCAGCAGAGGACTCCAAAAGTTTTCAATCCAGCATTTTTCACAGACACTGAAACCACTTCAGAAAACAGCCTGGGTTGTTGGTGCTGCAGATTGAACATCTGTTGGAAACTGAACTCCCTACAGTTCATTTGTAACACAGTCAATGCAGCAGAATCTGCCATAAAGACAACATAAGGGCCCAGGTCCTACGAGGCATTGAAGCAGTTTTGCACTGCTGTGAACAGCTAATTAAAGATTCCTCTGATGACATGGAGCCTCCATAACAGCCCCCACACCACCTCTTTGCCCTCCACCACAGCAGGAGTTATAGTTAGGACTCTTCTGCATGCCAGCAAACCAAAGTTGCCGGAAAAGCCCCTAGAAGCTACTGGCAGCCAGCCTGGTTGCTCTGTGTTGTGCCAGGGAACCAATCCAGGATTCATTAGCCCAGTCTCAAGGACTTCAAGCCACTTTTGCACAAGCACACTTTCAAACTCCACCAAGAGTTTCTGAGGTGCAGCACAGAGTCTGGGACAATTGGGCCTTTGGATTTAAAATAACAGCCATACAGGAGGAGGCTGGCATTGTGACTACCAAAGCAATTCATGAGCTGCTTAAGAGCACAAGTAAATGCAACACAGTATTGAGCGTCTTGGGTTCAAATAAGCATCCAAAGCATGCAAGTAACTCCCAGTGGACTGAGCCCAGCTTAAAAATTGGGTTCTTTCTCTATAAAGGCATCAATTGAATAAGGTCTTAACATACATAGACTATAGCAAATTGCTCATAAATTAATAGTCCTAAACTCCTCTATATTGACTGAGAAAAGAAAATAATTTGCATTTTGAAATGTCAGCAGTGTCCTGACTAGATGACACTATGCATATTTGGTAGCATTGAACAAACGTATTCGATGGCTATAGGGTGCTAAATAAGATGTTAAAATTATATTGTAGAACAGGGCTGTTCAGTACCTAATCTCGCTTGTTTTAATTCTGAGAATGTCTTTGGAAAATATACATCTTTCTCTTTTATAAGACACATAAGCCAAAAATATTTTCAATATATGAAGCAGAGCTGGGGTTATTGTGGTTAGGGACGGTCTAGTATAGTGATAGCATTATTTTCTTCATGCTGAGTGCAAGCACACACGCGGCACCAGTGAGATGGATGCTCAAAAGAAGAGAGCACAGACATTGTCTCAAGTACCAGCATGTCTGAAGATTCTCCTCAGCACATTTTTCTGACACATGTTGTATGTAAAACGGAAGCCTGGTGCAGTGTCTAGCTTTTCCTTTGTGAAAGTTTTGAGCAAAAGAGACGACTTTAGATGAGTGGTCTGTTCTCAGAATTTTAATGTACAATAATACTCACTAAGAATAAGAAACTCAGAGTACACTGTCTACACTGCAATTAAACATCCACAGTTGGCCCATATTAGCTGACCCAGCCTCGCAGAGCTCAGGCTGTGGTGTTATGAATTTGCAATGTGGACATTCGGGCTTTAGGCTAGAGCTTGGGATCTAGAGCCAAAGGGTCTTAGAGCCCAATATGAGTGTAGATATACCCTCAGGCAAGAAAGAAAAGGCTAGGAACAACAGCACACACAACATTATATGGCTTTATGAAGGTGAACATCAGTTACCCAGGGAAGACAACGGGCCATTTTCTTAATAAATCTTTGCCAGTTTAAACCAGTTGCTCAGGGGTTAAAGTAGGATGGAGTGCACTGGATTGCAGTTGCGGGGCCCATGATTTTAAGGTGGCCAAAGTTCCAGGGCCCCTAAAAATAAAATTGCAGGGCAAAATGCAGCGATCTGCTGTGTTCTGCCTACTACCCCTGCAGCAGTTTTAAAAGCTCCCAGCCTGGGGGAAGACCCTGCCAGCCAGAGTGTCATCCGGTGGGCAGGGAGCTTCCCCCAAACTGGGAGCGTTTAAAGCTCCCACCCTGAGCATGTTTAGAGCATGCTCTGGGGCAGCAGGGCGGGAGCCGAGCCCAGCCCAAGCCAACCTGTGGTGTGACTGATCCTCTTCTCCCTGCTCAGCTCTGGCAGCAGGTAAGTGGCCCCAGAGGTGGGCCTGGGCCAGACCCAGAGAAGGAGTGGGAGCTCGCCCTTCCCCAGACATCGGGGCAGAGGCTGGGGCCAGCGCCGGGGCCAGCAGCGCAGTACCGCAGCGAGGCTGCTCTGGCTCTGCAGGAAGCGAGGTGGGCCAGGGCCAGGGCCGGGGCCGGGGCCGGGGCTGGGGCTGGCAGTGGTGCAGGGAATGGGGGCAGACTCACTCCTGCCACGCCAGCCCTGATTGGGGTCCCTGAGCTCCCAATGGCCACAGAGGGGCACTGGCCAGGTGAGCGGCCGAGTGTTGCTCCGCGTATGGCCCCAGCCCCCCTGCCCCAACTCCCCTGCTCCAACCCCTCCCTGCCCAGTCCTCCCACCTCCTGCCCCCACCCATCCTTCTCAGCCCCCATCTCCTGTCCCACCCCCTTCACCACCCCCATCACCTGCCCCCTCTCTGCCCCATCTCCTGCCCATACCCCCCCTTTACAACCCTGCCACCTCCTGCTTCCTGCTCTCCCCTTCACTGCCCCCATCTCCTGCCCCTGCACTCAGCCACCCCTTCAACACCCCCACCTCCTGCCCCTGCTCCATTCCTCCTCATCCCTCTCACCACATCCCATGCCATCATCCTACCTGGGCTGGGGCCCAGACAATTCGGGAAGGGGGCCCACCAGTTAGGAGGGTTCCAGGGCCCACCAAATTATACTTTACCCCTGGCTCATCATCTGGACCCAAATGGGTTTGCCTATTTTCTTAACATGTGTTGTTTTTTATTTCTCTTCAGTATCTTTTAAGTAAATATTATAACCCAGTATTTTCATAACAAACATTCTGCTGGGCTCTTAAGACAAGACAAATGAAGAAAGCCACAGAGTTAGATGTTTTAGTTCCTCAAATTATAACAAATGAATGATATGCATGTTTGCTCAGCTCTGAAGCAAAATAAACAATCAGTTCAAACAGCAATTACTGCATTCATTTGACAAAGAAATATGAGCCTTTCCACTATCATTACATATAGCCAAGCATTGACACTTGAAATTCAACTTCCATTTTTACATAATACCTTTGGACTATTATTGGGTAGGGCCCTTAAGTCGACTTAAAGAAAGCCCTGTCTACATTGCAGGACAATGAAGTCGACTTTAGCATCAGGTAAAGTCAACTTTATAACTTCCACTTATAAAGTCAATTGTGCAGTTAAGTCGACTTTATTAAGTAGACTTAAGGCAATGTGGGGGGGGGGAGTTGCCTTAAGTCAACTTGATTGGCCTCCCATCCACAAAAAACATGGGGATGGCAGCTGGCTAGAAGGCACAACACAACTGGGAACATTCCCAGCTGTGTAGACCACAGCCAAACTCCCCATGTTCCCCAACCTGATCCTGCATCTCTCCCATTCTGAGCCCAACTGGGCATCACAGCCTGACCCGGGCATCTCAGCCAGACCCCAGCATCTCCCGCATCGCAGCCCGACCCCAGCATCCAAGCGCGACCCGGCATCTCAGCCCGACCTCAGCATCTCCCTGCACCGCAGGCCAAGCCCAGCATCTCAGCCCAACCCGTTATCTCACTGTATGGCAGCCTGACCCCCCAGCATCTCCCCACACTGCAGCCCAACCCAGCATCTCCCCGCATCGCCGCTCGACCCCAGCATCTCCTCGTATCTCAGCCAGACCCTGCACCTCCCCACGCTGCAGCCCGACCCAGCACCTCCCCACATCACAGCCTGACTCCAGCATCTCCCCCGTTCTTAGCCTGACCCTGCCTGTCTCCCCACTTCTTAGCCAGACCTCACAGGCCTCCCGCGTTCTTAGCCAGCCCCACGTCTCCCCCATTCTTAGCCTGACCCCACATCTCTCCCATTCTTAGCCCGACCCCATGTCTCCCCTAGTCTTAGCCAGCCCCGCATGTCTCCCCCATTCTCAGCCCGACCCTGCCTATCTCGCTCTTTCTCTGCCTAAACCCATATATCTCCCCCTTGCCCTTCTCAGCCCAGTCCTCAGTGTCTCCTCCTTCTCTGCCCAAACCTATGTGTCTCCCCCTGCCCTTCTCTGCCCAACCCTGGGTGTCTCCCCCTTCTCTGCCCAAACCTGTGTGTCTCCTCCTTGCCCTTTTCAGCCTGACCCTGCCTGTCTCTCCCCCTCTCCCACCAACCCTGTGTGTCTCCCCTTTGCAAAGGACCCCCCGATAGTGTTGTAAAACAAACAAGGAGTTGAGAGGCACTGTTTAAGTCTAACAAATTTATTTACTGGATGAGCTTTCATTGGAGAAAAAATCCCACTTCATCAGTTTGAAGATGGGGGAATTTACAGAATGGTAGGAAATAAACGCAGGGGAATGTAAGACATAGGATCAGGTCACAGTCTAACAGCAAATCAAAGCAGCTGTTCAGATTCAAACACTGGGAAGCAGCACATGGAAAGAAAGAAAGTTGCTATTTCTTTTAGATTAGATTGTGTGAAAGCAGGATTAAATCCTGACTATGGATTTTTTTTCCCATTCTAACAAGTGATTTGACTTCACCTTCCCTCTATGTGCTGTTTCCTGGTGTTTGAGCCTACACAGCTGCTGCACCCTGCCCCTGCACTGGCAGTTGCCCTGCAGCACCTATTCCAGAGCCAGAGGAGTCAGGGCAACACAGGGTTGGTGTGGAGTGCTGCGCTGGCACATCGCTGGGCTATGTCAGGCTCCCTGGCCTCCCTGTTGCCACACACAATACAGAGGCTGGTGTGGTCACCCACTTCTAGTAGTAAAGGGGTGGCCGGAAGAGAGGAGCACCTCTGCTGTGGTGCACTGTGGGCCAAGTACCTACAATGCACCACTCCTAAAGCGACCTAGAAATTGCCAGTGTGGATGTGGGCAGTCTCCTCGCATTTTGAGTGTGGATATTCTAAGCCGGCTTAATCGAGCCCTATAGGCTATGTCTACACACACATGGTTATTTCGAAATAAGGATTTTGAAATGAGTTATTTCGAAATAAGGTAATTCGAATTAACAAATGTTAATTCGAATTAAGGGAAAGCCTGCAATCCCAATAGCTGTTATTTCGGAAGGGATATTTCGAAATAAAGCCGTTTGGACCTGTTTTTTTGAAACAGCTCTTTCGAAACAACAGGTCTACACAGTGTTGTTTTGAAAGAACAGCTTTATTTCAAAATATCCCTTCCGAAATAACAGCCGTTTCGAGGGGGGGGCAGGTTTTACTTTTTCGAAATGACGATTCTTATTTCGAAAGGACGAGGTCCGTCCTTTCGAAATAAGAAAACATCATGTAGACCTAATTTCTTTTATTTCAAAATAACGAGTGTTATTTCAAAATAAAAGTGCTGTGTAGACGTGCCCATAGTGTAGACATAGCCATCGTTATTAGCCCGACAGATGTAGCAATCTTTGGGCCATGTCATCCCTTCCCATGTTAAAAGGCACTGCAGGGAGCTTCTGGGGGGAAAAAAGATCATCCATAAAGACCCTTCATGGTATCCCATGAGGGTTCAAAAGTATGCAAGGCTAACCCCAAATCTGGTGCATCCTAGGAGATATGGAGCATCAGTATGGCCACTCTGCACCAGCTCTGGTCCTCATTGGGTCCCCTTGCTTCCTGGCTATACTGCTTTAGTGAAGCTCCTCTAACAAGAACTGCCTGCTGGCTACAGGAACCCAAAAAAAATCTCGACCAAACTGAGCCTGTTCTACTGCCTTGTATTTACCCAACTAGGGTACACAAAGCTTAAAATTCTACTCACACCAAAGATCACACTGTTATGCCACATCCCATGAAATTGAAATATGCTTCATACTTTCAGTTTAATGCCTTATTAGGTGTGGAGGTTCAGGGAACACAGAAGAACTAGAATAATAGAATTATTTCAAGCTACTTCCCTCACTGGCCAACTATTGCAAATCACGACTACTAGGACATTGCTACTTACACTCTGACCACATTTCTCTCCATTTAAGGTTTAGAAGGCTGTCATTCCAGATTTGGCATACAGCTGACAAAAAGAAAGGTTTGCCATAGATACGTATATTCAGATAGATCTGATCTAGCATAAAATAAATCAAAGACCATGTATCTGTTTCAATTATTGTATAAAATGAAAGAAACCCATAGTTACTGCTGCTAAAATCTGAAACTTCTGGGGAAATAAAAAATGGTAACGTTTGACATTAACAGTATAGACAGAATGTTAAAAAAAACAGTATGTTTGTGGGATTACTGCACTAATCTGTCATCTGATTCAAGTGATGTGTGTTCAGTTTCTGCCTCTGTCACATCCTTCCTAAATAACCTTGGGCAAGTCACTTACAGTAAAATTCTCAAACCCGACTAAGTGGTTTAGGAACCTATGCATCATTTTTTAAAATTGACTAGTGCCTAATCCCTTTGAGTATTTGGACCCAAGTCGCTTTTAAAAAACAGGATTTCAGAGTTTAAATCACTTAGGTGCCTTAGGAAAATGTGATCATTAATGTCCCCGTACCATAACTCCACATCGACAAAATGCGGATAAAAATATTTCATTTCTCCCACTCTATTTAAATTGCAACTTTTTCAGGACAGCTGCTGTCCCTTACTTTGTGTATGTACAGGGCCTAATCCTAATCTCAGCTGGTGGCCTTTATACATTAAAATAACACAAAAAGTAACAATGTCTGGAATTTTGAGGGTCAGTGAGGGTTTGGGCACCTAACTTCCTTATGCTCCTTTAAAAATTTCAGTCAATAATAATAGGTTGCAGGAAGACATTCAACCAAAATAATGAAAAATCCCATCACTAAACAAGGGAATGCAAAAATTCTTTTGGCAGGGGATCATGCTTCTTTTTGTGGTTGGAAACTCCTGGAAACAATAATAAATTACAACTTTATGTTAGGAGGATGCTATAAAAAACTGAGTGGTACTTTATTACAGCATGAAGGAGTGCTAATATTAAAGACTGAAAATTCTCTGTACCTTGGAAACTGTTTCTCTTCATGCCAAGTTTTTTTCTTTCTCCAAGCATTCCTATTTACTCAAATCTTGTATTTAGCCCTCTACTTCCCACTAAAGGCAACCTTGTGTACTTGTGAAATCCATGACTTTTTAGGCTTTTGATTCCAAAGAGAAAAACTCATCAATCCAGTTTGTTTTGTTCTTTATTTGCTTTTTATCTGGGGCAGAGCCAAGATGGGGGAAAGTCGTTGTGCTTTGGGTTCACTGAAGTTCCAAAATGTATGCTCCTGATTGCTACAACAATTTCTGCTCTAAATCCACTTCCTTCTCTCTCATCAAAAAATCGCTTTAACACATTTTAGTTCCATGATTTCAGGGCACTAACAATGATGGAGGGTTAAACAGTCAAGGAATAATAAAAAGCAAGAAGTATAGCAAAAACAGCATCCAGAGCCCTGGCCAGCTGTTCTATGATAGTTGCCATTTAACTATTTCTTATGTGACTACATAGCTTGGCCCCAAAATGTCCCTTGATCACTTGCTTGAAAAAGTGCTCCAGGGTACGTACTCAGAAGCTGTTTTCCTTTCATCCGTTTTCATGCCATCCTCTCCCATCATCTCTGTTAAGCAGAAACGGTAACTCAGGTTGACATCACTCCTACAAGAGATGTGGAGCTATTGAATTATCTAAGGACAATCCTAAATACCAGCTTTTAAAGGATAACTGATCCACTAAAAGCAAGAATTGTTTTAGACATGTCATGTCACATTTATAACGCTTCATTTTGCATTGCATTTTGTTATATCTTGCAATGTTATTTTAACAAATGTAAAGTAGCATTACACAATATGACAGGTGCCTGAGAAACTAAAGAAAAGCCACTATCCAGAGCCAGTAACCATTATATCTCGCCCAATATAAAAGATTCAAGAAAAATAAATACAAAGATATTTGCAGGATATGCAGACTAAAAAAAATACCACAGTCTCCCTGATTACCTAATGAAAATGTGTCTCTGACATTTTCTCTCTTCGTTAATAGCTAACATTTTATTTGGTTAAAGCCTCCCTTCATTATTGTTTTCCTCTAAGTTTGGTAATGATTAGATGAATCCCTTTGTTTAGCCTTTTCAGTAGTACTGACAAACCTAAGAAATGTACCAAATCAGAACCATTTTCTTAGCATACTACTTTTAAAGAAAATAATTTCCTCTGTCAAACAATTAAAAAAACCCAAAATCATAATTAATCACAAGATGAAAATATAGACATGATTTATCACAGTTTTAATCATATTGTTAAACATTGAAAGAACGCCTATTTAAATTTTTGCAAAGTTTTTTTGATGTTTTTCCAGACTTTCAAATATATTGGTTAAAGTTACTACACAAAACACAAAGTATACTATGCTTACCTTATGTTATTTTTATTACAAATATTTGCACTGTAAAAAAGAAACAAAAATAGTATATTTCAATTCACCTTATACAAGTGCTGTCATGTAATCTATATTGTGAAAGTACAATTTATAACTGTAGATTTTTTTTTAACATACCTACACTCAAAACCAAAATAATATAGAATGTTAGCACTTATATGTCAAAACATATGAATGTTTAGCACATCTGGTACGTAAATTCTCTGCAACACTGGCTACAACAATGCTGTTCTCACTTTCAGATGACATTGTAAATAATTAGTGGGCAGCACTATCTCCCTGTGACGGGACATCTGCCCACACTAGCGCTTAATGCATTAAAAGTAGTCCTAGGCTATGTGGGAGTCAGCCAATAGAAAAGAAGATGGGAGTAACAGCCAATCAAAGGTCAGCAGGGTCATACAAAAAGAGCTGCAGCCCTGTCTCTTCCTGGAGTGCAAGGAGAGATGGCTCTGTCTTGTGCAGGCTGAGTGGTCTATAGCATCTTAGCTAGAATTACTGCTGGGAATGGGTAATAGTAGGCTGTAAGGGCAGATAATGAGGATGTTGGGCTGAGGGAAGTGGCCCAGGGAGACTAGCTGAGAGGTGTGAGGCACAGCAGGAGGCTGAGATCCATTGGGCCAGGACCCAGAGTAGTGGGCAGGCCCAGATCCCCCCTATGCTCACCACTAGGGAAGAGGCAAAATCATTTGCTGCAGGTGCTACTGAGGAAGCGACAAATGAAATGCTGCAGTACCACTAGAGAAAGTGGCTAGTCTCCTGAGGACCCAAACAACCCTAAGAAAAGGGAGACATAGATTGTGGCTTGGCTAGAGTGCCAGGTCACAAAGAAGATGCCATGGGTCCTAAAAGCTGCAGGAACACCCACAGGCAAACTGGAAGGAAGAGTAATGGTGTGCAAACTGGAGACACAGGTGTTGGCTTGAAGCTAACCCCCAGACAACCAGCAGGAGGCACCACTCCAGTGGTGAGTAGAGTGAATCAGTCACACTTGCTGAAACACAAATCAGTTTGTTTGTCCTGATGACTGGCTGAACAAGAACTATGATTGAATGGACTTTTATGAAGTGAATTGAACTACTATTTCTTTTGTTTTTTTACATTGTAAATACTTGTAATAAATATGGATAAAATGAGCTATATACTCTTTGTAAAACAAGCAAGGAGTCCTGTGGCATTTAAAGACGACCAAATTTATTTATCGCATAAACTTTCATGGGAGAAAATCCCACTTCATCAGATGTTTTGAAAATGGGGAAACTTACAGAATGGCAGCAAAATAAATGCCAGGAAGTTTGAGTCATGCGATCAGGTCACACTGTAACAGCAAATCAAAGCAGTTGTTAAGATGCAAATGGTGGGAAACAGCATATAGAGGAAAGTGAGGTCAAATCACCTGTTATAATGGGGAAAGAATCTATAGTAAGGACTTAATCCTGCTTTCACAGGATCAGATCTGCATATCAGTTCCAGTTCTGCTGTGTCTCTTTGAAGTCTTGATGTGTTGCCCATCTGCTTGAGTGCAGCTATTAACAAATGATCAACAGAGTGATTAGGAAGACTGAAGTACTCAGCTACTGGTTTTCAAATGTTGTGATTTCTGATGTCAGTTTTGTGCCCGTTTATTCTTTTTAGCAGAGATTGTCCTGTTTGTCCAATGTATAAGGTATGGGGGCATCTCTGACACATGATGGCATAAATCACATTGGTGGCTTTTCTCCCATGAAAGCTCATACGATAAATAAATCTGTTAATCTTAAAAGTGCCACATGACTCCCCGTTTGTTTTGCTGAACTAGACTAACACAGCTACCCCTTTGGAACTTTTCAGATCAGAAAAGCTTTTGCCAGTGCTAGGGGACCACTGTATCTACCCACAAACCAAATGGCTTGCTCTGGGCACAGGGGTCCAATTGCACTGAATTCATTGCAGATCAAGCCCATACTAGCATGTCCATTCCAAAAGAAAAGCTAGGGTTCTCAAGAAGTGTCACGATCTATGCTGCCGTTCACTAAGATTTTTCATTTTCTTTTGCTGCCACCCTATATTCTCATTATACTAATATTTAATGGCTTTGCTTACCCTACATAGTACTCTGCATACTTGCAGGATGAGTAGATTAATTGGCAAGTTCGGTCTGACTGACCATATGTCGTTCAATTTGTACACACTGGTGCCCTGAACTTATTTCTGTCCAAGCTGCTAAAAATTCCATCCAGGAGGCCCAAATACCCTCCCTTTAATCAAAGGAAAATATTTCTCTCTCACAGAAACCTCATTCATTTTTAAATGAAAAATGAGTTATTATTGTGTTCTTCAAATGTATGAAGACAATACACTGAAAGTGCCTGGTGTTTATATGGCTTATTTTTTATTTGGCTACAACTCTTCACAGAATTATTGCTATTTGGCACACAGCTAACGGAAGTCTCCTGTGCACAATAGGATTCAGTCTGGCTGATAAAGTGGAAATGTATTTCTTCTCTGAATATTAATTTCTGCTGGATACCCATCCTCACCAGAGAGCAGGAATAGCAGCTTCATGTTCTTTTAAGGTCATAGAGGTCATAGCAGAGACTTCCATCCTTTCTTTTAATTCCCAAGTTTTAAACATTCCCTCAGACTCTACAATTTAGCTTTTAACATATTTTTATATTATTCTTACTACTTTCCCCTTGTGCAGATACCCACGTTTGGGGGCTTGTGGGTTGTTTCTGCTAGGAGGAGAATTAAGTTAGGTATTGCTTTGATCCCATCTGTTCATCTACAAAGAATGTATGAAGTACTGCTTCCCTGAACACAGTGAGAATCAAATGCCAGGAGGCAGGCTTTTTTGCTCACAGTCCCAAGCCTCTTTCAACCCAGGGTTTCTCACAAAAGTTCTCTCTGCCAGCTTTTCTCACTAATTTTAGCAGTGTATTGCTGTTTGTCATACCTTCCTTGCTTCCTTCTCTCTGTGCTTCTCGTGCATTTCTGTCATTTGTCTCTCACACGCAAACATGTATTTGCAACCCAATCAGTCCCTCACCACTGCATTTGTTATCAGCACTGCAGTGAACCTCTTGAAACACAAAGATCAGACACTGTTCCAGCTTGCATGTGGCCTAATCCTTGGATGATGGCTTCTGTTGTTCCAGCTGTCACTAAATAAAGGGACATTTAAATGACCTCTTGTTTAGCCTGAATAGAAGGTAGCTGTCATTCCCAAGAGCTTTGCTGAGATGGTTGATTACTCAACCACCAGCATAACAGTACTAATATGGATTTATAACATGAATGTGGGACTAGTTCAGTGCATCAGAACATATACCAGCTGTAGAAAGATCAGTTTAGTTCTATGGCATTTTTAGATGATCAGCCTGGCCTGCCGCACAAAGCAGTTCACCACCCCCCCCCCATCTGCTCACAACCTCACCACCCACAGCCATGGTCATCCACTGCTGACCAGTCCGTGGTCACAATGGCAAGCTTACATCACTGCCAGATGCTGCAGCGGACGGGGATGAGGGGAGCCTGCTGGCCAAGTGGGTGGGCCCTTGCCCACCTGTAGCTACACCCCTGCCCACTGAAGTCAGTAGAAACTTTGCCAGCCATATCCTCTGTGACACTTGACTTCTCAGTGCAATTCACTCTACTTCTATGTGCGCTGTTTATTAATCTCTAAAATGAGCGTACTGACAGCAAAGGAGATTGGGAAGCTTAAGAATGAATATCAGTAAAATTCAATAACAGTCATCATAGATGAGTAAAAAATATTAACTATGACTATTTATAAAAATAGACCAGAGTGGCAAATATTGGCATACCCAGAGGTTGTGAGTGTTCAGATTTGGGGCTTGTACACACACCCATTTCTGATGATTTGTCATTATTAATAAACCCCACAATATTTATGTACATGTACTAACCTCCCATCTATCTGCTGCATATCAAAAACTGCAAGGAGCTGGGGCTGGCCAATGGCTGTGAGTCAGAGCTTCCTTGGACTAGGGGTGGGGGAAAGCCATGGTCATGGGGGGGGGGAGCCAGAGCCGTGGAGGGAGCAGCAGCAAGAAGTCGGGACTGTGGCGGGGGATGGTTAGGGTGGCAGGAGGGACTGGGGCCACTGTGAGGACGGCAGTGGGGGCCTATAGGAGGCCCTTTAGGGGGCCCCACGATGGCTCTTCGCCTAGGACCCCCAATTGCCTACAGCTGCCTCTGCTCTACCCTTTCCTCCACAGCGCTCAGAACTCACAAGCAGTTGTTTCCATGTGTCTGAAACCCCATCCACCTTATGCTGCCCCCTCACCTTGCTCAAAATCCTTATGCTCCCCCCATCCCTAAGACTCGTGCCTTCTAGCACACAACAATCCATCTTCATGTTCGGGGCTCTTCCCTCGTCCGCTGAACTCCCAACTCCCCACAGAAACCCTCTTCCAAGACTCAAACTGAACCCCTCTCCATCCCCATAGAAAGCCTTCACCCTCCCACCCGCATGGTTCCCACACAGCACCTGTTCCTACCTCTTGCTGGAACAAGAGAAGCAGGTGCAAAGGCTAAAAGGAAGTACATGGACAGCACAAGGAGCTCTATAGTCTGTCATTGTGAGCCTGAGCCCTGGTCTATACTGTGGCACAATGTCAGCAAGAATCGCAGGGAGATGCACAAAGTACCTAAAATACCTTTGGTAGCTTCCCCCGATTGCCAACTGCCTACTTAGCGTGGTGTCTTCAGTTCAATGGTTGGAGAACAACGCCCTCTTCCCTCTGACTCAGTGCTACACCTGCTGCGGGAGTTGTCTTACAGGATTGGCTTCCTGATTGACTGAGTGGGTCTTTATAGACCTGGTCAGTTGATTCAGAAGACTGATCTGACAGTGGCAAATTTTCCACCACGAGTGAAGACATTCCTTGAGTGACCTGGATTAATCCTGCACAGGCTGGGAATCCCTGTAAAGTGCCTCCCTCTGCTGTCCACAGAGGAGCAGTAGCTCCCAAGGGCCTCCAGGGTTTGGAGATGCTTTAGCCCACCATCAGAAAGGCACTCAGCAATGCAGTAGCCAATAGCACCCAGCAAGAGTCCTGTGGTACCTTACAGAGTAACAAATTTCTCCAAGCATAAGCCTTCGTGGGCATCTGACGAAATGGGTTGCAGCCCACAAAAGCTTATGCTCGAAGAAATCTGTTAGTCTATAAAGTGCCATAGGACTCTCGCGGCTTTTGCTATACACAGACTAACACGGCTACCCCTCTGGAAAAAACAATAGCACCCCATTAGCCTGATTGCACACCACTGCACCTGTTCACACCAGACTAACTCGTCTGTTCCAGGGCACTACAGCTGGTCAAATGGAGTGGAGATTCGGGCCCACACACTACAGTACAGAATGGTAGACAGCTGCAACATTATAATCTGACCAGCACCTACTGTCCCATTGGCCCCTGTACACTACAGTCTGGAACCATCAAAAGAAGCATGAACCAACAAAACTTCATCAGCCTTTCAAATGTGTCCCACCATCAGGGCATTTTGCCTACGCTCCAACATACCTGCAGCACAGTCTATCATGCTGATGGTTCCCTTGCCCTCCTGGGATTGTGAAGAAGTAACAAAACAAACTTCTCCCTGACCTACTTTTAGTCTTGCTTGCATCCTACTACTTCTCCTCGGTGAAGGTTTGCTATATATAGCTCAGAGAGTTTGGGACCCCCCCATGTTCATTGTGCCTATGAGTTCCTGAGGCAGCTGTGTGCTTCATCCCCCCTAGTGAAACTGTGTCTGCAAGTCAACTACCTGTTCTTTCAGATACAGAGATAAATGTATTCACTGGTCCTATTTATCTGGTCATGCTTTCTGCTGCTGGAGCATATTAGTGACTGATGCCCCTTCCCCTCACCCTTACCACTGTATGTGGGTTTTTGGGCTCTAAATCTTTAGTGCAGAGCTCTCAACAGGAAGAAAGAGCAAAAGTGCTTTTTTAACCACTAGTATCTCTTTAAAGTGTAACTATTATTATGTAACACTCAAAAGAAGGCTTTATTTATTGGATTCCATATGATGTGCTACCTTCAACTACTTAATTTATTGGCACCAGCACTGTCACTACCCCCCAAATACCAATAATGACAATTCCCTGAAGACCCCTCCAGCTCAGTTTCCTGCCATTTTCCAACTACTGTGCTCTGCTCTGACTGGAACTAACAGCAAAACTCTCATTGATTTCAAGAGGAACAGAGTTAGGCCCAACCAATGTCATCATTATTTAATATTTACATTACAGTAGCACCCAGAATCTGCAATGAGGATTGAACCCCATTTGTGCTAAATACTTGAAAAACACAAAGACAAAAGGCCCGCCACAAATGCTTACAGTTTTTAAAAGCATGTCACGTCCAATGTGCAGGGGCAGGACAGGAATAGAGGAATACAGTCAACTATAGACACTGCTTGGGTACTATTATGTTTTAAATGCTGCTGATAATGTTGGATTACTTCCACTACTTGGGAATAAACTGTTCTCCAGGCTAGACATGCCATTTCTATAAGGTTTACATAACTGGGGCCCAATGCTGACTGTGATGTGTCTCAGCATATGCCAGAAAACCTACAGACAAAATGAAAATGCAGAGCCGTTCACTGTCCTGACTCTGACTCGTTTTTAAACCTGTTGAGAGGCCACTTCTTGGCCCCCCTGTCACACAGAAAACTAATGGAGTGAGGCCTATAAGTTCATGGGTCTGATCTACACATGTAGGCTTTGCTGGTCTTGGCAACAGCAATTAGACACCTCCACTCACACCTATTATTGCTGTTTCTAGCAGGACCAATCTGGCTAGGAAGTCTGCCAGAGGCACTCTGCACTGAGAATATGCGCACACTGTGACGTTAAACCTAAAATGCGCCATTTGGAAGCCATTTCTGCAGTGATTCAAAGGTTGCCTAATGGAGCTGAATTAAAATACCTTTCTACTTGTAATAACAAACAATTTTAGCATCTAACAAGCAATAATGAGATGGGCAGAGGTCACAGAGAAATGAACAGAGATTAGAAATAGCTTCAGATTTTCAAATCATGGAAAAGGAGGGAACACATGGAGACCAAGATTAAACCAGATTTACCAGTACAGTCTGGCTGTTTTGTTCCATTCTAGTAATGCAGTGTTGTTGTATACCCATTTAACTGGCCAGTTAGGTCTGTTTTTGTATCAGTTGAGTCATGAACAGTGGATGGTGCCAGTGAGTGAGGCTCATAATAAACAAGTGAATTCATACTGGTAAAAATCAAAAGCAGCATTTGGTACTAGCGATTAATTCTAGGCCACTTTTCTGTATCCTACTTATAGCCTCCTCTTAAAGGACAAATTGAGACAAACCAAAATAGATTCTGACTTGAAGTGTGAAGGAGAAAAAAAACCACCATCACCTTTCTGTTTTGTAACATGTTTCTCAAACCAGAAGGCTGATAGCACTGGCTACAGCCAGCCTTTATACAAACAGGTGAGGTGTGTGCGGACCCCTCACTGAGCTCTTCAGATGACTTTGTGAGCAGTAAGGTCAGAGTGGGATGAGCAGGGGGGCCAGGGCCTTTAACTGATAAAGGTCTCTTCCATTTTTCTTTCTTTTAAATTCTAAGCAGTTACTGGCTGACTTAACTCTTGACCAAAACCTGAATTGTTAGGAAGTTTTCTGATTATGTATAATTCCAGCTGTATACAAATCATGCATCGTGTTCTAATCTCTTTGGGTTAAGGACTGTCTTCTTGTATTGCTTGTACAGTACTTATCCCAGTGAGGCTCTGGTCCAGGATTAGTGCTTCTATATGCTACTGCAATACAAATAAACAATATTTTTTATTCTTCTCCTTAATGCTCAGCAACAGTTCTAGCAATAATTATTCCATGTCTGTAGGCAAGATTTTTTTCTCCAGCTCTACACTTGGAAAGAACTCTTACACATAAATCTCCCCAGCACACACTGAATGGGACATTAGCTACCATTGTGGTATCCTCCTTGCAGTGCTAGGAGCTTGTTGACTCCTTCCCCCTGCATATATCACTTTGATCACTTCCCTGCCTTACATTTTACTGTATGTCCTACAGTTAGAGGGCTTTAGATACACCCTGAAACTATACCACTGAAGTCTGTAGGGGTATGTTTATACTGCAGTGTATGCCAAGGGTTAGTGAGATTTGAGTCAGTGGACAGGTGGCAGGGAACAGAGTTAGGGAAAGTCTTGTATTTTAACCCTAGGTTAAGAATTTTCTGACCTGCGCTTGAACCTGAGGCTCTGGGATCTGCAATGCAGTGCACTGACCTGACTAAAAGCAGCCATAGCTCAGAGTGCCTTGAGCCAACCCCTTCTCCCCCTGCCTGAAATGTGTTTGCCCTGGCCCTAGGACCATGGCTCATTGAGGGAAAACTTTACTGCCCACCCTTCACATTACCAGGAAGCAGCTCACTTCACACAAGCGCTTCTTTGGTTCTTGTCCTACTACAAACCCAAGAGGCTTTCCAATAGTGCTTGTGGCTCAGTGATCAGCAGAATGGGCTAACACTGACTTGAGCTGCTGCTGTTTGCCAAAAGGCATGGGGGGCTTCCAGGTTCAATAGAACGGGTTAGAGATTGTTGGGATAGAGAGAACAGAGGAAGTTGTCCCAAGGAATTGTGGAATACTTACAGATGACTCCCAGTACCTGAGTCCGGTGAGGCTGTGGCTACGCTTGCAACACAGTAAGACTCAGACCCACCAGCCCTGCAGGATCCTGAGATGCTGGTTTAGTGCAACTTCAGTGTAAACGCAAGGGGAGTTAACCTTGATCTTACACTGTAATGCAGATGTATCATATGAGTTTTTATCATTAACTTCAATGAAAATAGAGTTAAACCCATAGTCGCTACAGCTCTTCTCCCCCCAACACACTCTCTTTCCTTTCTCATAATATTGGTTTACCTATTTCTTCCTTCCTAATAAATTATCAGTAATGCTTCGGCATAAAACATTTATTATCTTGAGCATCATGTGACCAATGAGTAACTGCAAATTGTTGTCCATATAATTCATGCACATTGATTTCATATGAAAATAGCCCTTGACTTACATTTCAATGACCCTAATAAATTTAACGTGTTTAGTGATTTAAAAATATATAGCACTTTCCAAAGCAAAATTTCATACTGGAAGAACTTGTTATGCCGGTTGGTAAAAAAATACAACAAAATCACTAAATAAGAATAAATAAGTATATACAAAATATCTTCCTTAAATATCAAGTCGCTGCAGCCAGTTGATGGCTTAGTTAATGGTGCAGTGTGCTGGCAGAGGAAATCACCCGCTGGATTTCTGCTCCTGGGTGATTGGAAGCTGGAGAAAGTTCTGTTTTAGTCTCTGGGGAGAGACAAATGGGGCATTTTTATCACATATATTCAGGGGCTGTATCACCTTTCCCTTGCAACCTTCTCTATGAGATCCAAGGATCCACATTACCAGAGCGTGGGAGAGATGGCAGGGGTTCCCACAGCAGCACAGAAGCAGAAGTCTGCTGAATGAATGACCTTGGGATCTGCACAAATCCCTATGGATTCTCCAAGCTTGTGGGTTGGTCTTGCAACTCATTCCCCACTGAGACTTCCTTCCCCTTGTGGCCACCCAGGGGCTTTAACCATGGCGGAAGACAGCAGAGAGATTATAGTTTTTAACTTGTACTGCCTATAGGGGGCTTCAATTAGCTTTCACAGGGTATAGATCAGGCCAAAAGTTTCTAAAATCCCGAAGACATTTCTCAGACCTGTGAAGGGTTTGGAAGTACAAATGTTCCTAGCCCTTAAGAAAGAGAGTAAAGTGGATCAGGGACATTATTTTTAAAACAATGGGCCACATTCTGCTATGAGTTACAACACTACAATAAAATGAGCATAGGAGAGTTAGACTCTGCAGTATTGATTGTGATGGAATAAATGAGACCAAAGCATCAAAGGTGTTAACGTGACCCTGTCACTGTCCCACATTAAACAGCGTTAAGCAAGTTTCAGGATTTGGTATACAGAGACCTCAGTCTGCTGAGTGCCATAGCAAACACATCATTAAACATTTTAACCTTGTACTTAAAACACACAAAAAGGGAAGGAAAAACAGTAAAAGCATTTGAAATATAAAGTATTAAATAAAGCTTTCATTTTAACAACATCTGTTGTTCCATTTCTCTATAGAGAGACTTTAGAAGGAAAAAAAATACTTTCGTTGACAGTCTCTTAAATAGTAATAATGGTACTTTTTTTGGGGGGGGGAATGAGTGGATATGGAATGGAGCTGTTATTAAAGTCCAATCCCATTTCCTAGAAGGCAAAAGAAGATAAACATACACAAGAGGGAAAATAAAACAATAGGATATAAACAAATGGAAAATACAGCTTCTGTCTCTGATGTTGAGTTCAAAGGCAAGCCTACTGAAGGAACAGCCACACATACAGCACACAGATTTATCAGTAACTCCAAGACCTGGTATACTCAAACGAGCATCAGTCTGTTAAGGGCATTAGTTTTAGGTACCTCTTTCTGATCACAGGCTTATAAAAATGAGCAAAATATACAGTTGTAGCCAGCTCACTCACTATTAAACAGGAGGAAAAAAAACAGATGAATAGGAAAGAAAATAAATAAGGCAGGGAAGACAAAGGGGTTAGGAAGAGAGTCTCATCCCCGCTGGTGTTTGGGATTCATCTGAAGCTCTTAGAGGTGGAGATGTCATCTGGCTCCCTCTTTCAGGTTAGTCAGGTCAAGACATATCTCAGGATCAGGACAACAAAAGCCCAATGACTTTATGATAAACTTCAGGATCCAGGAGGATGAAGGGGTTTAGCCATGGTGGTGGCAATCGCTTCCTTTTTTTTTTTTTTGCCCAACAATTTTCTCCCTTCATTCGATCCCTCCCATCTCCAGTCCAAAGTCATTTCTTTTTAAGGATCCCAATAAAGAGTGTTGGGTGAAATAGCCCATCCCCTCATTATTTTGTAATCCTATGACCAAGTGAAGCGTGCAAACACTGCCTGCACTTTGATTACTCAGGTATCAGTTCATTCCGCTTGAGAAAGCTCACAGGGGCTATGTCTACACACAGTTTTGTTATTTCGAAAGAAGCTATTTCAAAATAACTTATTTCGAAAAACCTGTTATTTCGAAATAACTTGTTTCGAAATAACAAAACTGTGTCCTCGAAATAAGGGAGTGAAATAGCAGGTCCACAGTGTGGACCTGCTATTTCGCTTCCTCTGGGGGCTGCAGGCACCCACAGGGTGCAGTGCAGAGGCGCACTGCACCCCGTGGGTGCCTGCA